>VZRF01004612.1:815272-938407 GCA_013396875.1 Vireo altiloquus | reverse complement strand
AAAAAGAAAAAAGAAAAAAGAAAAAAGAAAAAAGAAAAAAGAAAGAAGAAAGAAGAAAAAAGAAAAAGAAAAAGAAAAAGAAAAAGAAAAAGAAAAAGAAAAAGAAAAAGAAAAAGAAAAAGAAAAAGAAAAAGAAAAAGAAAAAGAAAAAGAAAAAGAAAAAGAAAAAGAAAAAGAAAAAGAAAAAGAAAAAGAAAAAGAAAAAGAAAAAGAAAAGAGTTAAGTGGAATGAATATGAATTAACGGAGCTCAAGTGATTGACAGAGGTGATACCAGAGTTTAATGCATTAAAATATTTCTTCAGAACACTAGCAACTATGTGTGCTGTGATCTTATCTTGAGAGCAAACTTGCTTAGCCTTCTATCATTTGAGAGCGCTGGAGGACAGATCTCTGTTCCCTTTCCTCAGCACAATGGTTGGCTCTGTTCAGGCACTCCAGCGTGCCTTTAAATCAATAGTCAAATGGTTCAGTGCAAGGCTACAGAGAGGTCATGACATGGAATCACACTTTCAAAGTCAGGGGATTTTCTATGATATAAAACGGTTGTTAAACAAGAAAGAAGTGATGAAAATGTACTTTTAAGAAAACATAAATATTCTTTGAGGCACCCTAACAACAGAACTAAATTTCCTTTCTATTTTATTCATTTGACTCTCTTTCACTTCCATGATATTCTTTACTTCTAAAGAAAGTATTAGCCTTAGGGACCAAAAATCAGGTGGTTTGTTTTATTTTGTTCTTAATATCAGCTTTTTTTTTGAATCTCTGATAAATACTCATTAAACTATATTTTGTTTTGATTCCCAGTAAGCCTTCTGGCCTAACATTAGTAAAATGTTATAAATTTTTGAACTAAAGATTTCACTAAAATTACCCTAATGATATGTTTTAACAATTTTGCTTATTGATTTTCTGAGAGGCTATATATATATATCTAGTAGAACTTTGATTTCACAGAAACATTAAAAGTAGCATACTGATGTTATTACTCAAATTCAATATCATGTCTGCCATAGTAAACCAAAACCACAGTGCCAGAGTTAAGTGTAAGAGAAGCCAAATGGAAAGTGGTTAAAGTTCATGTCTCCTTACATTTTGATTCAATCTTCCATGCTTGTATGTGTTTCTGTTTTTCTGATGCATCAAACAGTTCCCTGACGTTAAATGATCTCATTATGGACACTTCCATTATCTCAACAGAATGTAGGTGAATGTCTGGGACTAGAGCTGGCACAAATCCCAAGGCTTTTGTGTTACTTCTTGGCAAACATCTGATTGAAATCAAGGTGAGTCAGGGGACATTCACAGAAAGACTAAAAAGTAAAGAAGGTACCTACAGAAAACAATGCTGAATTTAAAGAAGTCAAATGGAAAGAAGTAAGAAAACCAAACCAAAACAAAAACCCCCCACCAAAAGTAATCAAATATCATTACACCAGTAAAAAGTGGATAAAATAAAGGAATTTTTAAATACCATGATGATAAACCTCAGGTCTTCCAGTTTCTAAATTCCTGCCAGAGATAGAGATAGGTTCTGAACGATACCATCCCTATGTAAAAAAATGTCATAGCTCAACTAAAAATTATTGGCATAAAATAGCTGTATTTTTATGGCTCTTTTATTGTAGAAGATGAGATTAATATTTGGACAAAAATAATTTTCCTGGTCCTTTACTTTAAATGTCTCCATTAAAAAAATATTCCTAATAGCTGAGGAATAATTGCATGTATGTAGGTACATGTAGCTTAGGGGTTTGCTTAGTAGTCCTGGTTTCAACATCATTTTTTATGTCTGACGCTATAGAGGAGTTATTTCCCCAGTCAGCATCAAACTGACACTATTAAAAAGCCACCACCACTAAATAGGAAAAGATTCTGTATGACAGTTACAAGCTTTTTACTATGAAGAGTCATATACTCTTCACTCTACAAATCTAGAAGAGAGACTGATGATAGTAAGAAATTTATAAGGTCACAATCATATTTATTGGGAAGTATTGGGTGTGTTTTTCTGTGAACACAGCTGGACCTTTCACCTCCAGCACAAATTCCTAAGCTCACTTGGAGCTAAGAGAGTGCAGTGTACAGGAAAAGCTCTATTTATGGGTTAACCATAACAGTCTGCCCCATAAAAGACTCGAACACTGTAACAAGCATGTAGTGAACACCACAGAGAAGGAAGAGAAACCTGTTTCCTCTAACTGCCTTCGTGATTCAATGTTTTGCTGCTTTCTGTAGTTTGTTGTTCATTCACATCTGGCCTGCCAGACATGCATGTGAGCACAAAAGGCAGTTTCTACCAGAAATAAACATTATTTGTATTAGTTCTTTTCATCCAAACAAGTGTGACTGGGGGTTTTCACAGTTCTCATAACATAAGGGCAAAGTTACAGTAAAAGGAACTACCATCAGCTGTCAATATATATATAAAAATTCTGAATGGAGTAAATTCAGTAGAGAATATATGCAGTAGAAAATATGTATAAATTGGCTTTTAAAATCAGACAGTACTTATTGAAACGGACCTTTGAGAATATAAATGTTATACTTGAATTAAGGCTGCACTTGTGAATAGTAAAACCTTTGATTTCTTTGAAGTTTGGCCTAAATAATAGACAACACAATTAGTAGTGAGGAGTTAACTTTCTGTAATTGTATTATCTGCTATTTGCTGCAGGTGGGAGAACAGGCTCATCTCACAGAGAAATGCACACAGGCACAGACACAGAACTTCACACGCTGTTTTCAGCACGCAGTTTTATATTTATAGTTACACAGTTTGAGACACACAATCACTTCGTCTCTCAAAGTGCACCTGATTTTGCATAATTAGCATCAGAGAATGAAGAGAAAAAGGTTTTTTTACAATCTTAATAGAGCTATCTCTAAGAGAGAAATAATCCATAACTTATTGCCCCCAAGTCTAACGCACACATCCCACAGAAAGCAGCATACGAGCAACGGACAGAGTGTCAGACCCAGCCCCAGATCAACTCAATGTCTTCACTGCCATTCAAAAACAGCATGGGTTTATGTTGAGGCAAATTAGAATGATTGAAATAGATCTGCACCTGAAACAAATTAGTCTATCTCCAACTGAGGACATGATCCATCTCCTGTATGGCGCACAGAGGGTCCAGTAATCTAAGTGTACTATGACTATAATTTTATTTCCTTGTGGATTTACATTTAGCTGTTGCCATAAACATTTGGTGAACAGCTATCACATGCCTGGGGGTTATAGGGCATGTTACTGTAGCAACCAAAAGAATGATATTTTTTTCATACCTTAGTAATAATTTAAAGTGAGATCAAAAGGGGGATAGTGAAACTCACAGAAATATGTCCAACAGTACGTCAGAGAAATATATCACAGTTATGCCAAGGGTTTTGAAGGAAATAGCATGTACTAGTTTTCCATTATAGCAGCAGAATCTGTACAAGGTCTAATGATCAAAAACATTGATTTATTCCTGTCACAAACCTTCATTCCCCCCGGCTTCTAATTAAATCTATCTTACATTCAGCACTGGTGTATAACCCTTCTGCTGTACACAAGATAAAACCACTTGCTATACCTCATGCCTGCAGCCCATATCATTACTCTGACAAAACATTACCTTCAAACAAAGGACCCAAGAGTGGTCCATGGGGACAGGAACAATATCTGAATCCAAAGTGATAGTACAGAGGGAGGATGATTCCATCTCAACTCTATGGTTTTATTATTTTTTGCAGAAATTATTTTAGCACTGAAAATAAAACTCAGAGTGCCACACTAACTTTGGTGTACAGTTGCAAGTTAAATTCTTGAATGAGAAAAAAACAAAGTGTATACAGCTAATGTCCTGGACATACAATGTACTATGCTACTTACACAAATTATAACACATAAACATAGTACTGATTTAATCATAGCACTGAGGTCTGCATTCTGACAAGTCTGAAATACTTCACTGTCTATAACTAAGATTTTATTTCTACCTTTCTAAACACTGAGAACCTAGGTGGGTCTCTGGTTTCGAGAGGATAAATAAAAGGCAATACAAACTTTTTGCTGCCTTGCGTATAAATGCTCTGTCCCCTGAAGCAAAATAAATAATAATTAAAAAAATAAACAAAACTAAAATAACAAGCCTTAATTGTAACATTTCACAGCTGAGATCCTTAAATTAAAAACCTCAACAATTATATTTTCCACTATAAGATTAAAGTATCTACGTAGTTTTATTTCATGATGCTCACATTCACACATTTGTGTGTGCCAGCAGCAACGTGGCAATTTAAGATCCCAACATTTTTGTACCTTAAAAGATAACACTATGATCTTTCATATTTTTTTAAATGCTGTTTTTCTGTTTCAGCTAACTTAAAACACAAGATCTACTGCATGTTCAGATGAATACCTGCTGCAACGTCAATAAAATATTACATTTCAAATTAGAGATTATTTTGCTATTATTTAAAAGGGAAAAATCATAAACATGCCTCACTTCAAAGGAATTTCAGCTTTGGGTTTTCAGTGATTAGTTATAGCTCCTTACTCATCTTCAGGTAACCTTAAAGCATTCAGCTATTCCATTTATATATGGGTTAAGGAGTGTTTCAAGTGAAAAGTACTTAATAAAAGTAAATATTCCCTTCTGCAAATAATTACTATGTTTAAATACCATCATATACATGCATATATAAACATTCAAAAAATAGTTCCAAATTTCTAGCCTACTTGTTACCAAAAAAATATAACCCTGTCATTGCTGAAATGGAAGTGTTTAATGCCAATTAATTTTATATTTTTTTACAACCATTAGTCCAAGAGCAGAGTTAATTTAGTGTGTATTACATCTCCTAAGGCTAGGGAAAGGAGGAGAAACCTCTATTTTCATTAATTTACATTTTATGCCCCTGTGTTCCTAAATCAGCTAACACAATCTCATTTCAATATAAAACTTTAAAAGCAAAAATAACTAAAGACCAAGTAGAAGTTTGGAAAGCAAAAAGAGTCAGTATACCTGGGATCCATCATTTTGAATATTGTTCCTGAGTTATCTTTACTCTAATGAGAAAGAGAGACAGAGAGTTTGTATGAAACAGATTTTTAAAATATATCTTAGTAAATCAAAGAGTACATAAAACTAAACTCTGATTTTTTCAGCTAAATTAAAAGCTTTAAAGATCAGGGCAACCTGAAGCATGTCTATATATATTTTTTTAAATTTGAGCACTGAATAAGGCGCATTCTCTTAATGTCAAGAGTTTGGTTTTTTTTTCATTTTTCTTCCTTATTTAATTAATATGAAAGTCACTGGTTTATAATTCAACAAATACCACAATTTTTCTATTAGAAAAACCAAAAATGTATTCAATCATCCATGCTGGATTTTACTAATAGGCTTTCTTTTTATTTTTTTTCCTCCATTTCATTTATTTAATCTCCATATGACTGACTACTAACCAGTCACTGTCACTCAGTTTTTAATTATATACTCAAACAGCCACAATGAGTTTCATTGTCATTTTAAAATACTGCATAGAGTGCCGAATTTTAAATTTGATACAATATTATCAAAAGCACCTAAGTAATTCTTAATTTATTTTCTGTTATGCTTGTCCAATCAATATGTTTTTCTTTAGAAGGACCAACACTTGACTTTTTGTTTCTTTAAAACACTCTTTTGTATAAGGGATGATACTTTGTGGTGATGGGTGCTAGGGAGATTAGTCCTCCCTCGGTAGTCAAAGAAAATCATTGCACAGAAGAAACACAACTTATTACATCAGTGAAGCAAAATAAATAATTTGACTGATAAAGTATCTACTACTGTTAAATAAAGAGACCAATTCAAAGGTGATTTATTCAACTGGAAAACTAGGTGATTGGACATTACCTATAAGGAGAGGGCATAATATTTTCCAGTGCTTTCACAAGAAGTTATAAACAACAGAATTAATGTATGTAGGCTCTATTAATTTAAATTGAGTGACCAATTTATCGTATAGCATATCGTCCCAATCCATTTATAAATGACACAAGTCACTAGGAGTTATAAACTTGCATAAACAAACTAAAAGAGCATATATTAATTCTTATATTATATTATATTAGTAAAATTTATCCTCATAATTTCATCTATTATCCAACACATTGGTGCAGTGACCTCTTTCCACATATTTTGGTTGTTTCCTTTATTAGATGCTATGTCTTTGGGGCAGCACAGTATCTTTATGAAGCTGCATATTATCATGGCCACTACGTTTCATTTAAGGATTAACAGGCTTTGTGAAACAATCAATAAAATGTAAATCACACTCAGCTTCTTTTATTTTGTAGATAGCTTTTAATATTTTTTGCCTGTGAAAACCGAGGTAACTCCACTCAAATCAACAGAGTGTTGCTTCTTTATATGATTCAAGAATTTATCTTAGATTTCTGCTTGTTATAATTCATTGTTTAACAAGTCAGGTTGCCTTTGTGAGTAAATTGAGAACACCATATAGTTCTGCACTTGTGCAGGGACACAACTTTCACCATTCATTAAACACTTCCCTCAGAGCAGTTTCCGGACCTCCTCATGTTTTTGTCATTGTTTTTGCGTCACAGTTCCTCTATAAGAAAAATTCTCCTATCTACTGCATGAGTGCATTTTCCATGAAGAAGCATGTCTGAGTGTACCTGTTCTATAAAGATATTATTGCCACAGTCAGAAGATTCCCTTGTGAAGTGTTATACAGGGCTTCTCATGTGAGAAATCAGGGAGAAGACATGAAACCTGGGGTTTCCTAGGAATTATCTCTACTATAATGCATTTTTGGGACTACAATATCCTTCTGAACATGTGATTGTGTGCCTTCATATGTTCCCAGTTACATGTCATGTCCTCTAGTTCCTAGGATTGCTCCAAACAAAAAACAATTCACATTGGTGAGATTTGGTAAAATATCTGTTCTTTATTTAGAGCCACAGAAATAGAGGAAGCCAGACAGAAAATGATTTAGTAATTGGGCCACCTAAGTTTGATTTGACATGGCTTTGATGGAGGCAGTTGATCTCAAATCTTCAAAGCTGTTTATTTTACCATCAAATCCATTAGGAAGCCTACATCTAAACAACTTTGAATCTTTAGTCTTTTTAGTCTCCTGGCTGCATTTCCCAGTGCACCAGGATCTTCTTGACCCAGTCTTCCTTTTTCATTTGGGACAAGAGAGGGTGAGAAACATGGGACATTCCCAGAAATACCCATGACTAGTCAGAGCTGCATCAGGTTCTGCTATTCAGCTGTCTGCTTTGTGCCTCATTTGCTTCTCATTATAATTTTTACATTAAAAAAAGTATGCAATGACTTACACGAATGACAGTCACTTCCTCAGTGTAGTGGTGAGGGTGGAGATGTGAATCAGAGTCTCCGCAAGAAATTAAGTACCTGTCCAAGCAATTTTGTCCCTTGCATAACAATGCACTCAGGAGCATTGACTGCATGACTGCTCTACAGCCCCAAAGCCCACTGCTCTTCATTTATGGGGTCACAAAAACAGTGTTACACATATTCCAACGCTACTGTATATGTTTATAAAGTTCAGCCCAAACCACTTAAAAACAGTTACATTCATCCACTGTCCAGAGAGAGTACAAGCGAAAGGGAGCTTGAGGGAGAAGAATTCATGGGGGAGGAAATTTAGATGAGTATGGATAACTAAGCACAAAACGAATGGACTTCTGCTTCTTTACTGTGTAAACAGCAGATTGAGGTACTTCTGTTGTTTGAGGATAAAAATGTTATTTTCCAATCCCACGCAAAAGATGTTAGTTTCTTCTCAATATGTATAATAAGCATTAAAGAAGAATAAGGGCCTGTCTTCTTCCCTCTGTATTCTACATTCATTACCTTTGCATGGCAAATATGTTCTATTCATTATCTGTAATCAAATAGTATATAGAGGTTCCACCAAAGATCAGGACTCCATTGTGCTGGACTGAACAATATATAGTCAGAGGCAAGATACCTTGAAAATGCTGTTTCAACAGATGAGCAAACACAGGAAATAACCAAAGTTAGACTGAGTAGCTTACTCAGGGTCATAGAGAACACCTTTGGTAGCTGGAGTTCCCAATATATTACGGCAGGAAATTCCAGCTTAAAGATCTATATCCAAGATGAAGATCTATTAGCCAAGGGAAGATTTGTAACACCTGTTCACACCCGAAGGGCCCTTAGGAAGGAGAGCAGGCTGTATTTGGCAGCTCACTGCCATACCTTTTCTTCCTGGTGCTCCTCAGCTATGGACAAAGACAGAGAACTGAGATTAACGCCTTCGGACAGATGGTAGCCAGACCAATACTCCTCTGCAAGGTATCTTTGAGTACCAAGTGGAGTGTAAGATGGCTGAGCTTCCTAAAGCAGATGACTATGCATCAGTTGAACATGCAGATAAACCCAGTGGGTTTGGGATGCATGTTTCACAGTCTGGGCCATTCCGAAGGGAGGATAGAGAAGGCAGAGGGATTGAGTGACACGACTAAAACACAGGGTTTAATATCACTGAAAGACAAACTCCACGTATAAAAGTTTACATCGTCATACTTCATTTGTATTTTTGTTAACCCACTTGTCTTATTTATCTGTTATTCAGGTTTTGAGACTAGTTATTTTTCAAACATTGATTTACTGAGATGCAGCCATTGTTTCGTTTGGCTGGGCTCAGACCCCAGCACCCATGCTCACATACCTAAAGCTGGACCTGGAGACTAAATACAGCTCCATTGGGCACCAGCCTCACAAGTAGTAATTAGCTACATAAGCTGTTCCTTTGAGTGTTGCTGGAGTTTCCTTTTCATGATTATTGTGGGGTAAATCCCAGTTCCTCCAAAGTATTAAGAATATCAGTTCCAGAAAAGAATTTGAGCAAATAATTAAAGTAAGTCTTGTATATACTTTATAGATGCCCTTTAGTCATGTCCATATTTTGTTGTATGACAAATGCAGAATGAACCATTTCATTCAGTCACCATTTATTCTGTCATCCATTTCCCTTTGCGGCAAAAAGTCTTTCTTCTCACTTCTGCATGTATTTATGCTATTTCATGGAGCAATATAGTGGAGAAACAAGCATTCACTTGGATATTTCTTCCCTCATACGTAAAACATGAGGGACCCTAGGGGACTAGGTTTTAAAAAACAAGAGTGTATTTCCAACAGTGACACCAGCAAACAGAATTTTTTCCAGATACAAGTTATTTGAATCCCCAAATATAATATTTCTCTTTGATTCGCTGCTCTATCTTGCCTACAGTTAGCATAAGAATTACTTCAGCTCAACAAAATTACTTACAGAGAATATACATGCAGTTACATTGAACCTGGCTTAAAGAATAGCTTGGTTTTTGGCAGGACACTGAAGGGAGTTAAGCCTTCATTTTGGTTTTGATATAGGAAATTTAGTAGCAAACCTGAAGCTGGCATTGTTCTTAATCTGTTGACTCCAAATGAGAGACATTGAACCCAACGGTGATATTTATAAACATCCCCCCCGACAGTACTCTGCCCTTAACGCATGCAGAAGTTCACATTGACATGAAAAATATCTCCATAGGCCTACTTTTGGGAAGTCTGGCCTCATTTTCTCCAGTTCAGAGAGCTTTGTTTTTATGATTTCAGAGTTGAAAGCATGGAAAAAAAGTCTTATATTTTTTGTACAGTGCCCATAACAGATTTATATCAACACTGCTTAACTTCCACTTTACATGCAGCCTCTGTCAATTTTGTAATGCCGTAAAACCCAGAGGGATCATTTGTTTTATCTGTTTGGGAAAAAAAAAAAAAAAAAGGCAGAATTAGTTTTTAGAGATTATATGCACAATTTTATTTGTGGGCTTAATATACTAGCAACAGATCTTGTGCTAAACTTCATAATCACTTTTCCATGAGGCATGAGTTTTAAATATTGTTTGACTATAGTGAATGTTCATTTTCTTACAGACACCATATGAAAATATGACACATGACATGCTTTCTCAAAAGAACAAGTTATTTCTGGTGCTGCTTTTCAGAAGTACTGCTACAAGCCATCTGATCTACCAAGTATGATAACTGTATAGCACCTGTTCAGGACAGTATAACTATTTAGAAAGTCTGCCTTATTTAGAAGTCTCCCTTATTTATGACCCTCAGTAAACCTCAGAATGCGACAGATTTCCCAAGTGAACCATAAATCAAACACATCTATTATATGTATGAATGTCAATTATAACATTTAAATATAAAAATGTGTCAGATAATGAATAAATCCTTTCTATAAGACATGAAATTCTAGCTCAGGATAAACATACACAAAGAAAGAAAAAAAGGAATTGACCACATGGACCAACATCTTTACAAAATAATCAGCTGTGAAATTAGTTTCCATTTTCAGATTTTGTCTTTGGTATAATTAACAGAATATGACACATCAATTTTTTTTTTCTTTTTTTCACTCTTTCTGAGTAGCTGAAATATTGCAGTTAAATAAGTTTGCAGCGATAATAACATTGCAGTACAATAGCATTGCAGTGAAAACATAAGAGGAATTTGTAAATTCTAATTTTGGACCATTTTCACTGAAAACTTAGGTATTCTACTTAATGTAAGCCTCAATATTACCTTCATTGTACTGGTTCATTTGGATTTATAGTAAGTTTCATCCTTAAGGGAGTTTAGTCCCTTTCTATAAGTACCTATACCTTTCATTCACTGTAAACAGATCCTGTACAACTAGCTTAATATAAATGTTATCATTAGGTTAGTCTATATGTAGTCATTAGTTAAGGTGAATTTTTTCACTTAAGTGTCTAGAACAAAGTAGTTTTTCCACAAAACATAATCAAATGAACAAAGGACCAATAATATCCAAAAAAGAAAAATAATTTTTTTCTGTTTCAATTATCTGTGCTAAAAGAAATTCCACTCTCCCACCCCACGCCCAACCCCCAAAAAGCAAACCTTAGAGAGTAAATCTGATGCTGATATTTGTGAGGTCAGTAGGACAGTAGAGTAGCTAGCATTCCAGTGCACTCAAAAGCCCCAAAGAGATGATGGATTTATAGCCTGATATGGTGAAAGCCCAGAACAAATAAAAGTGTGAAGTGACCCTGTACTAGGTTTGCACGGCCTGGATTTGGAAGTGGGAGGGGTTGCTATAGGGGCAGTTTCTGAGAGAAGTTGCTGGAAGCTTCCTCAATATCCATCAGAGCCAATCCCTGGTGGCTCCAAAGATGGACATGCTGCTGGCCAAGGCTGGGCCAATTAGAAATGGTGGCAATGCCTCTGTGATAACATATTTAAGAAAAAGGAAAAAAAAGGCTGTGCTACCTTTTTAATTGCGACCAGAGAAGAGCAGAGTGAGAACATGTGAGAAGAACAGCTCTGCAAGCACCAAGGTCCGTGAAGAAGGAGGGAAGGAGATGTTGCAGGCACCAGAGCTGAGATTCATCACCAGCCCCTGGTAAAGACCATGGTGAAGCAGCTGTGCCCTTGCAGGGCTTAGAGATCCACAGGGACGCAGAGATCCACCTGCAGCCCATGGAGGAGCCCACGCTGGAGCAAGTGGATGCCTGAGAGGAGGCTGTGGCCCCACGGGAGACCATGGAGAGAGATGTCTGTGCTGGAGCAGCCTGAGTTTGAAAGAGTGCACCCTGTGGAAGAGTGACCCACGCTGCAGCAGTTCGCAGAGAGCTGTTGCTAGTGAGATGGACCCGAGTCAGAGAGGTTTGTGGAGAACTGTCCCCCATAGGAGGGACCCCACGGTGCAGCAGGAGGACTCCTCTCCTCAAGCAGTGGAAGAAAATCTTGGTGATGAACTGACCAAAACCCCATTCCCTGTCTCCTTGCACTACTGGGGGGATGAAACAGAGCCAGGAAGGAGGAAAGGGTGGGGGGAAGGTCATTTTAACTGCTTGTTTCATTTCTCATTATCCTGCTCTGATTTTTTTAGTAATAAATTCACTTAATATCTTTAAGTTGAGCCTGTTTTGCCCGTGATGGTATTTGATGAGTGGTCTATCCCGGTCCTTAACTCATGAACCCTTCATTAAATTTTCTCCAGTCTGACCAGTTTGTGGGAGAGGAGTGAGAGAGCAGCTTTAGTAGGTGTCTGGCCAGCCTTAACCCATGATATCCATTACTGAATATACTTTGGTCTCCATGCTTCTTTTTATTCTACTCAGCAGTAAATTGCACGGTTCTGAGCAAGACATTATGTATTTATTTATAAGAATCAACTAAAAACCCAACAAATAAAAGAGATAAAACCCAGACAGACTCTATTTATTCTGTTTTTTTTAACTATATATATTTATAGAACAAGATTTTCCAGTTAAGTGGAATAAACTATTTTTCATAAAACTTACTTATGAGAGAAATGGGTATTTTTATTTTTTTTTTAGTTCAACATGAAAACATATTTTGACCTGCTAGTGTCTTCAACATGATCTAAGACTTGTGTTTTAGAAATATAGTAAATACACCCATGGGTCACAATTTCAATTTTTGAGTAATGTTATAAATAACTATGTTTGTTGTTGTCATTTATATCAAAGATAATTTTCATTACCTTCTGATTAAGAACAATATGTAATCAGGATTCATATCAGCTATGAATTTTTAACATGTAAATATAATTCCTAAATAAAAGTATTGACATTGAAACTGAAAGAAAAAGAACACAAATACTGATTTTAAGGTAGTAAAATCTCTGAAATACATTTCATCTCAAGTTCGATTTCTGTTTGTTTAACAAAAAACTGCTAATGCAAAGTATAATCACTTTAAATTATTTGAGCTGGCATGATTTCCACTACATACACATGCATATTCATCTAGTGTAAACTTTGGGAAATGAATGATCTGTATTCTAATAAATAGTAATGATTCCATACAATCAGCTTTCTCTTAATATAGTTCTCTCCATTACCAGTGATGGAATTCACACCAGATGACCTAGAATAAAAGACAGTTGCATCAGACACCTAAGCAATGTTCTCATAGAACAGCACAGCATATTTTGAAATTAAAAACATTTCAAGGGAGTGATCAGTATCACTCTGACAATATCATAAAATCTATTACCAAACATGAAGAATAATGAAGCATGACAACTATAAAATGTGTAATGAAAATGCTCAGTTAATAAGAAGAATGTGTTTACCCAATTGGAGCTTTCCAGTGATGGGGTTTGGGGTTTTTTTGAGCATTTACTTTCCATGTGTTAAGTTGAGGCTGTTTTTCTGCCAGCATTGCTCCCCTTTGGCACAAAAAGTACTAAATCAACATGATTAGTAAGATTTGTAACATGGCAGATACGTGGCAGTTACACAATTGCTCCCTCCAGCCTGAGCTTTAAGGTTAAACTGAGGCCAAGCTCGCCTGATTCTAGACTAAGCTACCCAAGCAGGAGATTATGCCATCCCTAGTCCTCAGGGTCCTTGTAGGTGTTTCTGCTTTCTTAACACCATGCTGAGAGGGTGTCCTGGTTTTGGCTGGGATAAAACTCATTTCCTTCTTAGTAGCTGGCACAGCACCGTGTTTTGGGCTCACTGTGAGAATAATGTTCATAACACACTGATGTTGTTGCTGAGCAGTGCTTACCCTAAGCCAGGGACTTTTCAGTGTCTCAAGCTCTGCCAGTGAGGAGGGGCACGAGAATCTGGAAGAAGCACAGCCAGAACAGCTGACCCAATCTAGCCAAAATCATATTCCCTATCATAGAATGTCACATCCAGTATAAAAACTGGAGGCAATTGGCTCGGAGAGACATCACTATGCCTCCAAGAGAGGCATGGAGATTTTAGTCAGAAGTGACTGTGTTCTCTTACCTCTTATTTCATGAGCTCAGGAGGTAATGGAAGGAAAAAATTACTCTTTGGAGGTCAGTCCTCCCAAGGGCAGTATGGAGAGATCAGGAGCACTCTTTCTCCAGAAGTTCTTTGATATGCACAGTTAACATTTCTTTCAACACTTAAACACAGTCAGCTCTAAACGCTGTTTAGAGCTGACCATAACCTCTCATGTTGCACATGAAAACAATGAACCTCACAAGGTTTTTAATGGTTTTACGTTGTCAATGAAGTGCCCGGGATGTACCAGGGGAGAGGAAGGATGCAAAGTTTGTTCTTTTAGTATTGACATAAAGTCTTGACAGTAGTACTCTCTGGAAGGCTTGCAGGGTTTGATACGTGAGCTGACAAGGAATTGTGTTAAAACATGCTTGCAGAAGTAATTGGAGGCAGTGGGGGGATTTTCAGAAATTTGGAAATATATAAGTCCTATAAAAATAGGACAATTTCTGTCTAGGCCAATACAGAACACATACTGGTATTTGACTTCAAAATATAAAATAGTTGAAGCTGTTGATTTTGTTTTGTTATTTATAAATATTAGGGAATCTAACAAGGGAATTAGAGAGAACAGTTTGAGATTATTCATCCTCTAAGAGAAAAATTTTCAACCTCCAAAAAGAGATATGATTCAATAAAACTCAGATAGGAGACATTAAAGAATCCTCTCATCACATAAATATGGATCTAAAAATAGACAGCTAGATCAAAGGAAGACACGTTTTTCTCATAGTAGAAGTCTATAAATACTGAAAAACAACAAAGTAAGATGAATGAATCAAAGGGACTTGTTGTAAGTGAGGATATGGATGTAAAAAGCATGGAAATCTTCAGCTGAGAAACGAATGATTTGTGTGGCTTGAGAAACAAGATAATATATAGAACTGAAAAGTAGATCTGACTGCTAGAGAAAAGTTCCAGAATTTAAAGAAAACTGAAGATTAAATATAGTAAATGCATTAACTATATCAATTAACACAATTTATGTGAACAAAAATATCATGGTTAGATTAAAGATTATATTATTTGGATTGTTTTATATCATCATGTGTCTGTAATAGTGTCTTAGAAAGGTTAACACTAAGACTACTACAAGAAAAGAAAAGAGAAGAATAATTTGATGCCTTAATTAATACTCATTATCTGGGAAATTGTAATAATGACTTATGATAAATAATTAAATAGTGAGATATCAAAATGACTGCATTTTGAAATATGCAAGAGGAGAATATGTATGTTTCTGAATGAAGTAGCTAAATCTATACTGACACACTCTTAAAACACAGTACTTTGTCTCAAATGTCACTCATTCAAAATCTCATTGAAAAGTTTTCCTTCCTCTCCTTACTACATCCTCTTCATATAAAAGAAACTTTTGGGAAAAAAAATGACAACAACAACAAAAACCTCCGAGAAAGAATGGTAAAAACAAATGAAGAGGAACGAAAATGAAAAAGAAATGTACAGACAACATCACTTAAAAGCATTAAAATAGAAGAGAGGTGTAACCTCTGGTAAAAAAGTGTTTAAAACAATCAAAGGACTAAATCCAGACTGCAGAGTTACAGCAGAGCAAAGGTTTTCAGAGCACAAGAGCAGCAGTGCTGAGCCAGACCAAGGACTGGCCAAGCCCCATGTCCTACTTCTATCAGTGATGACAAGCACAATTCTAAGTGAGATCAAAATGATGAGGCATGCTATGAATGCTCTCTGAAGTCCACGGTGATTTACTAATCAGGAGCTTCTTGAAGCAGAAACAGATCTTTAATAGAATCAGGTCTCTGGTATTTCGATCTAATATCTCAAAGTGATATTTTTGTCCAGTTCCTTTTTCAACACATGAAGACATTTAGCATCCAAAATCTCCTGAGCAAAATTCTTTCAGTGTATCCCGTGAAGATGCAACTGCCTCCAACTTAACACTCAGGTTTGGCTTGGTTTTAGAGTAACCTGTTTTTCAGATGTCAGGGGATAAGTAAGCTAACACTTTACAAGGTAACAAAAGTAAAATACACAAACTAGAGTGAGAGGTAACAATTAGCAACTTAGAAATTCGGGAGAAAAATACTGATATGAAGCTACTCAGACCTATGGAAAAGCATAGAACCTGCTTTTTGGCAGCATCAAAGACCAACCCATGCCAGAACACAACAGGGCTGACTGACACATCCCAGCACCATACGACTGCTGATCCAGAGATGACCACAAGGCATGTGGGCACAGGAATGGTAAGTTTTGTTCCCCATTGGGTGTTCTAGCCAACCATTAAATCATTGTGTGCTTGTAAGTGGTTCATATACTGCTTGCAGTGTCTTTTTGATTAAAGTAAATAATGCTGAAAGAAAAGTGACCTAGGGAGAGAGAGTTACCTACCTACATATTATGTAGACAACTGCCTCCCTCTTTTTTTTTTCCTCTTTGAACCTACCACCTGCTAATTGCATGTGATACTCTCATTCTCACTTTGGAAGAGAAAATGAACCATCTGTCTCTTTTTTATCTATTCCTTTTCCCTTATGATAGGACAGATTTCTGTCAAAGCCTTCCCTAAATTGTCACTTTTCAGACTGAATAGTCCTGGGCTGTTTATGAATTCTCTTGACTGCCATTCTATAATTTTGATTATTCTTGGTGGCTTTCTGTGAACCTCTTCCAGTTCGGTTACATCCTTTTTTAGATTTTGAGATAAGAGCTTTTCCTACCAATATGATTATGTTTTCTGTTTTCTTTTCTATTCTTTTCTTTATAGTTGCTCAGATTCAATTTATTTTTGACCACTGCTGACACTGAGCTGACATTTTTATGGAGCTACTCATCATAAGATCCAATTCCTGAATGATAACCATCAATACAGGGCACATCACTAATGAAGAAATTATCCTTTAAAAGTAGAATTTGTATCAGATGAGGAAAATAAAAATAAACCAAAGCATAAGGTCTGCTTTTTGGAAAGAATAAGTAAGAAAGGATGGTGAAAAAGGAATGAACTTACAGATAACCATGTCTTGGGGTGACTTTATGATATTGTATCCCATATCGCCCAGATATGAATCCTGTGCATTTCTGTGCCTTTAAATTTAGCCCAAGAGGGGAGAGAAAGGAAAAAAAAAAAAAAGCAAGATTAACTTTTTCAAATCAGTTTTGTGCTTCAAGGTCACGGTGGCTACTGTTCTGCTGCTGTGGGGAGATAGCTGATGCTGCTGCAGAGAGCAGGAGGAAGCACCCTTTCTTGCTTTCCAGCCTGTTTTTGGCTTTGGTTTTCTCTGGAAAGAGACGGAGAGTTTTCTTTTTTCCTTGGGTCTTCAGTTTTTCTTTTTTTCTCTTCCGGACTGTTTCGAACACCAGAAGTCACTGGGAAAACTTTCCACCAAGGCCCAGAGGGGCCCCAGGCCGACCCAGCTCTGAGGAGGAGGAGACCACACCCACAGAAGGACCCTAAAATCTTCCAGGTTTCTCTCCAGAAATTTATTTTAGATAAAAATAAAAAATTTAGGAGAGATTTTATTATTTGGCATTATTATTCTTTTCCTGTGTGTTTGTTAAATAAATAGCTTTGTTTCTTCTTCACTTTCCTCCAAGGAAATATTTCTTTCCCTAACCCGGGCAGGGAGGGGAGGTTGTAATCTCTGAATTTGTCTCAAACCAGGACAAACCAATATTAAAATATGTATATAGTATTTAGTTTACAAGGCAAGATTTTGGTAGCAAAAGGTCTACAAAGGTGGCCACAATGAGGAAAAAAGCCTGGGGTTGTCCCTGTGTTCGATACAGCTGATTCCAGACACGTCCAAGAAGGGCCCACTGCTGGCCAAAGCTGAGGCCATCCACAACGCTGGTAACATCCCTGGGATAACATATTTGAGAAAAGGTAAAAACACTGCACTGCAGGCATGAGAGGAGTGAGAATATATGACAGGAACATCCCTGCAGAGCCCAAGGTCAGTGCAGAAGGAGGGGCAGGAGGTGCTCCAGGTGCCAGAGCTGAGATTCCCCTGCAGCCCCTGGTGCAGCCCATGGTGAGGCAGCTGTGCCCCTGCAGCCCATGGAGGTCCATGGGGGAGCAAATAACCAAATAGCTCTGGCAGCCCCTGGAGAACCCCAGCCAGAGCAGGTGGATGCCCAAAGGAGGCAGTGACCCCAAGGGAAGCCTGTTCTGGAGCAGGGTCCTGGCAGAACCTGGCCCAGCGAGGGACCCATGCTGAAGCAGTCTGTTCCTGAAGAACTTCACCCTGTGGAGGGGACCGACGGTAAAATAGTTCATGTAGGACTGCCTCCCACGTGAAGGACTGCAGCAGAGGAATACCATAAGAGGGAAGGAGCAACATTAACCCCTTTTCTCAGTCCCACTGTACTGCTCAGAACATGAAGGTAGAAGAATCAGCAGTGAACTTGAGCCTGGGAAGAAACAGGGGTATAGGTGGTTTTAGATTTGTTATTTCTCATTATCTTACTCTGTTGGATAAATAAATTAAATTTATTTCCTCATAGCAAATGATGACAATCAGTGAGTGGTCTCCCTGTCCTTATCTTGACCCACAAATTTTTCAAACATATTTGCTATCTCTGTCCTGTCGAGAGATGATTGAGATGTTACAAGAACAGAAAAGATGTGGCCACAGAAGAAAAGCTGACTGAATATTTTGCATCAGTGTGGAAGTCTGAAGGAGCTTTTCCTATGACAAGTGAGTCATTGAAACAGACTCAGACTGAAGTGTCAGTGGAGTATGTTTTAGAACAAATTAGTAAAATAAAGAGTAAAATACCTCCAGTACCATATGTTATTCATTTGGAAGCTCTGAAGGAAGTAAAGTAGTAAATTGTGTAATTGTTAACTGTAGTATATAATTTATTACTAACATCACCATCAGTAAAGGAATTGAATTTGACAAAAGTCACAGATTTATAAATTTATCATTCAGGAAGACATGTGAAATTATAGGTCTGTATATTTGAATTCCATAGTCTGCAAATTGCTAGAAACTCTTGGTAGATTTATCAGAGGCATAAATGTACATGGAGCAATAAGATAGAAAACAGGGCTTTTGTAGAGGGAAATTGTGGTTCACAAAACTTTTAGAGTTTGTTAAAGAATCAATAAGCACACAGATAACTTTGATGTAATTGGAAGAGTTGCTTTGGATTTGAAAAACCTTTTTTTTCCTGAATAAAGAGAGAGATCTATGACAAGATGGCAAGAAATACTTTTCCCACAGTGAAAGGATACCTCTGTTGATATGTCTGAATGATTTGAACTAGGACCTTTGATGTTCATCAGAAGAGATATTCTGTGCAAAGGTGATATGGAGTAGTTTGCTGATTACAAAATTGTTACTCACTGTATTCAAAAGTGAAAGTAATTGCAAAGGTTTGCAGAAAGATCTCACAAAACTGAATGAGTCAGGTCCAATGTCACTTAATGCAAAGGAACATAAAGGGAGGGAAAGAAAAAGATAACATACATAGAATTTCAGTCTTTAAATTACCTGTTGTGGTGAAAGCTCTTGGATGGCTTAGTGAAAAACAGACAGCATAGTAAGAAAGAAATTATTAGGAAATTATAAAGAATTACAAAAGAAAAACACAGAACTAAACAGTCACTATGGTGCCGCATAAACATGTATTGGGTTAAAAATATAAAATATCCTCTGCAATTATGGTCATTCAGTTAAAAATTATATAGTGGATTATTCTTCAAAAGTTGCCCTTCCCACTTCCAGGTGACATGTTCAGGTAATATCAGAGAGGTGATTTTCTTCAACTGTCCTCCCAAAATGAAAAGTCATGTCTGGGATAATGGAGTGAGCTAGACTAGACCTGAGGGCCTGACCCCTGTCTATTTAACTTTATAATTATATCAATTATATCAATTGATCTAGTAAAGGATTTTAAAACTCCCTGCAAACCTTCTGCCTCTAATTCTGCCAAGATCTTTGGAAAAAAAACATAAAGAGCTTCCTATCAGCCTCTACTTCTTTTTGGTTAACAAGCAGAGAACTTAGGCTTCTTCTCTAAGGAACTTGTGGCCCTATAGTCCACATCTCATCTCTGAAGGCCAAATTTCTGTCTTACAGAATATATTCCAAATTACATCCATTTTAGGAGATCTTTTCTAGCTGAAATCCATTCTGAAACTTGATATTTCACACCTGAAAATTAGTAAGGTACACATCTTGCTTTTCACTATCTATTATGAGCAAAGAATTCTTCCCTGGACAGCTTTGCAGGAATTTCTAGGTATAAATGTCAATATGCCATAAATGCCCATCTGATCTGTTAGAGCATGGTGGTAATAACACCATGATCCCCATACAGGCCATTCACATAAGAGTTGGAGCCAACGATCCTTGTGAGTCCCTTCCAACTCAGAATATTCTGTGATTCTGTGATCTAAAAGTGCAGGAAACATATAGGTGTCTTTCGTAATGGGTTAGCAGGTTCCATTTACAGCTGAAATCCATGTCCTAGTACCTTTTTCATTTAGGCTAAGGAGCAGAAAGAAAAAACCCAACAGGTTTAATTCATCATAATCTTCATGCTACTAGGAATAGAGGAAGAAGAATTGTTTCTGGACACTTATAGATTGAAGAAAAATCTTTGTCCAAAAGCATGTTGAAGTACCAATGCATAGTAAATTCAGATACAGTTCAGCTGAATTAAAAGACTCTAGGTACAAAAATGAATACATCACCATTCATTTGTAATTCGTGGCTTTACACATAGAAGTAAATGAATAATCCCTTAACAGAGGAAAACTGAAGGGATAAAGCAGAGGTCTCATGTTTATTTCCTCACTTTAATGACAAAACCAGGAAAGGGGTAGAAATGTCACTGACAGTTTCCTGTGATGGATTGGTCTATATGCCTGGATATTAGGAACAAGCGACCCTCAATATCTGAAAGAAGACTGCCTAGCGTGTAAACATTAGATAGAATTGAAAGCGGCAGTTTCCACGGGCCCCCTACCAAGAGAATGCACAGGGGGTGTATGTGCTTTATTGCTTGACACTCATGCATAAAGACAGCACAGCTTCTGCAATCTAAGTGAATCTCCTTAGGTTTAATGTTCCATTGAAATTTTGCTGAAATGTAAAACATATTTCAAAGGAACAAAACATTTTCTCAAGCAGAGACCATTTGACTGTCATGGTAGATTTTTCTCTTTTATGGAAGCTAATTCCTGAAATAGACATATATTGGAAAAGCCAAACTGCCAGGGTCACTGCTGGCACCACAAAAATGTTCAAACTAGCATTTTAACATCAAAGAACGCCTGTAATTGAAGCGATCATTCAAAGCACGGCGCTAACGCTTCAATAGCTGCACCCGTGCAGCGCCCCAAACCCCTCACAGGCTGTGACAGAATCAGATTTCACTGATCCTTGGTTTTAACTGCTACCTTGGACCATTTAATTTAAAATATGCATCCTGAATCAACTGTATTGGCATAACTAAGCAGTGTCAAAGGGCTGCACAGGGGTAAGAATAATTGGCTGAAGGTGGTGGCATTCTGAGTTTCTTAAACCAGCTTTGCTGAGAAAGGCAATTTTTCATGAAACTACAGATGAGGCATAAAAGAACAGAGAGTCAGGCTCATATTTGTTTGAAGAACTGAAGGAAGTTTTTTCCTTCAGTTCTGTTTGTTATATTCTACTTAAGAAAGAACATTGACTAAAATTTCTTTCTTCATTAAAAGGTTTTTTTCATCCATGCATTAGTTAGCCTTTGTGCATGATTTGTATCAGGAAAACAGTCCAGTTCTGAACACAGAGCACAGAGACTCTTTGAAAAACAAAATGTATTTGCAGTCTAACAAGACTCTTGCAGCATCTGCCTTGTATAAACCTCAAAGGGGAAAACGCACATTTAAAAAACAATTTGGTTTAAAAATTGAAATAAGAGACTTCAGAAATTTTTTTTGGGAAACAGAAAGGGATAAGATACAGATCTATAGAAAGAAAATGCTGAGGAAAATTAAGGGAAATATAAAAATGAATCCCCATTAACAACTATCAATGAGACTCTTCCAGTCACAACTCATGTTTTAAGAAGATAGCATAACTATTTCAGTATCAAGCTGAAAATACCATCTAAACGACCATGCTGTGATAATACTTCCAGTGCTTCTCACTCAGCATGTTGGACAAGAGCTTCATAAGAGTTTCATAAAAAGAGGACAAATGTGAATTTTGTAAGCATTGTATTGCTTTCCTTTCACGATCTTTCAGGTCTATAGCTAGGTACTTTGTTCACATTTCAGGCCAACTGCAGGGAGTATTTGTTGTTCTGAGGGGATTTTTTCCCTCTCTTTCAGTTTTTTCAAAAACTTTCTTTGTGACTCTTGAAAAAGTTAAGAGATCTCTTGCAGCTGTTAAATATCATCTGCCACGGTTGGGCTGCTTCCACCACTCCCACCTCTTTAGGAGGCAACCTTACTTCTTTCTGTGAGTCCTGCTCCAGAATGACTCTTGGTTAAAAAGTCCTGTGGGTGAGAGATGTAGAAGCTGCAAGCTAGTTCTCTTGGTTGTTTATGGAACAAAGGCTTAATTTCAACCTGTTCGTATTTAGGTGCTAAGATAAACAGGCTCTCCCTCTGGAGCCTTTCAAAGACACCTACTGTTCTCCATTCATTATGTAGGAACCCTTGTTATTTACCACTGGAGAATTAAATATAAGACTTAGTCCAACTTTTTTCTTTATGCCACTCAAACTGGAACCCAGACAAAATATGTTTCTTTTGTAGAGAGATGGAAACCTTCCTTTAAAACAAAAATTCTCCATGGAAACTGACTGAGAAACTTTGTACTCTGTTCTGTTTGGGGGTTTTATTTTGGGTTTTTTTTTTTCCTTATTTTCTCCTTTTAATTTTATTTCATGCAAATTTACACTGCAGATACTATAAAATATATTGCATATCAATCTAAGTTTCCAGTACTAAGCAATACTTTAGTGAATTCTGCTAAAATTTTGGAAGCAACTGTTTTAAATGAACACCTTATTTATGTATTTGCTCTCGCATTTGTTTGTTTACAAGCTTATGTGACCTAATTATTTCAAATAATTTTTAAACAGGTTAATAATTTAAATTAAGAACACAAACCCACCTTTGTGTGTCATTAAAATAAGGGTACAACTAGACAGTATACTTTGGGCTACATGAAACACATCCATTTCAGACAAACTCCTTCTGTTGATGGAAAAATTAAGTAGTTAATACAGCAACACTGATATAAATTAAGGCCTCTTTCCAGAGATGCTCTAGAAGCAGCTCTGTGGCCAACCAACTCATAAGAAGACCACCAAGGGTGGTAACAACAACACATAAGCCTGTTTTTTTGGACCACTTTGCCTCCACCATGGCAGTAAAGATACTGACAGGAGATTAATCCCTCTCCTGGAGCTGAAGAAGATTCCAGCTGCAGACCTCAGTGCTAACAAAGATGATACTCCTCCTGGTGATATGTGAATATTATGTGAATTAGTTACAGATCCCTTTCCTGCTATGTTTACAACTGACTGTGCTACTGCAAGGAACGTTGCCAGAGTAATACAAATAGGTCTGCATGCTGCTGGGATTAGTTTCAGTAAACTGTTTTGCTTGTGCACCCAACCATGAATCATTTATGACAAGAAAGTATAAAGTAACTGACAAACTACTCACAATAAAATGGGGCCAGGAAGACATTTGTTAAGAGTATTGTTCTTATGATTGTGGGTACCTTACTGCATCCCTAAAATTCGTTTTTCATTCTTTGATAAGGGATGCTGTAAAACACAAAATCAGCTAAAGAAATGAAGGTGAAAAGAAACATGTCAATGGCTAGCCTTTGACAATTCCATTTTTTAAAAAAGGAAGTGGGAGTAGGTAACAGAACAGTACTTTGTTAATAGAAGATTATTTCAAATAGAAACAAAGTCTGTCATCTGCATTCCTGTTAATTAATATCTTATTACTTGAAAATTCCTATTGTTCTTACTAACATTACTTATAAAATATGTTGTTCCCATTATGATACTAGTCATGGTGGCAGAGTGTCTTAAAATGAATATGACCTTGTAATGTAAAAAAGTTAGAAACTGGTTTTATAGACAGCTGAAAAATGTTTAGGGAAGGCAACTCTACTAAATGATGTATGTTTTGTTTCTCCCATACAGTTTTTATCTAGTTTGATATATTCAGCCTGCAGCTGTAACATGACAATACCATGAAACACAGACTTCATTCTTACTGATGTGCTGACATACCCAGGGAAATGCTTGTTGCAGATTTGTTTATTGGTTTCCTTCCATTTCAACTAATAAAAAGCCAACCATCAATACAGTTTCTGTAACATCGCAAAAAGTTGCCTCTGAACGGAGTACAAATACTCAGTATTTGTATATGTATATACAAATACTCAGCATTCACAGTAAGGACACCATCACTCATGGACTTTCCTGAAGTAACTGAGTTCATAAAGAGAATAGGATTCAAGAGTTGAAATCCCTAATGCCAAAGCCTGAATGGACCATTCAACCGTAATTTCCATGAACAGACGTATCACACACTTTCAGCACTTCAGGTGTTTTATTTTCTGAATTCCCACAGGTTCTCTCCTACTTTCTCTTTGAAAGGATGCTGGTGTGACCTGGTCCTCACTGTCACAGCTGTCTGAGCTCTGCCAGTAAGTGACAGACGGTTCACATAGTTAGTAAATGAGCTTCACTTCTAAATGGTACTGTTTTCCTTTCTGAAAGTGTATTCCATGCAAGGTCAGTAGAAAAACTTTGGAAGCTCACAGTTCATTAGGGAAATCAGCTGAAGGGCTTGCTGCAGCTGGAGTTTATTTTAAATCACACTGGCATTTGTGAAGCAATGACATCAAACAATTATTGTCAACAATGCTCTATGTTTGCTGTGGTCACCTTCCAGGGAATTGATCCAAATGAGAGGGTCTGCAACTCAGGAGTTTGAATTCAAGCTATGCTTCCAGGAAAATGTGGTGACAGAAAATGCTGGACTAGATTTTTAGCTGGTGTGACACGTATAACATGTAGACTTTAGGACCTCAAGCTAGTTTGACTCAGAATAAAATAAACCAATTTATGGTTTATCACAGTCTATCTGTACAGTGAAATAATATCTATTTTAGTATATTAACCTTTAGGTTAGAGTTGCTGTTTTGTGTGGGCACCAGTGGTACAGCCAGGGGCAGTATGAGCAGGATCAAGAAGGAGGACAGAGTCCTAGGAGCAGTGGTAAGGTACTCTGGACCAGAGATGGTCTTTCATCAGTCCTTCTGGTCAAGGGGAAGGTATTTGAAAGGGCCAGTTGGACCTGGTGAATTAACAAGCAGCTGCAGGCCTGCTGCCACTGCCAGGGTTTTGGCTACTTAGACCAAGGTGCTTCCTGTGAGAAACCTGATCTGGTGGGGGCTAAGAGCATCCATCTGTCAGAGAAGGGGACAAGCATTTTCTTGCTGAGATGGTGAGGAGGGCTTTAGACAAGTTGCTGGGAGAGGGAAACCTCAACCCATCCTACTCCTACCAATTTAATGTCCGTGCTGACAAGAGATGCTCAGAGTCTGTAAAGGGATCACGGGTAAGCAGGAAAGCATCTGATGAGCAGCACAAAGGAATTCCAGCCACTCCAGCTGGTAAGTCAGCTTCATCTGCAGGCCAACATAAATGTCTCTCTGCAAACACACATAGCACAGAGAGTAAACAAGAGAAGTTCCAGACTTACACATACCTACAGAGCTGTGACCTTAGTGACACTACGTAGGCTTGGTAGGATGGCTCCTGTCACTGGAGCACTGGAATGCAAGGATACAGACTCTTTAGGAAGGACAGGCAAGGAAGGTGAGGAGGGGGTGTCATCCTTTATGTCAATAACCATCTGGAATGCATGGAGCTCTGCCTGGGGACAGATGAGGAGCTGACCAAATCAGGATTAAAGGAAAGGCAGTGACAGGTGACATTAGCAAGAATCTGCTCACAGGCCACCTGACCAAGCATATGAGCGGAAAGATGTTTTTAAGACTTTACATGTCATTATTCTGCTATGATTTGTTAGTAATAAACTCAGTTAATATCCCCAAACTGAGTCTGTTTTGCCTGTGAAAGTAGTCGGGGAGTGATGTCTGCCAGTCCTTATATCAACCCACAAATCCTTTATTATCTTTTCTCTCTCTTGTCAACCTGTGGAGGAGAGAGATACAGCAGTTTTGGTGGGTATCTGGCATCCAGCCAGGGTTGCCCCACTGAAAAACTAAAGCCCTCTTTCAGGGCTTTCAAAGGCATCAAAAAAAGGGACATGGAGAAGGCTGAGGTACACAATGAATATTTTGTCAACAAGCCAGTCACACAATCAGAGGGCTGAAGCACCTCTCCTATGAAGACAAAGTGAGAGAGTTGCTGTAATTTAGTCTGAGTGAGAGAAGGCTCCAGGAAAACCTCAGAGCAGCTCTTCAATACCTAAAAGGGGCCTCCAAGAAAGCTGTAGGGGGACTTTTTACAAGGACATGTAGTGACAGGACAAGGGGTAATGGCTTTAAAGTGAAAGAAGAAAGGTTTAAATTAGACATTAGGAAGAAGGGTGATGAGACACTGGTTGCCCAGAGATATTGTGGCTGCCCCATTCCTGGAAATGTTCAAGGCCAGATTGGATGGTGCTTTGAGCAACATGATCTGGTGGAAGTTACCCCTGCCCACAGTGGGAGGGTTGGAATTATGTGACCTTTAAGTCCCTTCAAACCCAAACCATTCCATGATTCTATGATGCATTTGCTCTGCAACTCATATCTCAGTGTATGCTATTATTTTTTGTTCTCTGCCCACACTATCATCTGCAAGTTTAACTTTTTATTCTACTGCCACAGAAATCCACCTTCTATTGCAAAGAACATTTAAAGTTCAACTTTTAACAGTCTTAAATGCCATATTGAGGGCAGTGTATGGTTTCTGGGTCAAAGTCCTTGGGTGAAAAAGCTATGTGGAGTAAATACAAACATGAGTAAATCCCATATTCTCTTCTCAATTTCTACATCATAGATGTATTGTGACCCTCATTTACTATCCCACAGACACAACTCCCTCTCCTACTCTGTTTAACTGAAAAACCCTTTTCCAAGAGCTATGCTTTCAATTTTGACCTTTTTTTTTTTTGAGACAGCTGCTTCTTATTTCTTCTCACATTCAATGTTGTTACTGTTATTTGTCTGCTGTGGCACTTGATTCCCTCAGTCAGAACAACTTCTCTCAGTCAAGATATTAATTGATTAAACTGCATAATTCAACAACCTGACTGCCTTGCTCTCTCAGGTTTCTCTTGCCTTGCATGGATCTCGTTTGCCATGTTGATCTGAGATTGTGTGTCATGGCAAGAACCAGAGCAGTGCTACAGCATTGCTGTAGAGGGGAAAAGGCATTTTCTTTGACCTTCACTGCATGTCACTCAAGACATATTCCTGGTTTCCCTGTGGGTCTTTTTTTTCTACTGATAGTCATTTCTAGATAAAATTTCCTTGAGACACCTGGCTCAAAAACATTTCCCACTTCTCTGGATGCGTGCCCAGCTCCAAGTCAGAAGATGACATGCAGGTGTACCAAGTCTTCTTGCCTGCAGCTGCACATCCTAATCTCCAACAAGAGGGAACTTGGGCATGTCAGAGGCATACATCATTCTCCAAACAGGTGCCAGTCTGGATATTTAGGGAGGGCAAAGTCCCGGTGTGCACTAGGGCACTTATCAAGGCAGACATCTCTGCAGAGCCATGGTACCTTTCCACAAGCTGATTGCTGCTGTGTGACAGGGCTCAAACTGTAAAGTCAGAGTCTCAGGGGTATGAAGATTTTGTAGGAAAAGACTATAGCCCTCACAGAGGTTTTATTCCTCCTGACTAAACAAACTCAGTCTTTTCTCTTCTACCTGAATATGTTGACCAGTATACTGAGTGAACTCACTAACCTCCATTAACACAGCTGGTGAAAATATATTATGTTTTGGAGCACAGACCTGCACTGTAACTTGTGGAAAAGATAAAAAGCAGTCATGTATTGTGAAACAGAATCCAGCATCTACCAAAACTCATAGTCTTTCTGTGTATATCAGGGGTGGATGATAGCCCTAATTAAACACTTCATGAGCTGGAGATTAGAAAATTATGCTTAGCTGGAGACACCACATGTTTGTTAATACAGTACAGTAACCAGCAGAAGAGTCACATCTCTCTAATATCTTAGTCTCTCGGGTAAGTGCATGGGTCTTTGCCTTGAGATATGCAGAAAACAGTTTTATTTCTACACCCGAGCAAGCAGATATTGCTACCAACTGCTCAGTATCCACTGAAGCTGGTCAGCCTTCACAAAGTTCTAAGCAGTTGTCCTCCAGGAAACTTGTGTCTAGCCTACATGTGATCTGAAAGAGAGATTCTGCATGGGTCTAGAGCTTACTACACAAACCCCAGCCATTCCTCCAGCTTCCATGATAAAGAATTATCTTTTGGTACTCTCTGGCTGTTAGACAATATAAAGAAATGCTACAGATCATCATACATGTTTAGTACATTTTTCTTTTTACAGTCCTTTAAGTTTCTTCTCATCTTTGTTACCATTTTTAATCTCTTGAATGTGTTCCTCTCCTGCCTCTTTTTTTTGGCATCTTGCAGGTATCTCTATTCTGGCATTTCAAAATGGGTGCTCTGGAAAAGAGAAGAAGCCCAGTAATCTCCTGAATCAACTCTACAAAGAAAAATATCTATCTTCATTTTCCATATACTCTATGCTGTTTCTTGACTAAAACTAAAGCTTAACCTATCAGGCTTGCTTTAATCCTTAAAAAATACAACTGCAGTGATGATCTTTGTAGAAGTAAACAGAGATAAGCCTACTCTGAGGAAGTGAGGGGATTAGTTGAGTATTTCTGAATGGCTAAACCACTTACAATCATTTTTTGTAGTGAATCCATAATGTGTTTATTATCCTACTATATGCCAAGAAAAAGAGAGTCAAAACAAATATGGGCAAAACCATATTCCTTAATCAGCCTTTCTTTTTCACTGCATACCTATGATTGGCTGTACAGCAGAGCTCCTGCAGAATTGCATGACACCCAGGACATTTTCTTTCCCGGAGTAGAAGAAGTTCACACAGCTGCTGAAAATCATAAATACCAGTCTCGGGTACAACTTGTTACAGTTTGCTCCTCTTCACGAGAGTAACCTCCATGAATTATTTTGACCAACACCATTTTAAGCTAGAACAGCTAAATCATTTGTGCTTTGAAAGTCTAGTAAATCATTCATTCATCTCTCAGCAGGTATTCAGAAAAGAGATTTTCTTGACATGCTAAGCAATATATTATCATCAGAACTATCACTGTCCTCTCACTGAAAAGGAGAAATGAACAGATGTAGGTGGCTGGACTGTAGAATCTTGTTTCAGGTTGGTAAAGCTCATTTTAATGTATAAATAAACAACCAGATGGTAACCTGCTCTCAAAGAAGCATGTTATTGATCAGATTATTTGTTTTCAATACTTTCTTCGATGGCTTTCAATACTTTCTTTCAATGATTTTCTTTGACGGATAAAAATTGACAGTCTTCTTGGAAATTATGTTTGCAATAAAGATTAAGGGTTTTAGTAACATGGAATTTTCCCCATTTCTTTAAGAGAAATTGACATTCTGGCATTAAAACACGTTGAGACAGAATGCAGACAAGATATAATTATGGCAGTAAGTGAAATTCTTTTAAACAAAAACACATCAGAGTCAAACTGATAGCTCAACATCCTGTATTAAAAAACAAATTAGACAGGATTTTTGAGAAATCATGAACCCAAAAAAGATATCTGTCTTTTAGTGGGCCCAGTGCAAACCAGTTTGGTAAAATCTTTTTAGCAATAGGTAAAATAAGGTTTTGGATAGCCTTCTTGTGGATATTGTGGAGAAAAACAGGCATCCCAAACTAAATTTAGTAAATTAATGACTGAGACTATATGATTTAGCTTATTATGACTGTAATATCAGAAGCTAAAGTATGTCAGTTCAGAAGGTCATTCTCAGTGTTCCTTATAAATTATTAGGAACAGGGTTTCACTCCTCTCCAAAGCAGCAGAAATATGCTTGTTTGGGATATGGGTTTTTGTATTTTTTTTCCTGAATATGGTGGAAATATATTTCCTCCATATGAATAAGGTGGAATATTATTTCCAGCCTGCTGGGCTATTTGGGGGATCAAATATGTAGACTTTGACCAATTAAGAAAACTTCATGAAAATAATGTTGTACTTAGGAAAAAAAAAGTTGGCGAGTTTAAGTTAGACACCTGGAGAACTTAAGAGCTGAAAGCAAATATTTGCTTAAAAATTTGACATCTAAGAAGCAGAAGTAATGTATATAATGAGAAAAGGTACTCTGTTTACCAGGACTGAAGAGTGGGGTGAAGTTTCCTTAGATTTCATGACATGCAGTGCTAGTCTAAGGTATGTTTCCAGACAAATACACCTTTTATTTCCCATGGGAAAATGTGTCATGTACAGCTGAATACATTCAGAAATCAAGGAACTACTCTGCTGGGCAGGTACAGCTCTGGGAGCAGTCAGAGAGTGAAAGGAAAAGCCTCAGGCGCTGTAGGTTTTCATAGCCAGTAAATCTTCATGGTCACAGAGCAGAAGTCAGAACATTATGTTTTCATAATAGTGTAGATAGTGAGGATTAGGTGGGATCTAAGTGCCTAGGTGATCCTGTGAGTTTTAGTCCATAGCATATGGACATGTAAAGCATAGTTATGAACTTATACATGGCCATATATTTAGTTTCTCATAAGGCAGTTTATACTGCAAGAGGCTCAAAGACTTTTATGTAAGAAGCTCTCATAAGGGCTTGACATAATTACAACCAACCTATAAACAGTTTATTTATCTGATCATCCCTTTTTCTTTGTGACACATTTACTCGTGTATGGAACAGATATAATATACCAACCTGCTACACTATGAAGAATATATGAAGCTGTAATGGGGTACAGGTGCACACATGGAAAGAAAAAAAGCAAGAAAACATCATCTGAAAGTGAAATGTGTTTGAAAACAGGTAATGGGAATAATCAAAGAACCTGAAGCATTTGAAGTGTCAGTGACAGCTTTACTTTTAATCACAAAGCCATTCTGGTGTTCTTTCTGCAAACCTCTGCTTTGATATTTCCCTACCTCGCTTCTTTACATTCTTGCTTATACTACTAATATCTGTCTCTAGACTGTGAGCTCTGCAGAGTAGAGCATCTCACTATGTGTTTGTTTAGTAATGAGAATATCAATCTCAGACAAAGCCTGTAGTCACTGTTGGAAGACAGCTATAATGATTTTGCATTCACTTTAGAAGCACATGTAATAGCAACAGTTCAACGTTTTTACTTCTTTGCACAAGTCAGTATACCACTGTGGGACAATATCTTTTCCTTGCACACTCTGTTCCCATACTTCCCCAGTGCAATGTAGCTCCTCTCCCATGTTGTCTCAGCTGTAGCATTAACTTATTCTAGTTGAATCATTCCTTTAATACCAATTAAAATTCATAGCCGTGTCTGAGAAAATAATTTTGTTCAGTGGCTGGTTGATTACTTCTACAAGACCTATCTTTAACGCAATCCAGAACTACAAAGACTTCCCTTTCTGGGCATATTAATCCCATTTTTAACATAAATTGATCTTTATAATAAAAATATGTGAGCTTTAACATAATAGAAAACAACACTGCTCCACTGCTGATTGTTTGAGATACAGAAGGCAATGACAAATGGAGAATTTATGTCTTTCAAATGGCAGACAAGAGGGTTGGGATATGGTTTCCCATGTCAAAAATATTGTCTTTGATATTATAATTTGGATTTAAGAGAATACTTAAATGGACTACTCAGTTTACCTTTTTACATTGTATCAGTTATTAAATTAATCAAATTACTGGACCAGGAGCTAGATGCGTATTCGGTACTGGGTTTGCCTCAGACTTCCACTCTGACACTGAGGAGCACTCCAAGAGTCCGTGATTTACGTTCCCTAACTCTGGAACAGGGACTGTGAGACTGTATTTTTACTTTTGTGTTTGGGACAAAAAGAGTATAAATAGAGCTTACAAGAACAGAGTAATTCTTGCCAGAGTACTTCTCTGAACTAACTTCAGTACTACTACAATACCAAGGGTAACACAACGGTCTGATTAAAAACAGAAACAGAACTTTTGGGCCCATAAGATATAATACTTAAAATCAGTTTTAAGGGTTGAGAGGTAGGATGATTTATTAACAATCTATTATAATTGATGACACTGTTAATGGAACTTGAAAGTGTTTAATATTAGATTGTGACTGAAGCTTTGATTACCTCAGGACTAATATCTAGTCTGAGATCCAAAAATACTAGCTTTTTACCACTATATGCTTGCCTGCTTTGTTTTCTGAATAACTCTGGAAAAGCCTTTTCACTAAAGGCTGCCAAAAATGTAGGTGCACAGTCAAGTTGATGGGCTGGCAGCTGTAGAAAAATTGGAAATTTGGTGATCTCTTTTTTTAGTATAAGAAACAACACCACTGCCCCAAAACAATCAGAGAATGTGTCTGTGTGAAGAGAAGTAGATGACATGGGTTGTAAATTTTGGAAAAATAAATTCTCCCCCTGACGCATAGAATGGATATTCATGGGGAGAAGAACAATGAGCTGAAAGCCCTCACACTGAAATAGGCTTAGAAGATCTGCTCTTTGATTTCCTACGAAGCTTCCCAAGCCACTGGGAAAACATACAAAGGAAAGTGGCTTTCTCACCAGTCACTTTCAGAGCCCTTCACCAAATGTGCCCATCATCTGTATCCTGAGCCTTCTGCCTGTTCAGACCCTGCTGAAATGCCTGATGCTCCTTGCTGGCTGCTCTCACCAGCGCTGGGCTCTCTCGGTGCATGGCAGCACCGCTTACTCTGCAAGAATGTTTAGGCAATGTACAAACCCAGAGAACAGATCTGAGGCTTCTCTACCCTGGAGAGGAGAGATCTGGAAGAGATCAAGTAAATATGATTTCCACCCATGGTCCTTAACTTCTGGGGTAAGTAATGAACCTTGTAATTTAAGTAAACTTAATTAAAGTAATACCAGGATAGAGAACAATAAGGAGCAATAATTAAACCTGGTACTACACACCAGCATAGAGAAAGTGCAGAATGGGCACAAAAGGGGCATGCTAAAGGTCTTTTAATCAAAACAGATTGAAGTTAAATGAAATAATTAAAAAAGAAAAAAATAGCTAAATGCAGATCTTTAAATGAAAAACACAGAAGAAAGCAACAACAACCCTGTGCTGCCTCTGAAGCAATGAGGAATAAAAAGTATAATGAACAGATGAGTGAATATAAATCTTTAAGCAAACAAAAGACAAATAGATCAGAGAAGCCTACCAAAATATATTCCTAATACATTTCCACTTTACGGAAGAGTAGGAATGATATTCACCTGATTTTTTCTTAGTTTAACTCATGTACTGTAATGGTGCAGTAGAATATAATTTTCTTTAACTAAACTTGTTAGAAAGTGGCGGGACTGAGCACAACACTGAAAAGTACATTTTTCATCATATGAGAGCATTGAGGACCTTGCAACAAGCCAAGTAAGATCTTCACATATTTTTCCCTTGGTTTATATGTATGACTAAAGATGTTATCAGCCCTCACAGCTTCTGGTTGCTGGTCACTTCCCCTTGCAGACCTTGCCGCCCTCTCCAGTCTGCTAACTCAGTAACTAAAAGAAAATTAAAATTGCTCAGCAAATTTAAATGCTAATTTCTGGACTCTACTGGCTTCTTTTTAATTTTTCTTTTTTTCCTTTTTTTTTTTTTTGATTGAAACAAAGCAGAAAGTGACAAATCATGCAGACTGGAAATGTGGTGACCTCCTGTAAGAAGCAGGAGAAATTAGAAGTTGCTTTTCAAGCTGATATCACTAAATCCAGAGGACAATTTGTATGTAAGCTGTTCCTCGTGTGAGTCCAAGAGCTAATTGTAAGGCTAGATTTTCCCAGCCCGTGTTCCCATGCAGGTAATATTTTTGCAACAGGAAGAGATGGGAGGAAGATTTGAAAATAGGCTTCAAGAGACCAAGAATTTGGACGGACCCTGTAGACACTGAAAGGAAGAAGCAGAGCAGGTGCGTGTGTCAAAGATTTGGCTGTGAATCGGTGTTAGCTGTGAGTTTCTTCAGAGCCATAACCAGGATTAATATGGGCATGGATAGTGTATGCAGTGGTCAGAAAATTGACTCAGCATCCCATAAGCAGAGGGAGAAAAGAAGGCTCTGGGGAATCTAAAAAGTGCCTACGAGAAGNAGAAAAGAAGGCTCTGGGGAGACTTTCTGGCACCTTCCTGAATCTAAAAAGTGCCTATGAGAAAGATAAGAGAGGGACTTTTGAGAAGGGCATGTAGGGATTGCACAGGAGCTAATGGCTTTGTGAAACTGAAAGAGAGTAGACTTAGATTAGAAAAAGAAATTCTTCACTAAAAGAAATTCTTCAGGCTGTGAGGCAGTGGCACAAGCTGCCCAGAGAAGCTGTGGATGCCCCATCCCTGGAAGTGTGCAAGGCCTTGTCGGATGAGGTTTTGAGCAACATAGTCATGAAAGATGCCAGTTTCAGACCAGATCACTGACCCTGAGAAGCGTTCTGATCTGTCAGAGACTACTTTTCCTATGTGTCTGCAAAGTATGAGACAAGTTAAAATTTTCTTTACATGGAAACCAGAAAAAACATCTTAATGCTGCTACATGGCAACCTTGCCATTGAACAAAATTTGAACAGGACCTGTTTACATATTCTGGCAGCCTTATCATACTGAGGAGTAGTGCACTCTTCTAACACTGAGAAGTGACTTGTAAAAGTAGTGCTGATAATATCACTGGAATCTGCACAATAAGAAATAGTTTTCTGATTTTAGTTAAACTCCACAATCTGGATTTTTGAGGTGGATTCAATTTGCAGAGTTGGTTAGTATGGGAGCAGGATGAATCTTCTGATGAGTTAAAGAACCAGAATCTGTACATTACACCTGCATTTATTCCTGGATTTTTTTTTTAAGCACAGCAATAATTTTAGTTCAAGTCAGTACAAGCACTAATAGGACTAAATAGCTCAGTTAGACACATCTCAGTCAGCAAAGTATTTAAGGAAACATCACAGTAATCACACAGTAAGCTGCAGATGCACTGATATACTCATGGACAGACAGAGACATAAACTGACACTGAATGGAAGAAAGTGCCCTCGCATTAGAGCAACTGTGCAAATTCATGCTCCTGCTTCTCCGTGTCGAGTATTGCTTGAATTTAACATNGAGCACTGCCTCACCTGGTTTCAACAGTTCATGATGGTGATAGAATATATTTCAACCCAGGACACCAACCATCTCATATAAATACACAACATAAAATCATAGAAAGGTTTGGGTTGGAAGGGACCTTAAAGATCACCTAGTTCCAACCCTCTTACTGTGGGCAGGGGTCTTTCACTAGACCATGTCACTCAAACAACCATCCAGCCAGGCCTTGAAGACTTCCAGGAATGGGGCACCCACAGCTTCTCTGGGCAACCTGTCACAGTGTCTCACCACCCTCACAGCGAAGAATTCTTTCTAATGACTAATTTAAACCTTCCCTCTTTCAGTTTAACACCATTACCCCTTGTCCTGTAAAAACATGCCCTTGTAAAAAGTGCCTCTCCTGTTCTCTTGTAACTGTCTTTAGGTACTTGAAGGATGCTCTCAGCTCTCCTTGGTACCTTCTCTTCTCCAGAACAAACAGCCTCAAATCTCTCAGCCTGTCTTCATAGGAGAGGTCAGAGCTTCAGCCCTCTGACCATCTTCATGTCCTCCTCTGGACTTGCTCCAGCAGGTTAATCTTCTTCTTGTGCTGGGGTTCCAGAGCTGAAGGTAGTATTCCATGTGGGATTTCATGAGAGTAAAAGGTGATTCCAAAGCATAAGTCTGACATTATTCAATTTTATTAGAGGAGAATTTCAATTACACAATCAGTGAAGGAAGTTCAAACTCAGGCAAATATAGTAATATTGACAGTTTAATCATTAGATCAAGTTAGTGCCTGGCACAGTGGAAGCTCTGTCCATAGAAGAAGACTCCAAGGCATTAGAGTAATACGGATATAAAAAAATTAGCCAGGGATGAGAAAGTACTAATGCAAAGGAGTGGATGAATTTCCTGCTGCTGTCAAATGCAGTAATGTTGACTTTAATGGGATCAAACGGAAAGACAGAGTGTGATTACAATATGACAGGATTTATAAATTCATTAGAAAGTACAAATACTCTTCCTTGTTTACATTTAAGTTTTCATTTTAATTGTACTTTAATATGTTTTCCATGGGAAACAAATAGATGTGACAAATTATGCTAGGTAATTTGTTCTAATAGATGCAAAGAACTAGAAGCCTGCTGTGAGCCATCAAACACATTTGGAGGTCAAAGCCATACTGTTTAATTCTTAGTTCTGGGAAAGAAATTATTCTGGTAATGTTACCTGGATACAAAACTGCACGCAGACACTTGACTTTGCTGTTAACGTGTGAAAAACACTTCTTCAGCAACCACCTGCTCACAAGCAATTGCAGAGGACTCTCACTCTTGTTATGCAGGGAAACTGCTTCTCCTTCTTTTATAGCTGTTGGTAAAGTAAAGTCGTGTATATTACTTCCTGCCTTAATTCCTTAAAAAATATTTTACAAATGTCTCCTTCTGAGCTCTTTTTTTTTTTTCTAATTTAAATTATTATTTTTCTATGTCCATTGGAGCCTGCACTTTTATGCTTTCCATTTCTGAGATCTCAGCAGTGGCCATTCTACCTTTGTGGACATAACAGGTTCCTCTGTGTTAATTTTATGCATTAAAAATTAAACACATTAGTGCTTATACAGAGAGATATATGATGGCCTCTAGTGGTTCTCTGTATGTGTGCAGATGCAATCTTCTATGCCCCTCTCATTTTATGAGTGAGCATGCAGGAAGAAAAAAATTACTGATGTCCAACTGTTGCCTTTTATGAACAAAAACCTTTTGGCAACAGTAAAGAGAGCTGAACAATATGTCCAGAAGGGAGAAGGTGATCTCCTCCATCAAAACATAAGCTGGAATGTTTCTAAGCACCGCTCAGAATAGTCAGCATTATGCAACTGCAAATCACCTAAAATGTCCCTTGTCCTTTGGACTGAGCACCAGAGATGAGATCATTCATTCTGAATGGAGGCATCCTTCCTGTATTTGACAGCCAAAATCACAGTGACCTTGCATGCAGAATGGGTTCCCAGTTCTGTTTCCAGCTGAAGAGCTGCATGATGACTGACTGTTAGCCAACAAACGCGTCAGTCTCATCCTTCTCCTGAGTCACATCCTGGTCTGTACACAAGTCCGTGCCTACAAATGCAGGTGCTTGGAAGAATCTCGGCTCTCTTAGCCAGGCCGGATATTAGATGCTCACAGAGTGCATCAGTGCTCTCACTGCAGCCCCTCAAAGCAAATGTACCTGCCTCTCAGCTCTGATCACCACTCTAAAAAATCTGTACCCCTCAGGACCCAACTTTGTCTGGCCAGAGTCAACAGCTCCCTGATCTGAGAGGACAAAGAATTAAAATATTTTGGCTATCAGCATATTTCTTCTGCACATTGCCGCTCATAGACATTCGGGCTATCTGCCCCTTAGAAACTCTGTCACAGGAGTCTGTGCACTTTGGAGAAGCAGGTTTGCCAACACAAGAGGAGAAACAGCATGTTCCATCTCATTTGAACTCTGTCACTCTCTGAACGATGTATTGTTCTAGGCCAGGAAATATTTTGAACTTAAATGCAGCTATGCCATGGAGACAGTTTTCCTCTGAAAAGAAATGGATGGTATGGTGTGTAAAACATCAGAATAAAAAATATTTATGCCAGGTTAATCCTCTGAATGGGCAAAATAATGTTCCACTAGTTTACCCATGTGATTCTTCAAAGGCCTTTTGATGTACTAATGTTGGCAACTCTTTAGGTTATAGCTCCCATATTTTAGGGACTTTGATTACTTTAGTTCAAAAGAAATCTGCATTCCCAATAATTTGGTATCCTCTATTGTTAAAAATTATCCACAAGAGAAATAAGGAACCATGGCAACAAGAAAGAAATACATTAAAGTTATAAATCTCAAAGCATTTCCTTATTCTTGCTTTTTATTATTCTTTTTTCTTTAAGTTGTTAATATTTTGACTCTTTTTACACATTCAAACTTTGGTTTTGAAACTTGTTCGATAGAAAAGCATAAGGAAAACGAAGGCCTAAAACATTCTATAGATACATCAGTAGATGACAATCTTAATTTTCTATTTTAATATAGTTGTGATATGTTTATGTATAGTCTTCAAATATTTCTTATTTACACAGATGGACAAGTTATGTGCTTAAATATATATTCAAATATCCAAGCATAGGGTTTTTAAGGACTAGAAGATTAGAAGACAAATTCATAATGCCATAATTTCTTTCACAGAAAGAAGAGTCTAACAAAAAGTCATTTAGGAAAAAATAATGATAGGTCTTGAATCTTGACATGGAAATTCTATCAACGAAATTAATAAGGAAGAGGTTGATTATTTGACTTTTGGCTTCCCAAGAATTTAGAGGGTAAAATATCAAATAATATTACTGAGGGAAGTCAGACATGAAAAGATGACAGGTGAAAGGCTGACAACCCTCAGAAATTATCTAAACCCCTTCATTTTACATTATAAGACATTCTAAAGTAATTTAAATAGCATTGAAAAATTGTCAAGAAAATGCATTTCCAGCTGATCTCTGTTGAGTTTGGTCTCAACCTTCCTTACTTATTTCCCAACAAAATTTTGTGGTTGTAACTTTCTGTGTTATCATTGGGACTTGTCTGCCACACAAAGCCTATGCCTATGTCTCTTTGTTTATTTACATTTTTGAAGGCATAAATACATTTGGAAAAATAATTCAATTAAAAACCAAAACAACACATCCATACAAAAAAATCATTCTATGAAAAGAACATATTTTATTTAATATGGAATATTTGCATATAGATGATTTACATATAGGACATATTTAACTACCCATAGCAGTGGATAATAAATATTTTATTCCACATGGTTGATGATGATGCTGAAACACTTTCACTTTTGTCTCCAGACTCACCTCATTCCCTGTGGTAAAGTGTATTATTCGTTTTTCTGACAACAAACCCTCAAATATCTGACATTAGATCACTTTCAATTAAGTGTGTTAGAACCAAACACTAAAGCTCCAGGGAAGAGGCATTTCGACTTAATGCCAGTTAAGTATAGTCTATCCCTGTACTGGAAAATACAGGTGGTTTGAAACAACTCTTTTAGACTGTCTAGATTGCACAGATCAAAACTGTTGTATGGATTTATTTACATTTGACTCTCCCTTTTGGATTTCCTTATTGTGACACTTTTTGCTTGTTCTGTTCCAAGATCCACATTTAAAAGCAGAAGTCTGAAGCCATCACTTTCAAGCTTAAAAAACAATGTATCAGCAAAATACTTTCAAAACTGCGCCTAGCTGAAATGACTTTTTTATTGCTATAAGCATAGAAAAGATGTCTAATAAAGATTAGAAATTACTAAATCGGCTGTATGTAGGGGAAGAATCACTTAGTGTTATCACATAGTGTTAGAACACTATGAAGCATATCTATGTTCTTAGTATACTGAATGCCTTCTTATAATATATCATTGTACAGACTATTTGAGGAGATTTTGTGCTTTATTATCCTTTCTTGGACAGTATGTACTAAACTGAAGTGTTTTAGAGAACTGGGCAAGACATTAAGATGATGATATAGAGCCTAAAAAATTGGCCTGATTCACAGGGTTCCTGAGATCCTATTGAAGTAATTGGCTCCACAGCCACTTAGCACTGCTGAAAATAAACCATTTTCTCTCGTACTCACTAGTGTGAAGTGAAGCATGACCCAAAACACCTGCCATTTACAGCTGGCTGGAAAGTTCAAGAACCTTAAAAAGAAAAGGGAAATAACATTTTCACTTTCTCTTCTATTTTCACATAATTTTTATTATTTTCACGTAGTTGCTTTCCTTTGCTTATGAATGGAAACCCCAATTTCAGATCCTTGCCCAGGAGAATTTCTCCCACCCAGCAAAAACCAAGATGCCAGCTTGCTTTAAAAACTATGTAGGTTCAAAATTATCAAGGCTGGGGTGTTATTGAAAGGGGAAGGTAAATCTCTGCCTTATTATCAGGAAGCTGATACATGCCTGCTCCATGGGTAGCTATTCTTAGGGTACCAGGAGAGTCTCTTTCCCTTCCATGCTGTCCCTTTGCTACTGATAAAAAATGCTGCATTGAACATCTCGTCCCTAATGAGGTCAGGGGCAAAACTGTTATTGATTTCTTAGAGCCAAGGATTCACACAGTATTTTTGCCTCCATTCAGTGATAGATATGTTTGTGTTTAGAGTGGATAATTAAATTTTTATTATGATATAACCTAGTAGCGCTCTTTGGATAATTTTCCAACTTTACATTTAAAGAACCAGACTCTGAAACTAAACAAAATCTGTACTTAATTAGTCTTCTGTAGACATATTAGGTTTTAATTTTTCAATGAAAATCAGTCACTTTTCTTCCCTTGAGATAGGGGGCCTCAGTGACATTCTGAGTAAAATGTATGCCAATTGAGCCAATATTAATATATTAGAATAGAATGCATCAATAAATCCTTTGTAACAAACTACAGGAAAAATCATGTTGTCATCTTGCAGCAGACAAGACGTCTGTCGTTCTGCAGGCAGAACTGCAGGAGAGAGTGCGAATTTAAAAAAATATTAAAATATGAAGAAGTTTGCCTAACAAAGTAAAAACATTTCACTGAAGATTAAAGAGCAGTTCAGGTTCTGTGAAGATAAAACAAATTCATAAATACAAGTCTTCTGGGCACGCTCAGTTGGACATTGTCTTAGAAGTGGTGAAATAATTTCTTTTGTGACCCCATCCACTGTCTTCCAACATCTTCAGAAGACCTTTCTGCTATTATGTTGTTGGAGAATGTTTAATCTCCTTAGATGAGATGAAATACAAAAAAGATGACTCTTAGAACAGTTGTAACAGATATTAGGTGAGTTAGGACAGTTGTTGTAGCCCATAATTTATAGGATCCCGTATTTTGTGGAAAGGTTATGTGGGAATCAGCTCTAGATAGGGATACCTACGTATAAACGTATGGACGTGGCTCCAATGTGTACATCAAATGTCTTAGCTCTTCTACAATTAGTATGATCAAACAATGACATGGAGTGACCTGGCTCACGTTCAAGTAGATATGGTTGCCCAGTTGTGTCTAGTACTCTTGGAGGTGCTCTAAGGTACTGTCATGGTTTAATGCCAGCCAGCAGCTAAATCCCACACAACCAGCGGCATGATGGTGGAAATACAGAGGGATGGGGGAGAGAATCAGAAGGGTAAAAGGGAGAAAACTCATAGATTGAGTTAAAGAGTTTAAGAACTAAAACCAAAGTTGTTTATCCAAGTAAATCAAAACAAAGAGTTCATTCATCACTTCCCAGGGGCAGGCAGGTGTTCAGCCATCCCCAGGAGAGCAGGACTCCATCACATATAATGGTGACTTGGGAAGACAAATGCCATCCCTCTGAATGCCCTCCCACACATACCTCCTTCTTCCCCCCTTCAGGCTTCTATGCTGGCCATGACCTCATATGGTATGGAATGTGGGGGCGAGTGATGCTCTTACTTTATTTTCTCTCCTGGTGGCCAGATTTATTGGTGAGCTTATACTTCATTTTCAGATGGCTTGTAATTTCCAAGACTTGCTACTCAGAGCGAACTTGTGAGACCCAGGGAATACAAGAGACATTCCTGAAGGTACACACCAGTGGCTAAAATAATTTAACCCCCAATGAAACACTGGCATCAGAATAAAATTATGCATTTAATTTTCTTTTTGAATGAAATAAAAGCTCTGGTGTTTGTGGTTTATTTTTAAATGAAAAATTTGAATGCCGATTGAGTTGGAAAATCACACCAACATATTAGTCAGGAGTTATTTCTGAGAATGTATCTCAAGTTTGACCAAAAAAATAAATAAATAAAAGAAGTAAAATCATAGAATCGTAGAATTATAGGATATGCTGAGTTGGAAGGGACCCATTATGATCATCAAGCCCAACTCCCGGCCCTACACAGGACCACTCCAAGCATTGTACCAAACTCAGTCAGGCTTGGTGTTGTGATCACTTTCCTGGGGAGCCTGTTCTGGTGCCAAACAAACCTCTGGGTGAAAAACTTTCGATATTCAACCTAAATCTCCCCTGACACAACTTCCTGTTGTTTCCTCGAGTCCTGTCACCGAGTGATCAAGCGTGTGCCCTTCCACTTCCCTTCAAGAGGATTGAAAACAGCACTGAGGTCTCCCCCCAGTCAGCGATAGCAAAAGTCATTGAACAGTGTTATCCAAGATTCCCTCCCTTATTAGCTCTTGATTTCATAAGATGTACGAAGTGTGTCATTATAAACTTTTTATTAGTGTTTCCTATTTTTCCTGTGAGGAAGAATATTGTACTTCATAGTACAATTCAACCTGAGAAATATTGTCAAGATTAAAAATCATAAAAATGGCATTTAAACTTTGCTTCTGAAATTACAGTTGCGTATGAGAGTCCATGGCTTAATCCATGAGCTGTCACAGGCCTTGCAACCCAGATGAGGCTATGATATGCAAAGGAAATCATCCTGGGTACCTAAATCACCTGCTTGTACAGAGCATCTCCTTACTACAGATGAACTGAGAGAAATGGACATTTCTGAGAGGGACTTGACACGTTCAAGCAGGTTCATTTATCTTTTCATTTATAACAAAAAAGCCTAGAAAACTAATTTAGAATAGTTGCTGAAGTTCATAGACTTAAACTCTGCATGGCAGCAGTAAGGTGAAGTGACTGTTAATGAGAATTGCAGACTTGCAATTTCAAAGTTCTTAATGAAGATGAAGATGGAGAAGTCAGAGATTTTCAGTGGCTTTTCTGAAAGCACTGAAATTTTTTATGTCAGCTTGTGACTGAATCCCTATATTAGATAAAGTCAGGTTCTCTGTTTTGAACATTCTGACCTAATTTATTTTATTAAAAGATAAATTGCAACAGATAAACAGTGGCAGATTCTGACATATAAATACAACTTCTTTTAAGAAATATATAATGATAAAGCTTAAAAAAATACAGACACATATACGTTCAGTAATATATCTGTTCTGAAATCCCTGACTGCTTACTAGGATTTGAGCAACCAAAATTATTTTAACCTGATTTTGCCACTTTATCTTTCTTTTTAAATTTTAGTAGAATGTAAGCATTAGAGAAAGGCTGAGACTTGACAAAATGCTGCATAAGAATTCTGAGTCCGGAGAAGGATAATAATATAAGTATCTGTATTCTGATAACCCCGTAAGGCTTTTAAGACACAACCTGAAATTCCATCTTCAAACACTCATTTCGTTAATCTCTTAGAGTTCATAGAATGTGTTATGGCTAGTTCTTCTCCTGCTGTGAGACACTGGAATATTAATGGTTAATGACTCAAAGCAATCAGCCATTTGCAAAAGTAGTTAGAAGCAAATCCTGTGAGGCGGGATAATGCTTTTTATCATGCCAAAGTCGTCCCTTACACAACAGGCTCAGCTGTGAAAACTCCCCTTGAGGGAGGTATTGGGATATTCACGCATTCACACGTAGGCCTGAAGACATTCATCCCATCCCACGGGGCATAAATGGTTCAACTGCACTGACAGAAGAGGCAGCTGTCATGTCTTAAAAGGTGTAACAAACAGTGTAAAACTCCCCATTCCTGGAGTGGTACCTGAGCATTCCCACCTGGGCTGAGCGTGTTTTAACCCATTGAACTTTGTATTTCATGGGCTGCCACCACTCATGATGGACCAAGACTACGGCAATGACTTCAGCAAATGGACATCTAAATAGCAACAATCAAGTCTTGTGAAAAGTTGTGACAAATAAAAAGCTGCATTTAAACATTCTGAAGTAGATAATACTATTTAAAATAATTAACTAAAGTTTATGCAAATTGGATTGTAAATCTTAGGGCAAGAGTACTCTCTACTATAAAGAAAGTATGATTGCAGATTCACAGAATCATGGAATCACAGAATGGGTGAGGTTGGAAGGCACCACAGTGGGTTACTTTGTCCAACCTCCCTGCTCAAAGAAGGTCATCCTTGAACACCTTGCACAGCTCTGGATTCAGATGGTACTTGCATATCTCCGGAGGGAGATTCTGCAACCTCTCTGAGCAACTTGTTTCAATGCATGGTCCCCTGCACAGCAGAAAAGTTCTTCCTCATATTCAGGATCATCATGAAAATAGAATTTCCTCTCTGTTATGTATCCCTTAGAAAAATGTACTGCTCCCCAAGGTTCACAAGATTATCACATCTTTTTGTCTAAAAAAAGCTGTCACTTATGGAGATGTTTAGGATATTTCAGGGAATTTATATGTCTGACAGCTTGCTAACAATTTGGCATTACATGAAATGTACATAATACACAAGCATCTAAAACAGCAAAGCAAAGTAAGAATGTAGACTATGCAATATTAATGTATAAGGAATAAGTAGCATTGTTACACAGGGAGTTCCATTCTTTCCAGTTGACAAAAGAACTTGGAAGATTTTAATCAGGATAAAGGTTTCTCAGTTTGACTCAAAGCTTGCAGAAAAATACAATGGGGAAAGGTGTTCTGTTGCATTTTATTTGAGGAGGGGAATGATAGAACAGTCACCAAACAAAATTCATGCTTCTCCTAATAGATGCTGAGAGCTGAAAACTACAGCAACTTCCCACTTCAGTTTAGTTTTATTTGAGGACTTGAGGAAAACATTCTGAGCTTGATTCTGGAAAATTAGACAAGAAAATAAATGTGAGATATCATAGATCAGAAAACATTCAGAAAATGTGAGGATGGCAGACATACAGAAAAAGGAGAAGCACCATTCCTAATGAAAAAGGATAATTCACTTGGTAGAATTTTTTTTTATATGTTTGTATCATTTTTTTCCTGCCAATAATGAATTTCACTTCAAGTTTTTTGATATATTTTACAAATGCTAATGAGTTGAGCTTCAGAGCTGCAGTCTCCTGATGTTAAGTGGATAATATTAGTCACATATCACAGAGGAGAAACCTTGTGCTAAGCCCATGTAACAGCAGTGAATTTTGCCCTGTGTGACTGTGGAAAGTCAATGTGTCTCCACGCTAACATGGGAATGCACTGCTGAACAGATTAATGATGGGTTGTGTATAAACTTGCCGTGATTGCTCCTCTGTGCACAAATGCATTGTATATGTAAATCAAGCCTGAGTGCTACTCGGCATGTATATTGTAAAGGATATTAAGAAACAAGGCACATACAAAGAAGATAGAAGGAAACAAGCAATGTCCAGGTAGCAAGATCTGTCTGAATAGAGCTGATTACACACTCAAATTTTGGTTATATTTCAGCCAATCAGCCAGAATGCAAATGTGAGTACTTGTAGAAAAAAAGGAAAAACATATGTCAGCAGGGGAAGATTACCTAAGAAGAGCCTGGTGCAGATCTCAAAATAATAATCTGTCTTTTGCTCCCATCCCAAGACAATAAAACTTCTCACTGTCCTCTACATTCAGCTTTGAAGCCAAAATTCAACTCTGAGGCAAACAGCAAAGCCAGAAGGGGCAACAATGATCCTTGTCATCTTATCCCTTACTTAAAATGGAATCATCCTCACAGTTATTCAGAAATCTCTCTCCTATATGAGTCTCGCTGTCTTGCTGTTAGAAGAGAAAAAAAATCAAAACAAACAAAAAAGCGTAACTTCCATTTAACCTTTTCTGAGAAAAAAAGTGCTTCAGGAGATATTTTTTTCTCTTTTCATTTATTACTCAATCTATAAAAAATATGCCATCACTGAGAGGAATAAAAGGGTCATTTTATAAGGACAGTGGTGCCTTGATGAAAATGTGTTTTGCCACTTGTTTTAGGAATAACATTTCCAGCTTGACAACAATCTCTGGGACCTTTTCAGAAGCCTGGAATCATCCCCCATTACTTACTAAAGCAGGAAAAAACTGAATTCCATTCTAATTTTTTTTTTTCTCCTGAGAAAAAATATTTATTTGTTCCGCTGAATTTCATCTAAAGAAAACAGTAAAAATTTGGAGGATTTTCTTAAAAATTGCTGAGACTAAAATCTGTTTTGAGATAAAAGCAAACACATTTATCTGCCTGGTCTGAGACCACTTACGAAGTGAACTGCACTGTCATAATGTCAAGACTCAGTTTTTATACTTTTACATGTCAGAGAGCCAAATTATATGGTAACATGGTACAGAAAAAAGCTTTTCTTTCTGGATAACCAGATTTTAAAAGGGATAGGGGTGGATCTTTATCAATCTGTGGTAAGGTTAACGTAGTAGTAGGAAGGCACTAGTATCAATAAGATGGGAAGATATTCTTGACTAAGTAATTTTGACTGATATTTGCAATGACATTTGTAGTGTATTGGAAATTATTGTAAGATTAAGAACCATTGAGGAATGTAGCTGCACCTACTCTCCGGTGTTCTGAAAGTCTCCCAGATTCTTGGCAAACAGAAAATAGATACTGCCTACCATGAAAAGCCCCCAAATTTGGTTGTATTTTGACAACCATAGTTAGTAGATAAAGCACAAAGCTGAAGGCATCTTCTGATTCATGCTTGACAGTTAATTTTAAAATTTTATTCCATTATTGTTTCCTACAAAACACATTCAAGTTCATGCTTCCCAAAAGGATGTCACAGACCATCCTGGATAGTGTTACCAATCATTCAGAAAGTAATTGAATAACCACTTGAGTGTGGTAAAGGTTCCTCATCACAGACATTTGATAGACATGTTTCACAAAAACAAACATTGATAAGAATCAGATAAAGAAGTGACTAGAAAATGAGCAAAAATCTCAACAAAGCTGTTGATTTAAATAGTTCACTTTAGAAACTGTATCACTTACACTTTCAGTGGCTGCAGTAAAAGATAACCTCTCTCCCTACAAAATTCACCTAATTTGAATCCCACTCTGTACAACACCACTACTGTATTGTTCAGCTTCTTTGAAATCGTGGGTCACAGGTTCACAGGATCAGGACAAACAGGCTCCAGCACAGCATCTGTGCTGTCCTGCCAGCACTCCCTCTCACAACTAGGCTGGGGGTGGGCAAAGTCTTGAGAGGGGCACAGCCAGGAGAGCTGACCATGCCTGACCAAAGGGGATATTCCATACCAGGAGCCATCTGCCCAGCTATAAGGAGAAGGGAAGAAGCAGGTGGGGGGAATGGGGGTGTGGGAAGGGCATTTGTTATGACAATGCTTGTCTTCCACAGCAATCACTTCACATGCTGAAACCCTGCTTCCTGGGAAGGGACAAGACGTTGCCTGATGATGGAACTGTAGAACAAAAACTTAGAAATGTAGAAGAAGGGTTTGGCAGGCCTGTCCCATCAATATCAGTAACTGAGTTTTCCTCAATATCATTAATATTGTGTGTAAGAATAGAAAAAGAACTTCACATTTTGCTTTCCTATTCAGCTCATATACTTTTCAATTCTCTTTTATTCATATGGAAGAAACTTGACAGATTTGAATACACCATCAAAATGCTTATTTTCATGTTGAACACAAGGTTTGTCCAAACTACAGCTGTTTTCCCAAAAATCATGTAAAAAGATCACACTGTAGAAAGGAAAAGGAGGAAAGGAAAAAAAAAAAAGGAAAGAAAAAACCAACATATATAAAAGCAGTTTTTCTTCACATTTTAGTTTGTGTATAAGAATATTTTCTCTTAATTTTACAAAATATTTTGAAGTAAGAAATTCAACAAATACAAAAACCAATTAAGTCTGCAATAAGGAACGGATTTCTGTTTAGCTTTTTTGTTTTCATGCTGCTCATCACCACAACCTCTTAAAGATTTCTGCTATCTCTATAGGCAATAAAATTAACACCTATTGAGCTTGACACATTCAGTTTCTCATGTCTCTAAAGAGGCTTATGTACATACACAGACATGTTTCCTGATTTTTGTAGCTATATGTGGTGAAATTTGTTTTTAGATATTCTGAAATTGATGTACTTCAATGGGTATGTTTTAGGCTCTAGTTCAGAAACTGGTGATGGATGTCATTTCTTGCAGGAGTTAGTCATAGATAATATTTTGCACTTTAATTTTGTGTCTTTCTTCTGAGGCTCTCAAGCTGCTTTGTAATGTTGAATAATTCTTCATTATTATATATTAGGTAGATAGGTAGATGTAAAAGCTATTTCACTCTTGACCAGAGAAGATGTGATTCTCCTAGAAAAACATATTAACTCAGTGTCAAAACTGGTCTTAGAAAACTAGAATGGTTGCGCTCTGCTCCAACTGATTAATTATACCTCCAATTGCAGTCTTCTTGTTTAGGTAGAGCGCTTCAAGGTCAGACACTATGTATTGAAAATAGGCTGAAGGTTTGTTTAGTTATTGGGGCAGATGAGAAATTATGCACCAGCTTTTTGCATAGAACCATAAAATAATTGTGTTCTAGATGTGCCGATGCACCACTGCGCACACTGGTTGAAAATACATTCTTTAATTCTGTGTTCAGAGAAGGCAGAACTTTGTCTGAACACTGTGTCCAGAGACAATTACATGAGAAGCATTGTCTCAATATGACAACTATAGAAATTAATTCCTTGATGCTAGTACTGGTTGTTTGATAATAACTAAGTGCATACAATTTTCCCAGATGTTTGATTTCTTACAATTATTATTTTAGGTTTATGAATGTCACATTAGCAATATAAATGCACCAAAAATTAAAGGCAGCAATAGCAGACTGACAGTTCCCAAAACCTGGGAGATTGTCATCTACAGAAGATCACATATCTGCAGTGATATTGCAATGATCAGAGTCACGGAATTGGTAAAATCTTTTATCAAAATGCAGAAGTGAACCTCAAATAACTGTTGATAAAAGGTGTGGATTGAAAAAAGACTTTTGAAAACATAGTTAATTATAAAGAAAAGAGAGCAAGACATATGGTGCTAAACTAATTAAAATAACCTCTTTAAAACAGCCAGGCTTAGAGCTCTACACATAGAAAGGCTGTACATTAAGAAGGAAGAATTTATGGCTTGAAAACCTTTACTCTGGAAAATGTTTTAGTATTTTAGGAGATACTTCTTATCATAGAAGACATTTATAGGTAAGAAAAATTTACTGGTTTTCTGATTTTTTGAGCAAAGAAGTAAGACCTATTTTGGAGATTAATTTACCTATGGATGTAAAAATAATGAAAATTATGGAAGAATTCTGCATACTATTCTCACATTTGACTTTTGGAAAAAGTATGAAACAACAGGATCAGGAAATAGCCATCAGTAGCTCCTGAGTTCTTCTTCTGAGACCACAGATGATCTCAATCTCTTCTACTTTGAGCTTTTTACAGTGCAACACAATCTTCACTAGAAGAAAATGCTGGACACTCATCATTTTAGCAAAAAAGAAATCATGATCAAAACAGTGACCAGGAAGAAAACTTTACAAATTGAAGAAGCCAATAGACACACTTTTTAACTGTCAGACTGTTTAATAATTTGAACAAATAATTAATTAACAGAACAAAGGGACCACTTGATGGTCTGTGTTTTCACATTGAACTAAAAACTCAATTTAGCAAAACAAAGTTTTAAGACACTAGGAAGTTTAGGAATGTAAAAAAAAAATAGAAGTTTTCAGAGGCTGACCCGACAAACTATTGCTCTTTTTGGTCAAACTTCTGAATGTAGGAAATAAAAATAATCTGTAAACTACATATCCTGGTATTTCTTGGATATACAGTTGCCCAGACTCTGATCTCAATGACCCTTTGCTAGCCTAAAAAGTTTATAGGCAATGAATAGGTTACAATGGGGATGTATCCAGATTTAATATAACAGGCTTTCATTCAAATTTCAAAGTACTAGACAAGTTGCAACAGTAAATATGACACATTTCAATCAAAATTTTACTGTCAGAAAAGACTATAAAGCTCTTTGCATGGACCAAATAAGATCTCCAGAGCCCAGATGAATTTTAGTTCTTCTCTATCTTAATTTTCTATCATTATCCTAGTGACAAAGAAGAATGCAATTTCAAAGACTTATATTTTTAATTATATAAACTAGTGAAATCACCAGGTTAGCATATGTAAATATGTATCTCAGTGTGCAAACAGTTTACAAGCGTCACACACAAGCAGGACACAAAAATTATTCATATGTCTTATAGGTAAGTACAAGAGAACTAGATTGGCCTCATCTGACTGGGATATTTTAAGGCAGCAATCCAAAACCCTTATCTGCTGTTCAGTGGCACTGGCTAGAAGACAAAAGATTGCATTGCACAGATGGGTAGAATATGAGTTCATGTGAAATCAGGGGAGAATAAAACCTCTCTCAATAATTTAAGATCACTTCAATCTACAGTTTCTTTTAATTTCCTTCCTGAACAAAGCTGCTTGTCACTAACATGAATCCGAGCAGAGAAAGGTGAGACAAGCTGAATGGGGACCTAGCTCAGCACTTTGCTGTCAGTTCAAAAATTAACTTTAGTAGAGCACCAGGAGCAGGAGTTACCTCTGGTCCATAGTGCAAGCTTCCATCCCTGAGCTAAAGCTCTAGCAGATCCTCAAGGAATAAGTGACACCTTTACAAAGAGAGAGAGTGCTGAATACAAACCTCTACAAACCTTTCCCTAACCCTCAGGACTCTGGCATTGCTCCCACTGTCACAGCTCATGCCAAGAATCGTTTTCAGCTAGCAGTGGCCCTGGAAAGCACATATGCTGAGTGACTGCAGCACTACCAGCTTCAAAAGTACTCCGTGCAGTCGTGTGGTTTTGTTGCCTTCACCTTTCGAAGAGAATCACATTAGGTTGGAGAGTGATTCAAGAAGCTTCCAATGACCTAACTTTGAGATTCCTGTTCAGAAAATGCCTGTCACTCAATTCAGATGTCAGGGAAATCAAACAACAAAAAAATGTCAATTCGAAAAAATTAATGAATAAAACATGAAAAATGGTCATGAAGACACCAAAGGCTTGTTGGAGCCTTTGTATATCAAAAAGGAACAAAAAAAAAATATTTAATATCTTATTGATACTGAGATTAAATCTATTAGGCATTTATTTCCAGCATTCAGCAGACAAGTTGAGGATATTTATTAGCCTACACAGTAAGTGTCTTTGTGGGTTTTTTTTCATATTCCACATCTGCAACTGTATTTTGTAGAAGAAAACAAAGCATGCCCGCTGGATTTTATACTTCCACTACTACTTAAAATCTATTCAGAGGTTCACTACTGCTGCTTAAACTCTGTCCTCCTTTTTCCTGCCTTCCGGAGCTGACTGATTCTTAAGGTGACAGATTCAATCTTTGTCTCCTGAACTTCATCCCTTTGCAGTGAAAGTGCTAATGTTATTTAAACAGTTCAGTTGTTTCCTCTGCTTGACTAAACTACTAATATCTTGTTAAATAACTGAGCTAAAGGGAAAAGGTGCATTTCACAGTGAAGCTTTTCTAGAGAGTTTCTGAGAGGATATTGACTTTGCTTTAATTGTCCATGACAAGCTAACTTTTAAGTTCCTTGCCTAGAAGTCAACTACACAAGGAGACTGTAGGTTTGAACAAGACGCAGCTTCTCACAGAAATGCCAAACTCATTTGCAAGGAAATTGAAAGGACTGAAATACTAAACCCACTTGGGAAGAATGGGAATCAGTACCTTGAATCTGGGTCTAGAAGAGACTTCCTCAATAGTAATGAGAGTAGGCTGGGAGGGTGTTGGGGCTTTCTGTTTGTGGGCCAAGAGCTAGAGAATGGACTTTTAAAAATTAACAAAATTAAAACAGAAAGGTACCCTGAGACATAAGATCCTTTTGTAGGGCCTTCTGACCCTTCAGCACATTGACACTCCTGCCCAGCTTGGTGACATTGACAAAATGAGGCAGCACCTGGTTCTCTCATCCAGATCATTGATAAAGATATTAAACAGAACTGGCCCAAATACTGAGTCCTGAAGAACCACTTGTGAACCACACCCCACTTTTGTCTGGCCACCAGCTGGATGTGGCACCATTCACCACCTCTCTCTGGGCCAGGCCATCCAGCCCCATGCTGAATGGGCCCCAATCCCTCCTGGTTGTCCTCTACCAACTCCATGATGGTACTCAAAATTTTCTGCTCCATGACTTTCCCCAGTACCAAGGTCAGGCTGACAAGCCTGTAGTTCCCCAGATCCTCCTTCCAACCCTTCTTGGAGACAGGTGTCATATTTCCAACCTCCCGTCAAGTGGGACCATGCCAGAGAGCCATGGATGTTGATAAATGGTAGACAGTGCTTTGGCAAGTTCTTCCACAGCTCACTCAGTAGCCTTGGGTGGATCCCATCTGACTTCACAGATTTGTATATTTGATGTAGCAGGGTCACTGATAATTTCCCTTTGGATTATGGGGAGTTTCATTCTGCTTCCCACCCCTGTATTCCATCTCAAATTGCAGGGTACCCGGAAAACAAATGGTATGGTTACTAAAAACTGAGGCAAAGAAGACATTAAGTACTTTATCCTTTTCCTCATCCTTTCTTACTGTATTTCTCCCCACATTCTATAAAGCGTGGAGATTCTCCTTAGCTGTCTTTTAGTTGCTAGTGTATTTAAAGTATTTTTTAATGTCATTTTCAGCAGTAAACAGATTAAATTCTAGCTGGGCTTTCTTCTAATTATTTCCCTTCATAACCTCAAAATATCATTGTCTCCTGAGTTGCCTGTCCCTTCTTCCAAAGGTGATAAACTGTCCTATTTTTCCTGAGTTCTAGCCAAAGTTGTCTGTTCAGCCAGGCTGATCTTCTTCTCTGCCAGCATATCTTTTGGCAGTGGGAATGGCCTGCTCCTGAGCCTTTAGAATTTCCTTCTTGAAGAATGCTCAGCCTTCCTGCAATTCTGTTCCCTTCAGGACTGCCTCACAAGGGATTTTGTCATGAGTATACTTTTCTGACTACAGTCCAACTATCAAAGTGGCACACGGGCAAAGAGCTCTTTCCTGCTGTGTGGTAGACTTCCCATACCTGAACTACCACACACCAGGGACTGTACACACTGTCTTTACAATAGGTTCATGCTGGCCACACACACTCACTTACAGCAGCAGTCGAGAACAGACATGCTCCCCTGCTAGGTAGGCTTAAAATGGTGCATATAAAGAAGGCTTACAGGTTGGTCTGGACAGACAGTTGTGAATTGTTTATGTGATTAAAATTGTGTACTTGCAAAAAGAATATAGATTGCCCAAAATGTTTACAAACAAAACTCAGGCTTTTCATTCAGCTAGGCAGAATGACAATTTGGAAAGGAAAAGGAAAAGGAAAATTTTGTCCAGCACAGACAAGATACAAAGCAAGGGACTTACTCCTTCTGCACAGCAGACACTCTTGATTCGTGGCAAGATTTGCCACAGAAGCAGCATCAATGCAAATTTTCATGACAAGGAATGTAAGCCAGCCTATAAGGTGATAAAGTCATTCCTCCCTCCTGCACCAGCCATAGGACACCACCACTTCTAGGACACCGAGCATCTGCTTGCATCATCTTCAGGTCCTATGTGGAAGCAAGCCCAGTTCTCTGTTGAAATGCACAAACTGAACAGTTAAAGTGCTCAAGATGGTTTGGACATTAAATGTTCACATTCTTTCTTTTCAAATCACCTCCAACAAGAACATCACCTGCTCACTGGAACAGTTGTAATTTTTCAGCTCCATTTCAGGCTTATTGTTTTGATGTGCCCTCCCATCCATCATGCCTTTGTACCTGACAGTTTTTCAGGACAGGCAGGATTACCTGTTTACAGATCTGCTCAAATGAGCCTGTTTCCATGGTTTGACACTGTGCTCCTTTTACTGCCAGCACCACTGGCATTACCTCTCATTGAATGTGCCTCATCTGCTAACCCCTTCCCCTTCTACAACTGATGTGGGACAAATCCACCACAAACTAGCTAGGGCCGGTTACTCAAAAATTATCACACAGGTCCAACACAGCACACTCGGTATTGTGTTTATATTCTCCACACATTTCCAAGCTCAGGCTTAACACAGGGCATCTGATGCTTGCAGGAACAAAATGTTCATTTAAACTGAGTGTAACAGTACACTTAGTTTTGTGCTCTCATTACTACAACTTTATTTTCAGGAAGCTTATTAACCTAATTGTAATTTATAGACCAAATGTTTCAACTTAACAAAAATAGCATTTCTTTGTTTTCCTCTGAAAAAATATAAAGTTAATTTAGACTTCTAAGTAATAAGGTATCTTCAGTATCAGCATATTCCTGGTTCATTTACTTACACATAGTATGCTTTTTAGACTTAAATTTCCTCCTTCTTGCTTTTCTAAAGGGTAGAAATCCCAGCATGATAACTGCATTGTGTTCATGCTGCTATATCAAAAGTAAACGCTTTCGGGCTAGAAACTCAGAAATGACAAATGTAATTAAAGCTTTGCTTTAAAATACTTCTCAGAGCTTATTGGTAGTGAGAAGTACTTCCCCCTATGTCTGAATGTTCCGACAGCTATGCTTGGTGAAATCAGGTTAGTTTCGTCTTAACGAGTGCAAAAATAAAGATTTCCACTTTTGTGGGAGGTATAACAACCTAGTAATACTGGGAATCAAAGCTATTTTCAGAGGATATACAACCTAATAATTTAGTGTCACGAAAAAAGGCATTTGTGTTGAACTTAAAATATTTCTTTTTCTGTGGTACATATCCATTCTTACTATAGTTTTTAAGTTTTGCAGTTTGTAATTTCATATTGTGTACTTTTGATAAAGTAACTGCTCTGGGGGAAAAAAAGATGTGCAATGTGCTGAACATATCTAGGCTGCAGCAAAATCCTTGAGAAATGCCACAGGAAAAATGCCTAATGAATATCAATTGAGGGAATGAATGAAAACACAAAAATAAATAAAGAAGGTTTTGAAACAATGGTGTTTCAAAGCAGGAGTAAACAAAGGGTACCAGTGTAGAAATGATCTTGAGTATTTATAAAGTAATGAGTATTTTGAGTATTACGATTATTACAATAATGAGTATTATAAAATAATGAGTATTTTCATTAATGATTTTTGCCACAAAAAGTAGGCCTATGCTAATGAATATTGTCACTGAAGAAAATCTGAGAGGCATTATCAATAGGAAGATCAAGATAAACAGAGTGGAAGCAATGGATGACCTTGAGAACTTGAGACTACAATTTGAATGACATTCTGCAGTAGAAAAATTAAGAAAAACAAGGTATTAAGCCCAAGGAGTCCTGATATAAATTCAGTTTGAAATACAAAAGAAGGGCAAAATACAGAGAATACAGGAGAGAAGAGAGCTTTGCCACAGGTGAACCTGTAATAAGGCATATGAGATAAAATATTCCAGTAGGTCTAGGCAAATATTGAAGCCATTTTACAAGATCTTTACAGGCACAACAGGGAACGCTATGCCACAGTTGGTGGAAGAGGAGTGTTCAGGACAAAAAAGTAAACAGAAAGTCTTCAACAATGATCAGGCCAGCAGATATCCCATTAATTTTGGAGGAAACTGACTGGTTTAGTGGAGTCATAAATGTTGTCTACAAAATACCAGACTAACAACAACAGGGAAAATAAACCAACCCAATCTCCAAAAGAAAAAGATGTATTGTAAAGGACAATTTTGTAATGTCTTATTTGGTTGAATATTAAAAAACTTTTAACTTTAAAAAGATTATGGAACAAACTTCCTGAGGATTAGGGGAAGGAATATAAAAAGTATCCAAAAGTGACAGGGTAATTTTACATGTGGGGTCACCTTCTGCATATCCCTAACGTGGAAGAAAACTACATCCAGTGACCACAGTCTCTATGTCAGAAGATGGTGGGATGAGGACAAATTCTCCTTTGCTGTTTCTTACAATATGTTCTTATTCAGTATTCTTCCTAAGAAACCATTAGTGTCTGAGAAATATCTTCACAGATCTGGCTTGTGATAATAAAAAATAAAACTAAAAAAATAAAATTAATAGCCTCATTTTTATACTTGTAATTTTTAGTTTTAGGTCTCCAGAGCTAGGAAGATGTGTTCTACGTATGATAAGGGCAAACATTTGGGTTATTGAACCATCACTGTATTCAATTTTATTTTGACAAATAATTCAAATGTTCAACCCAGAACAACTCCTACATATAAAAATTCACAAAAAATAAGATTTTTCCATCACACAAAAGGGACTTTGAATGACTGCAGGCCACTTAAAGCCTTCATCTCATGAACTAGAAGGCATTTATGTCTTTGTGATATAACCTCCACAGGACTTCATCGACATTTACAAGTGAATTTCTGTCAGGAAAACATAAGCTGCTTCATAAAGGTTAGTCCAACTTATTAGTTTATTAAGAATTCCTTTAAATAATAGTCACTGTAATTTGAAATGTGAGTATAAACTTTCTCCAAAAAATAGAAAAAGATAGTCAGAGAACTTAGTTTCTCTTTCAAAATGAAAAAGTGCAAATCACACAGAAAGTGTTCAGTCTGACTGCTGAACTCAAAAATATGAAAGAAGAGCAGTGGATAAGGGCGATAAAGGAGAGGTTAACAACTCTTACATGACATCTCTGGGCCCCCTTGGAAGGAACAAAATTCTACCGAGTCATGTCCTCTCTAAAATCTGAGAATAATATGGAAGAAAAAAGAAATTAACTTGACTTGGAAAAATTGGAATAAATCTCAACAGTTAAGGACTCTGGAAGTATCATGGTCCTGTCATTCCTTAGAAAGGATGACAAGAAGTAATTAAGAATATTTTCTCCCCTCTCTGAGCCTTGGAGACCTTTTTGTTTGATATGAATCCCTCCACATCTGACAAAGACCTTCTTTACAGAATGGAATAAAGGTTATTTTTTTCATTCTACCCATTTGTCCTTAGAATGAAGCTGCCACAGTCTTCTGCTTCTGAAGGAATTTTGTGTCTTCTTAGGACAAAAATAAGAACCAAATTTAATTTATTTTATTTCAAGGGTAATAGATATTCAAGCAAAGGCATAATAAAGCCCTGCAAAATTAGCCAGTGTTAAAGTAACAGAGAGTCATTTAGAAATTGGAATCAGATGTCTTTTGAAGGTGAAGGAGTTGATATGACATCTGGTCAAATCTGACAATGGGTGTCCAAATATCTTCCTGCTCTTAGTTCCTTGGTCAACAGTTATGTTTTATCGGAATTCAAATATGTTGTCATAATTTCGTTTTGTTGCCAGCTCTCCTGGAGATGTGTAAAATATACGTAGACATGATGCTTAGGAACATGCATTTGGGCTGCACAGTAATTTTGTGCTGGATTACACGATCTTAAAGGACTTCTTCAAACTTAGCGATTCCATGATTCTACGATTCAGAGATAATAATTGCTGCTGTCAATCACAGATCTTCATAAGGCAGATAGGAGTGATAGAATTTTGATTCATGTTAATTAATGAGCAGTGGAATGCTTTTCATAGTAACTGGAAAGAGTTGGGAGCCACATGACAAAACAGTAGTTTTCATAAAAACAGTTACGGGGTGGTCTCTGGGTGTTTGGCTTCCTTTCAGGTACAAGTCCCAGTGCAGACTCACCTACTAATCAGGATTCACATATGTCCAGGTGAAGGTTTAAGCATAGGGGGAAAAATCCTATTTTTATTTTAATGGATAGGAGAAGGGAAGAAACTGAGCTGTACTCCATTCCATCAGGACATATTGAGAGTGAGATTTTGGTTCTTAATATAATGCATGACATAATCCCCATCTTTGAAACAGAAAATAAGGAAGACTCAGGCAGCTACAGGCCAGTGAGTGTCACCTCTGAGTGCTGTAAGATCACGGAGCAGATCCTCCTGGAAACTAAGCTACAACACAGTGAAAATAAAGAAGTGGCTGATGACAGCCAGCATGGATTCACTAAGAGTAAATCATGCCTGACAAATTTGGTGGCCTTCTTGTGGGGTTACAGCATTAGTGGGTAAGGGAAGAGCAATTGACATAATTATTCAAGCTAAAGTTCAATACCATAGGTCATCACTTGATATAACGAAATTTACTCTTTTCTTTGCAACAAGAAATGGGTAGTTGCTTAGAAGCTACAAATGTGACTGGCAGCAGCCGTGGTGGTGTTTGAGGGACACAAAATGCCCATAGGAAGTAATATCAGCAATCCGGCACCGACAATGAAAACTGAAAGGTCTCTGGGGCAGAGTTTATTGAAAAAATAAGCTTGCAGTCTGCGGGAAAAAATAAGTGCTTATTGAACAGACAGATTTAAAAAAAAGATTCTGAACCTTCTTCTCTACATCCTCCTTGCTCCACAGTAATATTCAGAAAAAAAAGAACTTTGGATGCAAATAAACAGGATGATATTTTAAAAATATATGACTAATAACACTAATTTTTTTCTCTTTGTAAACAACCCAGAAAAGGCCCAGGTTTCTTGAGTCAGTGGGTTGTTTTTGGTATTTGCACTTTTCCCTTGCCAGAATTACCTTTTACTGAGGTGGAGTTACTTCAACACAGTTTCTGAGTCGGCTTTCCTTGTTGCCCATAAATTCTGCATTCTTTCTGACTATTACCAGTAATACATCTTCTCCCACAGCTTTGTTAACACTGGGACAATAGTGGCACTGTTATCTCTCAAGTTCCTGTCACAGTGGCTTAGAACAGTCCGAGTTCCAGGTATCCATAAAGGCATATTCAGTGGGGGAGGCAGTGGCTTCAGTGGCCCGCAGATGCCATCTGTCCCATAACTCGGGGTGATCTTTGTTCGACACGTGTATGAGCAGTTGCTTCTTCACACTGTTTGCCACAGTGGGAATTTTTGTCTGGATGTATTTCCCGGGATGTGCCAGCCAGACCTAACCTGTGCCATGCCTGGAGTTAGCACCCTCCTGTTGCTCCATTTCGTGCTTATTTCATGGCAAAGTCCTTCTGTGGACTAAACAGTGTTTGAGACAGACAACTGTGCTCTGTAAGTCCTTACAACAGGCCACAGGGTAAGTAACGTTCAAGACACTGGTCCTGGGTGCTGAAATTTTCCATGCTTAAGGGCTGATTCAAGTTCAGTGTTTCTGAAGAAGGTTCCAGCTAGAAAAAAATTCCATTGTTTCCAAGGGAAAAGATATTGTCTCTGACCAAATTAAAAAAAAACAAAGCAGATTTTCTCTGAGCAGCCTAGAATCTCTGTTTTGGTATAGAGTCTGTTTTGAACTGTGATCAATGCTGTGCTTGTTGTATGTCTGAATAGGAGTCTTTGGCCTGATAAAAGGAAGGGAAAAAAAGTTATTCCATGTAAAAGGAAACCAAGAGACACATGGTTAAGGGAAACTCTGCATTTTCTGGATTTCTAAATTGGTGCCCAAGGATCTGATTTGCAGAGACACTCATCTTTCACAGCTGGATTGAGAGATGTTGGGAATGAATTTAGACCATAGAGGATACTATGTAGGGCTACGTACTCTATTTTGGAGAAAAAAAATTTAGAAAAATATCTCAGAGCCTCTAATCATTCAACACAAATTGGTGAAAACTTGGGGCTTGCTTGTTTTATTCAGCAGATAACAGTCAAATGTTAAGCTGTGATACTGGGAACTAACTTACCTCCATGAAGGTTCTATGGGAATAAATAAATTCATATTTGGAAGTCCATTGGTACCATTGCAATGACTGCAGTAGCCACGATGATTAAAGGATTAATATTCTTGTATTCACAGAAGGTTTTGGCTGAAGAAGGAGTTCTATGGGTGAGGGAGAAAATGCATGTATATAAAAACCATGTGCAATCTTAATTCTGTCATTTTCTAGCTGTTAAGTTCTAGTCTTCATAGTCTTTAAAATATTCTCTTTTGTTCTTGGATTTTTTCTGCAATAAATAGAGAAAGAGACAGAGGTCAAAATGTACATTGTTTAACTAAAAGCAATCTCTGTGTTCCCTCCGCTTCGTCCCTGGAGGGATGTCCCTAATGCTTATGTAAAACTAATAAAAGGAGAGAAAACTTGGATCCTTTATAATTCACTGTGGAAAACACAATTACATATTTATACAGCAAAAAACCATAAATTATTTACCTGATGGACCACAGTGGCCTCTGAAGAAAAATGTTATCTGTCTTACTAATATACTTTGAACACATACATGGGGAAAAAAATAATAAAAAGTCATACAAAATCTTTGTCCAATGCTTGCAAATCAATTGACTAACATTTCAAAATAAACATATAGAAGGCTTCAGTTTTTCTTAAATAAAACCAAACTAATTAGGTTCTCTTAGACATAGTGCAACATTCTAAATATTCATTGATAATGCGGCTTCGAATTTGCTTGAAAATTTTCCAGGTTATTTTTTTCCCACTAATAACTTCAGCACAAATATTTCTATTCTAAAAGGGTGTTTTGTAACTTCCTTGATGCACAATAAATGCACTGTGTTAACAACTTCCACCAGTTCCAATACTGCCCTAGGAAGAAAACATGTGATTAAATCGAACAAAGTTTTAAAACTAATTCAGGTGTAAACTGCTCAGTCTACTCGTGCAGGTTTTGTGATATGATGAAAATTCTTCCCCAGGAGGATTGACAAGCATTGGAATAGACTTCTCAGGGTAGTGGTTGAGTCAACATCCCTGCAGATATTTGTAAGACGTAGATATTGCATTTGGGGACATGGTTTAGTGGTGGACTTGGCAGTGCTGGATTAATGGTTGGACTCCATGGTCTTTTATAACCTTAATGATTCTATGATTCTAAGAGATTAAATAGGCCTTAGCTTCAAAGTATAGCATTTATGTAGATGGATAAAAGTGAAAAACTCAGTTTATTAATTAGTTTGGGCTTATTTGTAGTACAAAGTAGGCTTTGGAAACTTAGATTATTAAAGTACTACTTGTTAATTCAATAATCGTGTCATACTTAAAAAAAACTTCCCAAACCTGAAGAGAAGCTTCATCTTTGTGTAAACATTTTTAATGGTGCAAACAGGAAAGCAACAAAATGAGAAGGTATAGTCGATTAGGGACTGCTAGGAAAAGTTCTGGAGTATGGGGTTTTTTTTTCCATACTGTTTTTACAATGTTACTCTTTGAAACTGATCTTGAGAGTAATTTTCAAATAAATCAAATTAATTACCAAGGAAATAAGAAGTAAATAAAGGTAACGGGACAATTATAACTTAGGAAAAAGGAAAAAAAACCATACCATGAAGAAAGTCATAGATAATGCCAGGTCTCAGAGGCTGAAGTATTTTATTTCTTTCAGTAAGTCTCATATTTGTAATAAATCCTCTAAAATACTGTTGTGGACACAGACAATAGAGCTGCAGAACTTCAAGGAACTTATCAACAAAATGGCTGAATTGGAGAAGATAGGAAATTTACAATAGAAAATACAATGTATATATTAGAAAAACTAGTTCCTATCATAAAAAGAAGCCAGGATCAACCTTCTGCTAAAATTTTCTTGAATTATAGCAGACAAAAATGTCCAGATTAGGAGGAAATGTTCTGTAAGATTCGAAAATTCAAATATTCCCCAGACAGTCTTTCCAAGATTTTTGTGATCCAAGGTCTTCACTTACTTCTGAAAAACCTTATTTTAACCACATTATATATATTTAAAAAAAAAAAAATTAAAACAAAACAAAACACAACCAACCAACAAACAAACAAACAAACAAACATAAACCTCCGGTCTGCAAGGAGACAAAATCCTGAAAATGACACCTCCACTAAAATGGAATAACATCTATAAAAAGATAAAGAATACATGACTACTGAAACACCTTGATTTTGTTGCCTGATGAGGAATGCTCCCAACTGGCACGGCTTCTTTCCCTCATCTGCTACTTGTCTGTTGACTTACCACAGGAAAATCACTTCAATCCTCGCCACTTCAGCTTCCCCCTCAGTAAATCAGGACTGGCACTTCACCTTTTTTGTAAAGCGCTCCAAATTCTAATGGCAGAATTCTCAGCCAATAGCTCAGTGCTATGATAAATATTGGATTTTTGGCATAGAAAAATGATTATACTTTTAATGGAATTAAAAAATATAATTAACCCTCAGGCTTGGTACTATGCAATAAAAGTAATCAAAATGTTTGACAAATTACCTGTTTTATTGTGTCTTATATCATAACTATGTGCTCCTAAACTATGCTACAAAACTCAAGGATGATTTTCTTACCCTTGAAATGATAAACCTCTGGTGAGGATTTTGTTTTGCTTTGATCCAAGCTGTGGGGCTGACATTTAGTGTATCTTAGAGAAATCCAGCAGCAAACTTGAAAAAGCAATTTCTTCCTAAGTGTCCTGAGTTGTAACACTTCTCAGTTTCTAAAGGGAACAGTTCGGTGAACATTTGCATGTTCCCAAGAGATTTTTGATGAGGAATGTAAACATGAGAAAGATGTTTTGAAAAAGGCATTTTTCCTTAGCCAATGAAAAAGCTTTATCCTTGTTTATTTTCATATTTTGTACTACACTGTCCTGTTCACGGACAGGCAGTGAAGGACAATCTCTCAGAGCAGACATTGTGAAGAGGGAGAGAAAAGCTTCTTGCTTTTGCACTTTGCTTGCTTGCTTGCTTACGTGAAATGCATGAAACAATAAATCTACAACCTTCTGAAAATCTACAAGTATGAAGTCTTTTGTAGATCAAGCCCCTAGATAGGGTCCATCACGACCAAAACCAGCCAAGAAAATGTATTCTACTAGGAAAAACCATGGTGATCTCTTGAACAGGTTATGTAGCACTATGGAACACTTTGAACTATGAGCAAGGATAAACTATTAATTGTGAAATGCCATTTAAGAGTACACGAAAGTAACAACAACAAACTCTGCTTCGATGGTAGCAAAGTGTAAGTGGGCAAATATTAATAATTGCCTGGCAATAATTTTTTTATACAATCCCATGGTTTTAATCTTTTAAGTTCTTTACAAAACCTGGGTTATGAAAAGTTAAAATTACGAAAAATAATCTCAGGATTGTCACTAATTTATGACTGCTGTGCTGAAGAGTGTTTATCATCAAGGAAAGATAGAAAGCAAGACATGGATGATAAATACGGTTATCCCACTTACAAAGTCTTATCCATTTTGTTCTAGACACTGTCCCTTAAAAGGGAACAGGAGTTTAACCTCTGGACAAGTGACAAATGAAGTACACAATCTATATCACTTATGTATGAGGCTCATGCCCACTCTATCAGGAGGTGATTAAATCTATGGAAGAAAATCCATTGACTGACGTTGAATGCCAGGATCTGCCCTCACTCAGAAAGTCCCTAACTGCAATTTTCAGAGTCCTAGGAAGTTCTTCTGGTGAAATCTCATTATGTTCTTTGTAAGCTCTTCTTTATGTATCAGCTTTTGATGTCTATATATAATTTTGACCACATGTCTGCCACCAAAATTAATAGTTCTCATATCCGAGCAGTAGATGGTTGGACAGCTGCCTGCTTGTTTCGGAGAATGAACACAAGTAGCCTTAAAACATGGTTTTAGAATGTGAAAGAATAGTGAAATGAAGAAACTGTGTTAGACAAGACATCAGAGTACAATAGATTTGTTGAGGCTCACGGAGATTAGATAGAGGTAAAAGTCAAAGCCGTTGATCAAATCTTACCCACCAGTCCTCTCTAAATGCAGAAGGCAATACATTTGTTCAGGCAAAAATAAACCATTATAAATCCATGCTAGTTTCTCCTGGTCATCCTCTACTCTTTCATATGAGGATTGCCACCATAACCTTCCAAGTATCTGAGATAAGGCTGACCCAATTCTTCTATGCAGCTCCCCAAGTCTTCTATGCTCCTCACTCTCAAGGTGGGCATTTTGTTTGCTTTTTGTTGTCATCAGGAAACTATCTCAACCATCACAATATTTGAAAGTTTAAAAAAGAGCTGTCATGAAGTGAAGGTGACAAAATGCTGCAACAGAGCATTATTCTCTGTTCAACACGAGAAATTAGATACATTCTGTTTCATTGGTGGACCCTGCCTTTTCAGAGAAACACTCATGTTTTTTGAGAAAATTCCAGTGAGGATGCCAATCAGAACCTCTTGGAAACACCAGCCATGAAGGGCAAAGCTAATTTATTCCTGAGCTTTTGTGCCTTTCACCTACGCCTCAAATCCTCTGGTCACTCTTGAACTTGCCAGAGTCTCCATGGTAATGCCATGGTGTTGATATGGAAAGTCAGGAAAACACAGAAGTCTGCGTTCCAGACTCGATGCTGACTCAGGTGCACTTTTCATCCAACCCAGTGTAATCAGTGTTTTACTCTTGTCGTACGTCACTGAAGAAATGTTTACATGGATTTCCAAAAGCAGATGTTAGCAATGGCAGCTCCAGCCAGCAGTTGAGCCACACTGTTAGGTGGTGGGACAAAGATACCAACCTCCATGGAGAGAGAGGTGATGTGTTAATGAGTGAAATTTGAGAAGAGGCAAGGTGGCTCCATACCCTATATTTCATATATCTTCATACCTGGATTTATACCAGTCCCACCAGCATGTGTTCCAGTCTGGGCTCATGGTGAAAAAATAATGACTGATCATATTTCCTAAGAGGGACATCCTTAACTTTATGTTAATGTTCCAAATGTGTTAATTATATTTATATAATATAATTATAACATATTATTAAATTATTAAATATACAATATATACAATAATTCAAAAATATTAGCTGTTTCAAATTCATTAGATTGTTCATCATTCAGAAAAATGTGCACTATAAGACAGCAGACTTCTTTCTGTCTGTCCTTACAGGAAGATTAATATGTTTCCCAATACCCACTGTGGCAAAAAATATGTTTCATCAGTTGCCCTCTTCCCTAACTAATTCCATAGGTAATTTCATGTGATGTTAATTGGTGAATACTTTAATTTAATAGGGATTGTATTCATTTTGCATTGATTGAATCAAATGAACAATTTTCCAGGAATTAAATACTTTTGATAAGAACAACTGCCAGCCATCTGCCTTGATCTAGTATTTAAGGATAATACTAATCTTTTAACTTGGGTCCAATCTAATGGCCACTTTCATCATTCAACTAGATTTAAATTCACATTCCTATTTTTTCTGAATCTTCTCTTAAGAATATCCTTTATCTTCAATAAACAGGGAATAGAATAATAGCTAACCTTTGCTTGCAGCACTGTAACTTTATTTATTTCTTTTTATCTGAATTACACTAATGCTCAGCAAAAACTAAGCAAATCCTGATTTCTCAGTTAATGTGTTTTACTTTAAAATGGGAATTATTAATCATTTAGTGTTCAATCCCACAAGGCTGAAGATGAACATCTGCTGATAACCATCACTGAGCTACTCAGCTGCTGATGATTGTGTTGCTATCACACTCAGAGCCTGATAAACGGCAGCAGATTATTTAGATCCTAAACCCTTTGCAGTGGGGATTATGTCTGCTTTCTCCCATGCCACATGTATTACAGCAGAGAGCTGACTTGTAGCATTTAGCAAATGCTGAGAAATTAACCACTACAGGGCTTTGCAACAACTGGCTATAAGTGATGCTGATCCATAAAGATCATCCCCATCTGGCCACAGGAGAATCCCTGTTCCCTGGGAAATGTGCAGTGCAAAGCATCCTTTCAGGTACCTCCAGTAACTCCCCCATAAACCACTTAGATGTTTTTTTTCCTTCTCACAAAGTTGCTATTAACTCCTGACACTTGCTGTCAAAGGAAAAAGAACAAAAACAGAGAAGCAGACCCCAAACCCAGCAACCACATGAAGCTCCACTTCCTCCCATGGATAATCTTAACCTTTTCAGGCACTGTAACAAAATATCAAAATTGTATAAATTTCCTTTTCCTCCTTGCCATGCCCTGCTGCCATCTCACTTCACCTCAACCCCAAATCTCACTGCTCATTTCATCCATGACACATCTGCCTGGAAACCTGGGATGCGGGATCTGGCCTGCCTATACAAATGCAGCAGCACAAGCTGGGAGCTCCCAAGATTACGCTCAGCAGCTTATTGCCCCGCTGTCCTGATCCCAAGGGTTATCTTGAGCGAAGCAGTTCTGTGCCAATATGGCCACGAAGCAAAGGCAGATTGAGTCTGCTTGTTCCCATCTGTGCACGAATGTCCTGAGAGAGTCCTTGCCTGCGTCAGCCTCTCTTCTGGGAAAAACAGTAACAAGGCTGTGCAAGATCCCAGATTTTTATTCATGGAAAGGCTTGTGACACTGAAAGCTCTATCCATTCATGTTCTTAATGAAACAAAGGTAATTTGGTATTTCCCAGAAAAAGGAAACAAGTACTTACAAGAAGCTGGCTAATTACTCAGAAGCCTGCACTCTGAGAAACTTGATTTTAATTTTATTTCTGTGCTTAAAGTATAACATATTTAACACAAGAGCACATCTTCAAAGAAAGTGCATTCTGGGAAAAACAAAAAAAAAGCAACAAACTCCCCACACTCCCCCCAAAAAAATTTATTTTATTTCATTTTGAGAACATTTTATGAGTTTTAGCTCAGAATTTCAGCTGTGTGGACCAGTTCCTGGAAAAATATTTGGGTTTGATCAAAAGGTAATTTTCTGATGAAAAAAACAATCTGTTGGAAATCCTAGAGCGATTCTAGTGAAATCCTTAAAATGGCTGTCCCCTTCATCAGCTATATTCACCAGACCATGCCAGACATACCAGGTTTGATCTCTGTTAGTGTAAATTGATTCAGTTCTACTGGCCTCTGATGTGTTTCTGATGCTTTCTATACAGCCTGCTTCTGAGTTCACATACTGAATTTCATCCTATGATTAACAGAGCCGTGCTTCCACGGGGGATAAAAGTTGGTCCTCAATGTTTACTGCAGGCAATGAAAAGGAAAACACATTTCCATTAGACGATTTTGGTTAGGCTTAATCACCCTGTAAAGGAGCTAGTACCCTCCTTGGAACGCAGGCAGAAGATAGGGTGACCCTGCTCGGACAGGTGACAAATTGAAGCTGCTTACAGTGCTCTTCGTACGTGAGGCAGAAATATCTCCACGCCAGCCTCTGGAGACCTTTGTTTTTCCAGCTTTTGCAGCATTAAGTATGACAGTGAAAAGGAAGAAGACGAAGAAAAATTATGAGGCTGAGTAATCCTTCCCTAGGACAGAGCTATCTCTTATGAACAGGTGCAGTTTTAACAAGAGGATGGGGAATAGAGCTCTATTCGGCACAGTTAGTGTGGCATTTGTGCTGTAAGTTATTATGTTACAAAGCCACAGCTTTGCAAGTCCTGTTTCATCCACAGTGTGGATTTAACTGCATTTGAGTTTTCTTATTAGGCAGATTCAATGGTTTTAAAGTTTATTTATTAATAGCCCAAAGTATGAGATAGGTGCGTGCATGCACAAATGGAAAGATAAGGGATCTTCCCCATAGAGGCTTTTGGGCTTGTACTGAACAGACAGAGCTCAATTCATCTTGCATCCAAAGTCTTTTTCAAAGCATCCCATCAATTCAAATCCCCTAGGTGTAGAATTAATAAGGATTAGATAAATTTAATAAACTATATAATCTTCAGAAAGTGATAACATTGTTTAGGTTTCTATCGCTTTATAGTAATAATCTCTTTATCCATACTAATGGAAAATGCCAAAGATTCTATTACCTGTATCTCAGTCTGAAGCTGTAACAAAGGCAGAACATCCCCCAAAAAGGATGTCAGAGAAAGGACTTTGTGACTAGACCAGTGGGTTATGATTCACTCCAAGCTAAATCTACACCATTTATATATCAAAGTTTTTTAAACAGCGTTTGAATTTACGTAGACTTGTGCTAACTTTCTGCAGGGGGAGAAAGGGAAAAATTTGCTCTCATAGAATATCTGAAGACAATGAGATAGGAACCCTGAGGATTAAGAACCTTCAAAGATTTTTAAAGATATCATATCTTTATTAGTTTTCATTTCATCCCTGGAGTAGAATTTGATAGTTTTCCCAATTAGTAAAGTCCAATATTAATTTGCTTCAATCAACAACACTAAAAAACTTAACATGTTCATTTAAAACACAACTGAAGATCTCATCTAAAGAGATTTTCAAGAAGTGTAACAGAAAGTTAATTCTGTTGAAGTCTGAAGAAAAATAGCTACTGATACTAAAATACATTTGAGGTTGTTTTGGTTTTTTTTCCCCCAGGAATACTACTTAATTAATCAAGATAAAGAGTAAACACCTATGTGTACACAAACTTTTACTTAATTGTTTTTAATACAGTTGAACATTCACGAAAAATATTGGCCTGGTTATGAACCTTCCTATTTTCTTCTATTTCATCATTAACTCAAATCTCCCATCAAGCAGTTAATTAACATGAAAAGAGAGATGATAATTAGGATGATCATCTAGAGGTCAAGCAACTCAGTGAGATATATTAAAGCCTAAGAGCAGAGTTCTAATCAAAGGAGTGTAATTTCAAATCAAATATTTGGAAGATAATTTTACTGACATGAATTTGCAAACATTTAGGTAAGTATGTGAATAAACTTTACGTATGCAAATAACCAAGTTGAGGGCAATAAAACTACTCAGAGGTGAAATGACACAGTCATAAATGTAGGGAAGGTGCAGGGATTGAGCAGCAGAGATTTAAAGCCCAAGGGAGTTCCCTAAGATCTGCCAAAGTCATTGGAGGGCAGGGGAACAGTGATACATACACGTCTAAGGAGGCACTGGGTGCACACTCATGTGGGTAACCCTATAGTGACAGCTAGTCAGAAGCTGTCTCTAGAAGGTTTCTTCTTACCCTATTTACACAGAAAGCAAAACATTTTGCAGGGTCAAACTTGTCCTTTCCTTCCTCCTCTTCCACATGCAATCTACACATTTCAAAATAATACCAAATCTTTTTCTCCGTTGCTTTAAGGACCATCAGTGAAAGCAGATGTCCAAAAACTGAAGGTATTTCAAGGGCAGTGAGCCCCACACACATCAGTTTGGTTTTTTCTTTTTCTGTGTTTCTTAAATCAAACTTGTGTAATAGTGTGACCAGCAGTGATTCTGCTCTCAGGTGAAAGTCCCTTTGCTCTCACAGGTAGAAGCAACTTCTACCTGTCACTCTTCTTTTCCAAGCCGCACTACCACCGTGCTGCAATGAGTAAGAGAAACCTAATTTAGATAGTACGGTGAAGAAAAGTGTTAAGTAAGAAGATTGAATATCAAACTTTCTTCTCTATGGAGTGTGGCACTATTAATCTGTGTTTGACTTAAAAAAATACACAGAATTCTCTGTTTTCCTCTATTATTCACTGCAGCTGATATTATTCACAGAGCTCGTATTCATGTTTTCTCTCCTGATTTGCACATCGATGGTTGAAAGCACCACCTTCTGGCCAGTGCACACTAAATTTGGTCAGCAAGCAGATGAACTTTTTATAGCTATCTATAAATCTTCACACAACTTTACCTAATGTATACTACAGAAAATTACACACTTCTGTTAATGGATGCTCAGTGTACGCACATCTATACCACACTTATGATATAGAAATTAGTATGAAATAGATTAGTCTAAAAAGATAAAGATCTGATTTTTTCTTATGCCACTATACTAGTAAAATTTATACTTTAAAGACATGAAAAATACGGAGTGAAAATGCTCAGTGAAATTCCTTGAAAAATATTAATCTTTCACTTTTCTTCTAGATATTTGGCAAAAAATTATCCTTTCCACAATGCGTGAATGTATTTGCTTATCTATTTGTAGGTATAATTTAAATTATTAAGATTATTTTCATGTCTAGAGCATACATATGTGAGTGGAGGTGGTAAGAGATGTTACATTTGTAGTGGCTGCATTTACAGTAGCTGTATCTCCTGACACATTTCCTATAACTCTCTTACAAAAAAGAGATGAACAATTTAAGACCTGTCACGGTATTATAAAAGGCAATATAAGGAGTTATTTAGCAGAAACACATGGTGGAGATTAAGGAAATCATTCTGTACTGCTCTGTGACTCATTCAGCTTCTTCCAATTGTTCTCCCTTTATTGTGCTTTTTGTGTTTGATCTCTCTGTGGACCCAATCAAACCCTCTCACTTACATTTCTGCTAAAAGATGATAGATCATACTTCTTCATTCATTTCCCAGGGAAAAACAAGACAAAACCAAACAATTTTTACCTCATATTTAACCAATTTATATTTTCAATTTCTTATTTATGCAGCTATTAGGAACATATTTTTCTAATTGCTTAGCTGAAAAAAGCTGATTATCTATTCGCTCGAAGCACACGATCCTTATTTATCTGATTTGTCTCACAAAAGTTGGTAATATGTACACAGACATCCTATTCTTCCATGTTTTGTAAACATTCTATAAAGAATAGCATTCCTGACTCGAGAAGTACAAACTCTGCAGCCTGTATGTCAGACACTTGGATCAATACTCTGAGCAGTGGACTCCACAGCAAAAATGCTCAGTGCCTTTAATTGGGTCAGACTTCTATCTGCATGCTTCAAAATGCAAAATCTCACATTGCATGCAGAACTAAAATGGAAACTGGATTTTTTTTCCGTCTTTTTGTAGGCTGTAAGCATTTGGGGAGATTTGTGCAGCATTTCACACTTTATGTTCCATCTTGCTTGTTTTCTAAAGGCAAGCATAGAAAGATAAAAATCAAACCAGCAACGAGAGAGCATTAACAAGGAAATAAACAGGAGGTACATCCTGAGCAATAATTCTTTGTAACCACCTCTGTTAAACCAAGGCAGGAGTTCCAGGGAGCTGTATAGCTATACTGCCTTGCCACTAAGCACCTTGGCGCTTGTTAATATTTTTTTGTTTGAAGCCCTGCTGTCCATTTTATGTCCACCTGGTGATATTTAAAGTAATATTACATTATTTCCACAACAGACAGAGACCAACAAATGATAATTACTTTTTATCTGACAGACTTAAGGGCAATCCAGGTAAGTATCTTAAATACTGGAAGGCGAGGGCCATTCTGCTTAATTAAAGAGGCCCAAAACAGGGCTGGTACAGTGAGGCAGACCTGAACCAGGATGAATTGGAATGAACTGGACATGCTTCATGCTCCCTCTTGGACATATCTCACTTGTCTCAGGTGAAGAAGGTGAGGGGTCCAGGCTGGGGGTACAAGCTCTGAGTGACCCAGGTACATCTGGGTTACAATCTCAGATCTATTCCCATTCAAGGATACAGATCAGACACATATTTCCTTTAAATTCACTCTTCCAAGCTCAACAATGTACTATCAAGTGCGTACATTGGATGGCCCATAATTTCTTCCACTTTCCCCACAATTTAATATCCCCTTTTCTTTCTGAAGTACTGCATGTCTCTCTATAATGATAATGTTCAAGTACTGAAAATGCTAAACAAGAGCAGTTCAGTCACTGATATCTATCCCAGTGATTTCTTATGAGCAATACAAAGTGCTCATCTCCCAGAAACACCAAGCTTTCTTATAAAAGGGAAATATACTATAGAAGTGGACCCTAGAGAATTATTGTGCAATGTCTTCACTAAAGTGGTGATTAATTCACAGTAATTTACCTTGAGTTGTTTGAGTATATCTTTCACAGTGGTGTGATAAAAGATTGATTTTATGTTGTTTGTTGACTAGTTTTGTTTCACTTGCTGCCTGGTTTGGGTTTGTGCTATATTTTCTTGTCCTTTTGTTTCTAGGACAAGGAAATATGCATCTGTGGATGAGATGTTTGACTATGGGCCTTATCCTTCCAGAAATTAATGAAAGATATGTACCTGGCACAACACCACCAAATTCTGTTCCTGTTTCTGTTCCTTTCCAAGCACCATCAAAACTCACTTTCACTTCTTCCAGCAAAGCAATTCGTACAAGTCAAATGATTTCTAATTTTCACAAGAGGAATTTGTAAAACCCAGCACAGCTCAGTTTTTGCTACAGCTGCCTCCTCCTCAGTTATTTATATGGCAATGCAGTGCAGCAAAGCAGGAATGGGAAAGCTGTGCTGACAGAAAATGAAGATAGCATAAACAATACAGATTACAGCAGTAAAAGCAAAGCTGGATATAAACCACTGCAAGTGGAATCAAGAAGGGAGAAAACTGTATGAAATATCAGATTGTTGAGAGCAAGTTAAGAAGCACAGTTGGAGCTGGGAAGTGAAGTACCAACACGATCTGCTGCCTTCTACATTCTCTTACCTCCCTTTAATGTTTAGATTATGGTTTCTCTGGGATCAGAAAAGCATTTAGTTACTCATTTAAGCTGCATTTAACCTACCAAGGCCCCGACTTTGTAAGAGTATTCTAAGTATTGCAACAACAAAGTAGACAACTAAAAAAAAAAAAAAAGGAAAACATAAAAATCATTTCAAACACGTTCATTGTTCTTCCCCAGAGAATGCGAGATCATGACAGTCAATATTTTGAGTGACACACACGACTGGAAAGCCTTTATATATGATAGGAAACACCAAAGAAAAAACACAACATATCTTTTTTCTCTTTTTTTGCCTTTTTAAACAGTATATTCAAGTTTTATTTGTTTAAAACTAAATACATTTTAGCCATTTAAAGTATCAGATATTCTAATTCTGTAGGCAATAGACAAGTTTTCCCAAAATGGATATTTTGGGTGTCCTGTAATGCTTGTAATTACTTGAGTAACCTTATCTGCAGATGTGCTGAGAAATTGGCCAGTGTGAAAGGAAAATCCTTTCTGTACACCCAATGTAACACTTTAGAATTGCTGCAATCGGAGTTGGTGAAACTCTTGACCAAGGAGTACCTGGACTCATCCCTGCAACAGGAAACAGAGATGGACAATCAGTTGCTCCGTGTTCTCAAAAGCATTCACACATCTTTACTGCCCAGAAGACACTCTTGCAAACTGAGGTGCCTTTTAAGAGAGGTCACCTTGAGAAACTCTGGAAATTAATACTTGAAAGAACCCAAGGCTATTTTTACCTAGCTGGGGAAATGAGCTTCAGATAGACACTAAAAGCAAAGTCAGACCACAGACGTTTACCTGTCACATCCTCATCTCTAGACAGTTTAAATAAGCATCTTGGTGCTTGCTCAGTCTGACAGCTCTTCATGTGTTAAAGGTCGGACACAAAGAGAGGTGCCCAGCACCTTTTGCAGGCACCAACATTTGGTCAAATCAACAAAGACAAAAATCCTTGGAACTCAATATTTTTTGTCATTTTTGATCATATCTAACTGAAAGCAATTCCTGCTTTATTCCTCCTTTTTCTCGCCTGATATCAATTGATACCAACACTTTCACGTCAGTGGAGCTATTTACAGGATGTATTCCTATTTAAACAAATATCAGAGGATGAGATCCTAAGGCTTGTGATCATTGCTTATAGGCTTAATTTACTGGTCATGCTCTCCAGATTACTTTGCATTAATAAGCACGATGGATCCTGTCCACTTTCTGAGCAAATACACTTTAGCCTAAAGAAAAACAGAAAAAATTGGAATCCCAGCTATTATAAATACCAGTCTTTTGGAAAAAAACACACCAGTATCAGGGACTGGTTTTTTACAGCAACTCTTTAGCACAACTGTCATAGCAAATAAAGCCACTTAAATCTGAATAAAATAATAATATTCATTATCAACACGCTTATTATTGGTATGTTAAATCATCAGAACAATTATTTAGATGTAATCTCTCTCTGTTTTGGGACTGAATCTCTGTCAGAAGGGGAAATAAATTTTTTTTTTTTCTGCTTTAACTCTACAGTCAGGAGTTTTTCAAGCATTAGAAATGCCTTTGTCAGGGGACTAGTAATGTCAGTTCATATTTGTGTCACAAAACTTTAGGGAAATGGCTGCTTAACCAAACAGGTGTTGAGGGGGAACAGAGAGGGAGAGTTCAGAGAAGAAAAGGAAAAAAAAGATAGAGAATAAAAACAGATGGTGACCAAGAGAAATGGGTTTCATATATATACCCATCATGAATTAAAATAAAACAAAATAAAGTTCAAAGAAACAAACAAAAAATAGACCTTCACAAAAAATACTCTCTTTGCTCATGACCACGAATCACAAAGGTTTAGCATCCAGCAATGTAGCAACCATCCTTTCTCACCCATTATTTGGTCCCACTCTAAGCTAATCAGGCATCAGGCAATCAGAACTCAGTTATGTAAAAGTCAAGGGATATAAAACAAGAGCAGCTTATGTGTTCACTCTCCCTCAGCACAAGTGACAAAGAAATGAAGGAAACCGTAGCTTGTGCCTACTTTTTCATTTGCTTAGCCTAACTTCGGCTTCTCATTACTGACAATTAAATTTGGGTCTCCTGAGCATATTAAAAGACAGAGGAAGGGCTGTGCCTGCAGCACTCAGGCAATAGCTACCTGCACTGCAGGAACAGAGGAGCCTGTGCCAGCTCACTGCCCCTTTGTAGAATCAAGGAATGGTTTGGATTGGAGGGATCTTCCAAGAGCATCTAGTTCTAGTGCCCCTGCCGTGGCCAAACACACCTTCCACTGGACTTGGCTGCTCAAAGTCTCAATCAATCTGGCCTTTGACAGTTGCAGACATGAGGCATCCACAACTCCTCTAGAAAATCTGTTCCTGTGTCTCACTACCCTCATTGTCAGCCCTTACAATAAATCCTAATCCATCTAAGAGTATCTGCCAAACCAAACTATATCTCTTCGATTCTAGAAGTATCTGTCAAACCAACCTATATCTCTTGAACTTAGTGGCAAGGATGATGTGGGGGACCATATCAAGTCTCATATATAGATGAGATCTGTAGGTATCTCTTGACTCACTGATTAATTGTTCCATCATAGGTCACTAGGTCAGGCAGGATTTGGTGAGGCCACAATGAGTGTCTCTAACAACCTCCCTGTCTCTTCAACATACATGCCCTCCCATACACTTCAACAGATCTTCCAGGGGAATCTGTTCCATGATCATACTGGGAACAGCAGGGAGACTGACTGCTACTTCCCAAGGTGCCTCTTTGGACGCTTTTTACTCAAGACAAAGATGACAAAGTGCCGAAGGGTCTGTTGCAGAAGACACAAGCCCTGCACAAAAGTGTATCCACACAGCAAGGCAAGTGCAGGTCTCCCCCTGTTTCTAACAGCTGCAGGCTTTGCGTTACCTTAACGAGACAAACGTCATGACTTGTCAGACCTTGTCTTGCTCTGCCTTGAGCTTTGTATGAGCTTTTCTAAAACTGTAATGGCAATTCTCAAATGTTCAGGTCATGACTACCTTTACTTTCATATGTGCAATATTGTGCATTGCAACACTTTTATATATATTTAAACTAACAGATTACAATAGCAAGCAATGACTGTGCACAAAGGGTTTCCCATGGCTCTAGGACAAAACACAGCCCATAAGGAAGAAAAGGATGGGATGGGCTTGAAAGTGCAGCCATGTGATGACACCAAGGATATGAATAGGACACCCTAGAATGTGGGCAGAAACAGGAGTAGTTAAAAGAACAAAGAACATCCCTGCATCGTGTGTAAAACACACGCACAATATACAGCAAATACAGATGCAATGTCGGCTTGCAGACAACTGAAGAAAAAGCAAGATATATTATACTATTACTAAACACACGAACCCAAGAAGATCTTAAAGAGAGGGGAAATAAACAGTCATCAACAGTTTTGAGATCTTCTCCATGAAGGTTTCTTAACGTTGATGACTGCTTATACCCTCCACCTCTGACTGAAGATCCCAGAGGTGCAGTGGAAGAGGAGACGACAGTGTCAGAAAATGTGGTAAATATCAGAAAGTTTATGCATAGGTAATTTCAGCTGCATATAATTTGCATTACAAATGTTTATATCAGTGTTACTGTAATAACAATTCTTTAATTAGACTGTTAAGACTTTAATTAAACTAATAATAAGCTCATGACTCTGCACACAAAGCATGTTATTTTTGCCTATAACAAGGTTTTAAATGTAATAAATGGGTGGGAGTTTAAGCAACCTGTTCTGTAACTTGTATGCAACAAATTAGTAACAAAGGGAGGGTGTAAAAAGTGATCTCTCAGTGTGTATTTTTCCAGTATCATCACCTCCTGCAAACTAACCATCACAGAAGTCTGGAGGAAGAAAGGAGAACATCCCACATGCCACCTGTTCAGAGGCAGTAAGCAGTCCATCCACAGGTTTTCATGCCGTAGTAGCAACCTCTCTTCCTTGCAGAAGATAAAGAGACTGCTCATCCCAATTTTCCTTTTGCCTGTCCTCAGAACAGAGGACTGTTTCTCTGTTGGTAGGTTACACTCTTTTGTTTTATTGATATTCATTTAATCATTTAAAATATAAATCTTTTCTCATCTGACAAAACCGTAGAGAATTCTTTGCAGTATAGGACAGCAAAAATACGTGTAACTCAGAAGAAGCAGTATATTCAGCTTAAGATTGTGCTTGAACGTGGATTCGTGCAGTAAACAAAAATCAGTAAACAAGTGGAAAAAAATCTTCTCAGATCTCCCCAAACTGCTTCTCTGTGGCTGAGCTTGCACACAGAATCTGTTTTTAGTTGTGCCCTCAATAATTTGCGTTTTTCATTCCAAGATGGAGAGCATAACAGATTCATGTTTTTCTTGTTTTCACATGCACCTGTTAATTAAACAGATTCAGGGAAATTTTAGCATGTGTGTAATGTAACAATATCATTAGGGATGTGACTTTTAATGAGAGGAATATATTTCTCTATCACTACTTTGTAAAAAAAGTATTTCACGTATGTATTTAAATCGCTAAATAATAAAAGGCATTATTGTTTCCTCATTCCAGGCTTAGCACTGAGTAGCTGACTAATCTTTCAAGTCGCTGAATACCTTTTACTCTGAATGACATCAGTGTAAATCTGATAAGTCAAATTCCGATAATACATAGACAAATAAGAACAAGTAATTTCAAGTGTGTTAAAATGTTCGTCTACTGCTTTTACAATGTATACAGTAGCAAATAAATAATTCCAGATTTTGGTGTTAGTAAGTAAAAATATCCATATTGGCACACTAGCCACAAATGAAAAGCAGCAACCAGTCTTTTATAAAGAAGAATTATTATTTTGTCAAATCAAGCCAGATCTCATTAATAAAATAAGGATTGTGCTCAAAAGACTCTTCATCATTAAGGCCATCATAAGGCAGTGAGAGAGATTATATTGAGGAAAGCACTGATAAAAATAATTTTAGAAGATGAGTCTTTGCTGCCAGTCAAATCCTGCATCAATTATACATTACATGTGAAAGACCTTCCTGGCTGCAACCTCCTCCTGCATTAGTCAAAGCTTACAACCAGGCAAGGGGAGAATTCTTTCATTAAAGAACAATCTGGATCACACTGAGTCTTTTATTATCTCAGAGTGAAGGTTGTGCCTGGGTACTGCTAAGATAAAAGGGATACAAAAGCGGGTCAACCCCATTGCATGGATTTGCTTTATGCAATCTGATGAAGTCTTTCTTATGTATCAATATGTTCTATTTCCCTTTTAGACAAGATGCTGCAGCACAGCTGTGCCTCCATAGACACAGCATAACACAAGCAACAAAAAAAATCTCAGCCACCTTCTGAAAAATACAGTACCACTTCAGGGAGATGGTAGGGTAGCATAGGCAAAACTCCATCAATTTGTGCTTTTTTTCTTTTATGAAAAATAATCTAGTCCATTTTATAATTTTCTAAAAATTTCTTTCCTATAATTAAAATTAAAATATGAATTTATTTCCTTTTTAACCAAAGAAAATCCAGAGTCACTACAAGAATATAAGTGGAGTTCATCCAAATTTTTGCAGCAAAAAATGTAATTTTAATCTGGCTTTTCAAGTTTCACTATATGGAAATAATAAATCACAATCTGTCTGGAAGAAAATATAAAAAAAGTTAGAGCATGAAAACAGATAAATTACCTACAACATCTCTGCTGCAAATGAGACATAGTGCTAGCAGAAAGAGAAAAAAAAGGAATAGTTCCAAAAAAGAGAACTTACATCAATGGCCATACTCATAACACATCAATTAATCTATCAATCAATCTATATTTTATGGACAGATCTGTCTTACTACTCAGTCAGACTCTTTTTTTAATCTGCCTTCATCAGAAATACCAGTTCATTTTTGCATTCTCACTATACTGTTTCTGTATTTAAAAAATACCACACCAGCTTGGGTCACTTTTAATTAATTAATTGAAGCAGAAGACTGAACTGCATTTTCCCACATTATAACAGGATGTCACATCTGGAGGACTGAGGAATCAGCAACTTGTCATCTTTCCCCCTGGGTCAAGGAATATGGAAATTCTTTTACAAACCAACGTAGCTCTGTGATAGACCCAGAGGCTTTTCACTCGGAATATAGCAATCAATTTGGCCTGAATTTGGCCTCAAGGGAATACAATCAAAGCCTCCCTCTACCCAAAACACATTGCAGGGTTTGGGTAAGATTTAGTTCAAGAAGTTCAATCTGAATTCTCACAACGTGTGTGTACGTGGTACCCATGGGTTTGTCCACGTGCACCAGTTCTATGAGTTCCTTATATAACAAATGAAGATCTAGACCACAGATTAGTTACCTGCACTCAGGGGTCTAATTTTACTTCAGAGACATGAAGACATCCCACCTGGCCTGGAGACACAAACAGAGGCTTTGGGGCCTTCCCTGGGTCCTGCTCCGTGTGCCAAAGCAGAGAACCACCACTCATATAGAAACACTTCTTATGCAAAGACTTCCTTACCCGTGTCAGCCCAGCATCTGATCCAAAGCCTGTCCTTATATTCTTATTAACACCTCAAGGGATTGAGACATACCCTTCTTCTCTCAGTCTAAATGATCTGGGATAAACTGGTTTGTTGACACTTCTTTTGACACTGGTTTAATGTCCTAAAATGAATTTAATGACACAAACAGTAAGCTGCTGTCCCTTAAAAGTAGGGGAACAGAAGTGTAACCTTTGAGATCTTGAGGAATGTAATGGTAGAGTTGCTGAATAATAAACCATGCCTGCAGGAAAAAAAAGGGAAAAATAAAAAAATCTCTCCTTTTTTTTTTCAGCAAAGAATTAAAAACAAGACATTGCATGTCTGTAATAAAACCCAGAAATTTCTTCAATTAGGATTTCAGGCTTCTCAAATGATCTTTGGCTTGCTAATTATTAAATTTATTTTAAAACAAGGATTGCAATCCTAAATTGATATTGCAACAAAGTGTTTGTATGGCGCCCTTATAATGAGCATGGCAGTAAAATCAGTAAACATCAGATTCTAAGGGGTTTAATTTGCAGTTTTGTGCTCTGCTTAAGGTGGAAAAGAAGAAAATATCATTAGGCAGAACAGGACACTTGACAGACACAGCTTTCTGTCCTTGGGTTTTATTTTATTTAATTTTATATTGGTTTTGTGATGCACCTGCTGCCTGCTTAACTTTAGCTCTTTATTTGAAAATTTAACCCTTTTCTTTCACGTTATTCACATGAAAGCAGATGAATAAGTGTTGTATGTGTTATTCAGTCAGGGAAATGGGTGAATTCAGAGATTTTTGGAGTCCCTGCTCTACCTCTGTCAATGTTAGCCCTTAAAAGTGTTTAAAATTCAATCTCTGTTGAAGTCAGCTTTTGAAGCAATATTCTCGTGACTAGAAAGCCACCATGCCACAGAACGACCACAGGATTCACTGAGCCTCATTATGTGCAGCGCATGTTACATTGGTCACACAAGTCTGCATCAATCATAAAATGTTGTGAAGCTCAGGGCAACCTGGAGATCTACTGAGAGCACCTTCTTACAGACAACAACAGGACAGATCCACAGCCCAGCCTGCCACTGATTATACCAATGAATTTTTCACAGTTTTACCAAGCAGGCTTCTTTCTAAATATCTCTGCCAAGAAGAAAGAAAATATTTATCTCAAATATTTCTCCAGTGTTCAGGGCTAGAAAAAAGCATGAAATCATCTGATCACAGCATTAAATTTCTGTCTGGTGCTACTCTGACTCCATCCTATTAGATACTTGGTATCTTCATGGAGACAGAAGGAATAATCTTGACTTGGAGGATGACAGAAGAATGTTAATGTAACTATACCTAATTTGAGAGAACTGCTCAGTTCTGCGGAGTTACAATGCCATTAATTGTTAGACTTTCATTCTTTCAGTGACTAAAGCCAACATCTTCTAAAGAATTTTGCAGCACTTCCTGAGTCCAGTTTAGGTTATCTGCCAACACAATGTGGTTCCATTTGATGGACTCCCTAGATTTCCTTGTGTGAAACCATACTGAACTCAGATTTTCATATAGTTGTTGAAGGGTCTCAGTTCACTTCCTTCCTGCCTTTCCTCTTAAACACAATCAGGAAAAGAAGGCCAGAAAACACAGGTTGTACAACTGATGTTAGTGATAGGAACAATCATACAAAGAAGAGGACTTCAGGTTTGTTTTTTTTTCTTAGTGTCATGCTGTTTCCTCAATATTCTGATGGATATGATATATCTTTGCTTTCAGAAGAATATTTGCTCTGCTGCCTCTCACCTTATTCCTCTTTGTAAGAGAGAAATTTCTACTCCTCTCAGTCTTAGCTGCATCTTGCTGACATGATCTATACCTGTAAGGGCTCTCTTTGTATTTTCTTTGACTCTACCACGTTCAGAGAGATAGCTACTTTTCTTTCTCAGTAGAATAGAAAACCTCAGGCAGAATTTGTTCCACCCAGTACAACCCCTAAAAATTATTCAGCTGTCTTTCCTCTTGTTGTTTCTCCTCCTTACCCTCGCATTTTCTCTCTTGTTCCTTTATAAACTTGTCTTTTTCTCTATTTCCCCTTTTGTTTTATTTTCTGTGTTAAACCCTACTGCTATTTCTGTTTAAAAACCAATAGAATTTAAATAACCTCCCTTTATCCTAAACTGTTTTTCTGTCCTTTTTATTTACCTCTATGGTGGAAGACTGTAATGCAGACTAATAGGTAAGTATAGATTTTTATGCTGTTTACACCACAGAGTAGATTTTGCCAAATTAGACAGATTGTCTCTAAAATAGTTGAGCAATTTTGTAAAAATAGGGATCTTCCTAATTCAACCTCACTTATAGATCTTTCTGTTTTCGAATATCTGTCTAGAGACAAAATGCAGTATAAAAAAGTCTGTCATAATTAAATACTGCATTTGTTTTGAGAACTGCTTCAGAGTCTAATTACCAAATTGAGTGACAGATAATTTAAAAAGTATAAAGAAGAATGACATCGGCTTTGCTTGCACAGAGCGTTCTGCTATAGAGAATCAAAGAATTATTAAGGTCGGAAAAGACCTCCTAGATCATCAAGTTCAACCTTCAATCAAATACCACCATATCAACTAAACCATATTGCAAAATGCCACATCTACTCATTTTTGAACACTTCCAGGCATAGCGGCTCCACCACATCCCTGGGCCTGCTCCAGTGCTTAACCACTTTCAGTGAAGGAATTTTTTTAATATCCAACCTGAACCTCTCTTTGTCAATCTGAGGCCGTTTCCCCTTTTTCCTATCACACCAGACTGTTTCTGCATGGAATAGAGTATGGAAATGAGAGCTCTAATCCACATCTCTCACCCTTTATGCTTATTCCAGGCAGTGTAAGCCATAGGAGGTGGGTACAAGACAGTGTAAGTTGTATGCAAACACACCTACAGTGTTAAAAAAGACAAATTGGAGCCATGGAACAGAAAATTAGGTAAATTATGTATGCCAGAAAAGTCCTGCTAAGATCTGTGATCCTTTAAAGGGAAAGGTGAGGCACAGTTCTTACCCTTCTCATCAGATTTCTATAATATGTGTCTCTAAAACAGCTTGAAAAAATTAGGGGGTCTTCCAGTTCAGCTGAAGTCCTGCTGCCAGAAGCCAATGAGAGCACAAGTGAAAGGGATGGAACAAAAGCAGAAACTCAGAATCTCCTGGAGGGTCTCTCACCTACACAGGGTTACTGAGGCCGCCTAGCACTGAGGAGCAAACCCAGTCAAGCTGGTGTGAATGGAAGAAATAGACACACATGAGCACCAGATGAGATTTAACAATCTCTTCTTTCTTGCCGTCAATGTCCCATCCCTGTGGAAATCTGACTGTCTATAAGCTTTCCTAAATGGTACCTCAGAGAAAGAGCCTAAACAGGTTCTTCTGAATCATTGTTGGGGAATTCAATTTTTTTTTCCTTTGGATAAAGCTGAAACTTAGGGATGTTAGCTAGTTAAGTTAGGTATCTGAATTTTCATACTGTTGCTATTCCTACTATTCCCTGTGCTCTCAGTTTCTTATCTGTAAACAAGAATAACTCCCCTACATGGAAGTCAAAGGAATTTTGCAATGATAAGTGTGTCAGAATTGTTGAAGGGTTATAGTTAGACAATGGAAAAAGTATTATTGCATTTGTAGATAAATTCCCTTGTAATGCCATTATTGTTCTCTCAAGTTTATTATTTTTATTCACAGATAACAACATGATGTGCCCTCAGCATGTATGAAGAAACACTTGTGCAAATGCTTTACTATCAAATAACAGAAAATATATTTTCTCTCTAAGAGTTTGCCACCTGTGACATGATAGTGAGAAATAAAACATGACAGTAGTAAGTTCCAACTCAGAAAAACAAAAGGCAAAGTGCCTTGCCATCCTGTAATGGAACATCATCTAATATGCAGATATCTCCCTGCCCCTCAACAAAACACATAGCCAAAAAAACCTCAATAAATAAAATGCTTCCCTCTATGCTATATTCTATTATATTCTATTAACACCTTTTCTCAACCCTGAGAGGAAACAACTTGATTTTATAAGGATTCTAAGGCACAACAAGCAGGCAAGCAAACTGCCCTGAGAACACCACACACACAAAGTGCAAAACCTGGTAAAGCAAGTCAGATAAGCTGTAATGGAAAATGGTGAATGAAGCTGGAAAGGTTAGATGCAAAGACAAACTTTACTCACAATGCTCCAGGATGCTCCACATTTTCCTTCTGGAATCTTCTGAATTACATCCAAGACCACAAGAGTTGCATTGCAGGTTTCTGACCTCTTCCAGGGGAATGATCCAAAACCTTAAGCAATCCGTGGACAGTTCCCTGCTGATTTTAAATCCATTTGAATCAGATGGTCAGTGTTGGTTTTTTCGTTTCACCTAACGTTATCCATCAAAACCCTAGACATATAATTTAAGATAGTTAGCATCATACTTTAAATGAAGAGAGAATGGCACCTCTGGGAAGTAATGCATCTATCACAAATATGTATTTTTTTGGACAGGGAAGGAGCCCTATCTAGATTCCTCTACGAACTCTAAAGGTATCCTAGAAGGGTGGTTATATAGACTGAAACACATAGGAAAATGTCATCCTCCTTTGACATGAAAGACAGCATAAGATTACAATTCTGCAATGAAGATATCCATTTAAAATTTAAACTTGAACTACATTCAACTGCCTTCTTGAAAATCCTGCCCTATGGCTTCAAAGCAGAAGTAGAGATGGCAAACTTGAAGTCACCACCAGAAAAAGATGGGTAGAAATCTTTAAGACTGTAGATTATATGCATGGTTTTGAAAGAAACCCGTCTCATGTTCAAACCTGCAAGAGTGTACTATCTTCATTCACTACTGCCTGCATTAGTAGTCAGTGCCTGGGTTATGTGGATTTGCACAGATTTGTTAGCCAGCATTTTTGTTCTTCACTAGAGCAAACTCTTGAAGTCTGAGAATCCAAAGTTTGTCTGTATGTTTATTTGTTTCCCAGTGCCTCATTTTGCTATATGCTCAGTTCAAGGCCATTTGTTGTCTGAGCTCCCTTCTGACACTTTTTGTGAAAGGTGACTGTCACAGCCCATGAGAAAAGCACATAACAGGCCAAGCTCCCATGTAAAGGTACAGAGCAGGAACGATTGGTCAACAAGAGACTGTAGTTTCCTTCACCCCTTTCCTTCTACTCCTTGACGGAGGACAAAAAATTATATCTAAATTCTGGCTTATGGAGCTGATGAACTATTCTAAATTTTTGCTTGAGATTGATACACAGGGATCACACAGAAGCCTGCAGCCTGCTGGTGACCAGAGCAGAGGTCACGTGTGTGCTGTCATGTGCCATCACCTGAGGGAGACTGGAGTGAGAGGAGTGCTTCCAGCATCCTGGCCGGGTAAAGGAATCCAGGCATTGGACTAAACAGAAGGGACTTCCACAAAAAAAGAGCAATTTGTTCAAAGCTAGTCGAGTCTCTCTTATTCATCTGAACCATGCCACAGACCGGTGCAAGTGAAGAACTGGAGAACTGTTCAGGAAAAGGTGGTTGAGGCAGATGAAAGAAAGACTAAATCCTCTCTCTCTGTCAGTGTTGTACAGCTCTGCACACAGATTATCAGATGATATTGCTGGCTGTGGCAGAGCTTTCCTATTTATCCCACCTTTTGGAGTTCTTGAAAGCAGTGATGTAACTTTGTGACAAATTTGCAAACAAAAGTGGTGATATAAACAGTTCGTTCTTGCAATATTTTGATTGTTTTGTGCAATTCACATTCAAAGGTTATGAGAATAGGTTATAAGTTTTTCTTAAGACCTATACAATCAGCCAAACACACCTTGACAGTGTGAGAGGTAAATAAATGAGAGCACCAATTCACTTCTGCACTTGGATTCCATCGAATCACTTAAAACTTTTCAAAATAATGTAAAAGTAACTTTTTTTGATCCAAAATTCTCACATACACACTCTGCCATGCTGTAAATAACTCTACCAGATGCAGAACAACAGGGAAATCACAGTTGCTGCAGATATGAAAAACAGATTTCAGCATCTGTTATGGTATCAGTCTCAGTCACAGGGATAAATCTGAATATTTTAATATTGCTCATGAAGTCACAAGGCTTCATTGCTTTCTTGAGAGCTAGCAAGTAAGTAAGATGGATGTACTGTAACAGAAAGAGCCAGAAAACTTGGCAGTCAAGGTTTGCCCCATTCATTTGTAAAGTTTATAGCCTTGGATAACATAGATTGTAGAAAGTGTAAATGGTCCACTACCAGAATTTACTGACCTGGAAGGAAAAGGGTGGGAAATAAACATCTACAATGGTAATAAAACTGGGCAACCTTGTCTGCCAGTCGCCTGAAATATTTTACTGTGATTCAGCACATCCTCGCTAAGCAATTTATTGTCCAGAGTTGTATAATTAAAAGAATTGTCAGCTAAAAGTTATATTCTTTGCAGTGAAGTCCATGAGTAGAGATGGCATTTCTGAAGCACCCTGTGGTGGGCAGGTTAAATCTATCTGCTCATGTGAGAGTGACAGAGCAGGATGCAGAAGGGTCATTTCTTTTCTTTATAGAAGTGAGGAAGCCTTCATGTTCCTCTGGGCATACAGAGCCAATACAGAGGCTGCCTACGTTCAGAGGAAGTCAACAGAAGCTCTGTTAGAGAAGTTATATTTTTTCAGATATTAGTCCTGGAAACAGGTGTTACAGTCCTTGAACAAGTTATTAACCTTGGGATCACCCACAAGAGACCACTTGCAAAACAGAAAAATACAATAAACTCTCTGAAAATGCCATCCAAAATGTATTTCAAAAATATTATTAAAAGAGATCAAAAGCCTCAATAAACCCTGTATGTCAAGAACGGTACGAGATGGTAAGGTAAGTACCTAGGCAGCCCTGGGTAATTGATCATACCTGATGCATTAGAGGAGAGTTAGATTGATTAAAATGTAATCAGTGGTGCTTGACAGTTTGTGTAAATCTGTCCATAGGTCTAGTCCCCAACGAATGAGAAGACATCTTGGGTTTTTTGTTATTCAGATTGTTCACATCTGCTTTCAAAGTCCTCTGTCCATAAATAAATCCTATTTTTCCAAGGGCAGAGGAAAAGTCCCTAAACATGCTAATATTTTGTCTCTTAGGATTAGTGAAAAATCTTGAGCTGTAATCTTTGTTACTAAATATTCCCTGTGTGTCTTTCTGACTCTGGCACTTTCTGACTGGCACTTTCTGACTCTCTAGTCTCTGACTATGGCACGTTCTGTTTGCCCAGCCCTTCCTTTTCCTCCTCACACTGTAACTTCTTCCTGGCAAGTATTCTTGACACCTGCCAGGCCTTTCCCTTCATCAAAAATGATGGGAAGCTTGAGGACAAAGCAGGGTGAAAGGAATGCTTCTTTGACACGTGAAGTTGTTTCAGTAGTGAAGTGCTAGGAACTAGGCTGTGGAAGACGGACATAATTACCAAATATATTTTATTTGCTCCTACATGCTACCCCCGAAAGTATAAATATTATTATCCATGCTCTCATTTGCTCATCTTTCACGGGTGTCTAAAACCAAATTAAAAAAAACCAAAAAAACTTCCCTTCCAGAAAGAGTGCCTTTCATCCCTATCAAAATATGAAGGTGATGGAGTAAAAATATTTGGCTTTTGGAACAAACAAAAAACATCCTGAAAATCCATAAATGTGTTTTTCAATCAGTTTTATATTGCTTCTAACACAGAATTTATACTCCCTTAACATCTAGAGAATAAGATGGAGATCAGAGTTACCTTTCCCTAGGTGCAATACATACAAACAACTAAAATTCAATGTAGGCCAAAAAAAAAAATAAGACTCTTAACCTCTTCCTTGTGAGTAAAGATGACCCAGAGAAGCCAAATAAGAGGTCTGAAATAGATCTGGGTCTTGAACTTTTTTTTCTACAGGGAGTTTACTGCCTCAGTAACAAGGCTACTTATCGAAAAATACTAAACAAAAATCAATCCATTTTTAAATCTAACTTTTCCAAACCTAGTATTATAACACTTTAGTTTCATTCTCTGTGAGCACATTTTGTTTTCATTAAACTGAAGGGCAGATAGTTAAAAAGCTCTCCTAATTACCCACATTTCCAAAAACACTTAATAAAATTTACTAATCCAAACTCTTCAAATAATGAAAAGACTTCTAATTATTTTTCAATTAAAATGTCACATTCTTTAGAATGTTTATGCTATTTGCATGAACCTCTCTTACTTCTCTTCAACTTAAACAAACTTTCCACATATTGCTATTCATGCAGCGCTATGAATTATTTCTATGGCTCCTCTTTTGGAGAGGGGAAATTTGATATAATTGCATTAAATATTTCTTTGCATGACTAAGTGCATATTTGGTAGAGTAATGGAGTTTACAGGGCACAAACTATGCCGTTAAAGTGATGAAAACCAGTAAATTTAAGGCATTTGTTAACACTGATGAGATCCCATGCTACGTCTGAGGCTGAACAAGAAAGCTTTTAGTTTGGTGAACCATATTTAATTTAGAAATATGACAGCCCTTCAACAGCTGACCGATACCGTCCTGTCAAAGTCTTTATGCTTCAGAGTAGTGTAAAGATTTTTCTCTGAAATGGGGTAATAGAAAAACTTACCCAACCTGCCAACAAGCTACCGAAAGGACCAAGCTCTCCATTTTAGAGAACACACAACATACAAACACACTCGGTGTTATCAGATGCCTGTTCCTCTAATGTTACTTATATAGAGATAAACCTCATAAATTACCAGTACCACAAGGCAACAATGAGGACACATTCTCTAACACTGCCTGACGCAGTAACTGCTGAGGAGAGAAACTGCATTACTGATATTTGACTCAGGTTTGCAGAAGAGAGGTTTCTGCTGGATATTGTTAAAGTAGTTCAGGTGAACTTTCAATTCCATTTCGGAAGTCTTTCCACAGCCCTCTGGATTTCTTGCCACACCTAGTTTAGAAGCATATTATTAAAAACACAGGAGGAAAACTCATCTCTCCAGGATTGCCACACTGGAGCAACAAAATCTTTCCTGTCCCTCCCCAAGACTACTGTCCCAGTTGGTCAGCCTTTATGTGGTGCATGCTCTGCCCATGAATAGAGAGCTCCCACAGCAAACCCAGAATGATGGGTTCATTAAACTCTCTCCTCACTTGTTTTGTGCAAGAATGACACCCCACTCATCCTTAGGGAACAACATTACAGCTCTCCAGAGTGAAAAACCCTGGCTGCAACAATGAGAACGAAGGTTTTGCAGCTGCTGGAAATTTCTGTTCATAAATTCAGTACAAAACTGTTGAAATCTCTGGGCACATCCTTTCCAATCCACCAAAGGATTTAATTTCTGAGATGTGTAAGGATGGAAAAGCACAGCTTCATGTAGGTCTTCAAGAGAGGAAGAGATGTGAATCTTAGGGAGTTACTCAGCGTTGGACCTAAAACCTAATTCCTTATACCCTTTCCTGTCACCTTGGATACATATTTTCACCCAAGGAAATTAAGTGTAAAATGCTGTCATTTTCAGATAACATTTCTGACAACTGTTTTGCACAGATGTAAGTTAGTGCCTACTTGCAATGCTAAAAAGCTAGAGATTAGGGCAGGGAGAAACCCTTCATGGCTGCTTCTAGGTACCTAAAACAGTTGAAAATTTTTATTTTTTAAGGACAAAGGGAATCCTAAAAGGCAGAAAGGTGTCCTTTATCTTAAAGAAAAATTATAGATGATTCTATAAAATTAGTTAATGGAGATGAGGGCAGGTTTGCTAGGGAAGAATAGTAGTGAGTCTGGGATATAAAAGAAATCAGCCTTCATTTGTACAACTCAGACCCTATACGAAATATTAATCTTGTTCACTTACAAATCCCAGGTTGTAATATTTCTTTAATTTGCTCATAAACCCTAAGCACCCTCTCCTACTCTCCCCAGCAAAATCTGGAGCTCTTGAAATGAAACTCTGATTTTTCAAATTCTTTAGGCCTCTTTGAATGATATAAACCAGGGAATGTGGTGATTATTACACAGTTTGATGTCACAAAGCACTGAAAATTTCAACAGGATGTAAGTGAGAAAGAAGGGGAAAAAAAACCCCCAACCAAACAGCAAAACACCAGCACTCCAGATGGCAAAGGTAAAAAATGATTATAGAGAGGCTGATATCTAAACTCTGAAAGAAAAGGCTAAAGATTTAAAAAAAATCTGTTCAATAGGTACATACGGGTAGAGTATGATAACATGAGAGACAAAAAACTGCAGCACTTGTGTAAGTATAACAAATTCGAAAGGCTGATGGGAAAAACATTACTAGCAACTCAGAGGCTGCAAAAGAGACAAACCGTAAAAGGAGCCAGAGAAAGGGAGTCAGATGTGTGAAATGAGGTCACTGGATAAGTGAGAAAAGAGGTGAGATCCCGACTGTCCTCTCGCAGCTGCCAGCCTGTTGGGGTGGGGGCTGCTAGCAGCCTTTGCGGGATGCGGGGTGGATGTGCCAGGCAGCACGGCCGAGCGGGGCTGGCAGGTGGGCAGGCTGCAGGCAGGGACTGCACGCCCCACCGAGCTGGCAGCAGCAGGTTAAATGCTTTCTGCAGAGTGAGGAAAGAGGCCCCCACACAGCAGAGCGCTTAAGCTAACAGGTGGGGTGAGAAGATCTGACAGATGAAGCTTATTACAGTCTCCCAGCAGAGCATGAAGTGGGTAGATGCTCCTAATGACCGTATACAAGGTGACTGACTCACTCCTATCTGTTGAACAGCTTGAAAGGAGGATATTTTACCCTGAGGAACACTGACCTGTCTTCTTCACACTTTTTTATTTTCTTTTAGGATTTAAGAATGAAAGCTTCCTCTCATGCAGCAGATTGGCTGCTGCCACAGTGTCCCCATGGCCGTGAAACCAACAGCATCCAGCAAGCTCTAGATAATCTTTGCCCTGCAGAACCACAGAGAATGGCTCCGTGTAAAGCACTTGGAAGGGCGTGAGCTGTACAGGGGGAACCCGAGGGGTTGCTACCAGTGTGTTGATCCCTGGCGTAGCTGCCTGACTACATTCCTTTGAAGCTGCAGGATATTAAGTCTGTGCCATGACTTTTTTCTTTTTCTCAGTGCTATTTCTAATAGGACTGATAGATAATATTTTCATACATTTTTACTTGTCTTATCTCGTCTCTGTGCACTGTTGAAACTGATAATGCATTTCAAACTCCTCCCGGGAAAAAATAAGCTAATGTTTAAGGAATAGATAAGCCACGGGGGTTAGAAATAGGGCTGTTTCAGAGAGAGAAAAAGAATGAAATTTTATACAGGTCACAGTATGTGCAGAAGGGACACAGAAGTGTCTTCTTACTGCTGCAAATAGAATTTTGTGTGTTTATGATTGTGTCTGCAATGGAGATAGAGAGCAGTACTGACAAAAAACAAATTTCATCTTGAGCATTTGAGGAGATTTGGGACATGATGAGTACAGACTGTCGTCTGACATTCCTAATAACAATTCAAATTTGGCCATTCCCACAGTGATTGTGTTGCGGTTTATTTTTCCCATATGTAAAATAGGCTACAGTCCAACTCATATGCCTACAGATATTTACTGTAAACAAACAAGCTATTTCTCTTCTCTATGGACAAGAAATATTTATTATAATATACAGTACAGCCCAGGGATAGATTCCCTGGCAGCATGCTGGGAGAAGTACCTCTGTGCAGAGCAAATACTCCTGATTGACCACAACATTGCCTCCTCATCCTTGTCACAGATTTATCTGCCCTCATATAGCCAGAGGGCATTCATTAGAAACAGTTGCCTATAGCAAATCTTACATGAGGTCTGTGAAGAGAAAAATGAAGTTTTGGGGGAAAAGCAGGGCAGTGAGAAGAGGTCCAGGTATTTTGTTTTCCCATAGGGTCAAAGCATTTGAAGTAGAGAGAAGGTGGGGATCCTGCAGAGGACTGAGTTTCCCTTTCCTTACAAGCACTGGAATTCCCAAGGGGTCGAAGACATAGTGTGGGGAGGAAGTTCTCCTACTGAGCCAAGCACAAACCCTGCAGCTCTCAGAAGTCAGAAGCTGTGAGGGACTGGGTTTCCCAAAGGCATTTTCTCAGCGCTATTTCTACTGAGGCAGAATGAGTCACCTCAGTGCAGCAGATTCTTCTCAGACTTCTGAGCATTTTGTATAGCAGTGTAGTAAAGCAGATAAGTCCATTTGGTGTACATATTAATAGAGATTTATCTCACCTGACTCCTCATGGGTCACCAGGTCCAGCCACAGCAAGTGGAGAGAATGAGGCAGTTCCCTCACGTGCTTCAAATATCTGGCTTTAAATAAGATTGCTTCTGTCCGTGAAGAGCTCATTTTCCTCCACTGACTGAACAGGAATTGTAAAGACACACTCAGATGTGGGTGTCTACTCTATAGATGTCTAAAGCTGGCAGAATGAATACTTTTCTATCTATCTGAACCTAATCACAAAGTCCATTTTTTTAATGAAATTGCCTTCCAACTTACTTCTACTTTAAAATTCTAACATTGAAGGAGTTGTTGAAGATCAAACATTGGAGATCAACCAAGCGTCATTAATAAAGGAGAGTAGATGCAAACAGCAGAATAGATGCAAGCAAAGACTAAATGGTATGGATAGGAAGGAGGATAGTTTTGCGGGTAGCTACAGTATGATGGACAAAACATGGAAGGAGAATGAGATAAAGAAGGTATCTTATGATCTTGGACAGTTATTAAAGATCAATGTAGGCCCATAAATGAAACAGCAATTTTAAGACAAAGATTTTTAGACAGAGATTTTGTCTAAAAATTTGTGCTCAGGTTAACTGCAAGAGGTAATTCAGTAACTCACAGGCCATCAAACAAGGAAGAATACTGAGCATATCCTTTGTCTCGTCTGTCTCTGTGAGTTTGTGAGTGAAAGGTGTGGTTATTTAAGAAGCTGTTTTGGAAAGCTATTTTAATCTGCTTTTACTACCAGAACAATTTGAACATTTGCATTGTCTGGAAAAAGGTACATCTTTATGATGAAGAGTAATTAGAGGTAGGAAGTTTCAGGCTAATTTGCAAAGTGGTCAAGCAGAAAGTATGTGACTGTCTCTAACCACACAACTCTGCTCCGCAAGCGAGTACTGAAGAACCACAAACTGGATCCAGCATATACAGCTGGGAGCACCCAGCTGCGGTAAGCTCATCGGTTATCAATAATTACATTCACTGCAAGGCAGCTCATCTCGGCCATGGGGGACTGCTGCATGCTCAGATCTACAAGCAGTCACATCAGACAGCCTCATCTAGACTGACTCCAGTGACACTCCAGCCATGGGAAATGATACTTCCATTCTATTCCATGCCAGCAAACAGATTATGTTCAGCCCTGACCCTCTTACAGGTGAAAGAAAAAGCCACTTCCCACATCTGGAGTTACACTATTCAAGGGTTTGTAAAGTCACCCGAACACAAAAGAGTAATACTTTTTCATAGTATTTCCTGCATATCTTATGGAAATTTGTTATATGGCTCAGTAAATTCAAATGGTTTTGCTGACCTTTCATTGAAAACTTTCTCTAATGTGAGATTTTTTAATAAAGCATCCATTGAACTTACCAAACCTGCCACATCTCTTCATTTTTATTAAATATTTTGTCAGTTTCATTGCTAGATACTGTGATGCAACATGATACCTGATTAGAGTTTATTTCTTAGCTGACAGTTTCACTACAAATAGAAATGAATAAAAAATATATACCATCCTCATATCTTTTTCTTGCACATATTCCCACCCATTATCTGGAAAAAACCAAAAGAGTTTGTTGGACTTCAGAAGATGAAGGAGATACTTCAGTTTCAGACCTCATGCAGGGCTGGTTCATGGAACATATCTAGAATTCTTCACAAATCATAATCTGTAGCTCATTAACCATCGTAACTATTTCCTGGTCCATTTCCTTCCAATAATAAACATAGTGGCTCATAATTTGCTTGGCAAGGAAAACATCCTCTTATTCCAATTCGTAAAACAAACCCTGCTTTTTATTTAAGGCAGTTATGAGCACTCCAGGATAGAATTTTGCACTTACAAAATCCATCTCACAATTAAAATAACTGACAGGGATGGGTCACAATTCTCCTGGTTTCCAGGACACCCAACAGAGTAAGAAAAGCTCATCAATTTTTGTGTGTACCGGTAAGGCATTTGTTGACAGCATAGTGGCTTTTATCTATCAATATCATCCCCCTGGCGATATATGTCAGTGCATCCTGAGACTTTATGGATTTATCCTTGTAAGGATTTTGACATGAATTACAACAGCTTTACCCTCAGTGTACAGACAGCAGACATGAAGTGTTTGTCCAGAACTATAAAGAAACTATGTCTAGTTTTCTTGAAACCTATACCGAAGTTTTGAACACAATGCACCATCATCTCTATCTTTGGGACATCATCTAAAGACACTCAGGATCCACACAGGTCATTTTTTCAGCTCCAAACTGAGCCTTTAGAACAGAAGAAAAGTATTTTATGTCAGATGTTACTTTTTGGGCTGCTGGAAAAAAGCCAACTGGGTTGCACTGGGCCAAGGCATCCAATCATACAGAACAGGAAGAAAATATTTTCAGATGGTACAGGACATGTGGTTTCTTCTTCACTTCAATTTAGTCTTCCTTCATACTAGAAATCAAATTTTGGCAAGCAGCAGTTACAAATGCACATGCATGATGCAAGAGCCATAAGTGGGCTGGTATGTACATATTCCTATATGTGTGCACACAAGCATGTGCTCCATGTCTGCCCAACTGGACCTTCTCCGCTTTCTAGAACATATTTGGAGGGTCCTGTCACCTTTGTGCTCCATTCACCTGACAGGTGAACAAATTGGATGGTAAAAGGGCAGAAGGACTATGCTGGCAAGAGAAGAGAAAGACTGACAATAGCTGCATCATGCTCAGTGAAATTAAAGAATAAGCAACCCAAGGAATGATAAAAAGTATTCAGCAGTATGGGTTTTGACATGGACTGTTCAAAATTCTAGAGTCTTGAATTCTGTGCATCTGCTTGGATCCTTGAGGCTATTTTTGCCATAAGTTTCCTGTGACTTTGACCCACGTGAAAAATCCCAGGTGAATTTATCCTACAGTGCAGAACAATTAGCAGCCTTCCACAACACTTATTTCCCAGGAGCTGGACATGACTGTGGCGTTTTCTCCAAGACTTGGTCACCTAAAATGCAGAATCATTTCCCACCAAGATGACATAGGCACATAGAATCAAAAGACCAGGAAAATCTGATCTATGTCTATAATCCCCTTCTATCCTTTCGGAATAACTGGATTCTTGTTTTCTATGATTTGTAGCCTCTCCTTCAAACCTGTAAATCACAAATATGGGATATGACTTTCAGACATGCCTGTCATGCTTTGCTTCATATTCAAAACGGTCCCAGGATTGATGTTTCACTGAATTGGTTTCTAGACAGTACCCCATTGCTGAAAAATATTTTTATATTTTTTAACCAGGTTTGAGAAAACATGTTTCTCGAGCAAGCACAGGAGTAGATCCCAGAAAACTTGGACTTTTTTTGCCCACAGTATCAGTTTTTCACAACCTCTCCTAATGAGGCTATTTATGGCTAGATCCCCATCAAAGGTTATACCTTTTTCAACATGACCTTTCAGATTGCGTCAATGGGAGCTTTTTACCACATTTTGTAAAATAAAAATGTTGAGAAGCTTGTGCTGCTGTACTATGAGAAAAATAAATAAATCTATTAAATGGCATCAATAAATTACACATTTTGAGGGTAAATATTTTGGCTAATCGGTAAATGTTTGACAATACTCACTTGAAAAAGAGGAATATATACAACTTGATCTCTAACAGTTATTTACAGTTGTGCAGATAATTCCTCCCCATTAAAGGATTAAAGGCCAAAGGGTGATTGTGAACACTGACACCTCTCCCACAGTGTGTAGATACTCACCCCTGTGACTGTAGAATGTGTATTGAGCAAAGTGACCAATGCTTATCTGATGCTTGCTTTCTCTTCTCCCACCTGTGAGATGCAATATCAGAAGTATAACACTGTTGGAAGTAATCTGTGCTGAACATTGCATTAAATAATGTATTGAATTAAGTATGGACAATCTCATGTTAATTAAATATGCCTCGTACTTAACCCGGACAATGGCAATATTTAATTTATTATTTTTTCATTCCCATCTGAGTTTATGGTGAGACCTGACTATGCTGTGAGAGTGCTCTAAACTACCAAGAGGTCCAAGTTTTCTTCAGACAACAGCAGAGCCAGTCCAGAGAGAGGAACGACATACACTGAATTTATTGATTAGATTATGTAGAGCAGCATATTCTTTTAGCAGAGAAAGCATTAGAAGGAAGCAAATGAGGTAATAATATCCATTAAATTTGGTGGACAGAAACAAGGAAGAACTTCCAGATTAGGCTGAAGAAATCTCTGAAACTCTGCAGGAGAGAGAAACTCACGGAAGTTTGTAAGTAAAATTGAGGCGAGGGATATAATTGTGGGTGGCACAAATGAATTCCTAATGAGGCTTTTGCATGTACTCTCTAATAAGCAACTACATTCTTTAAAATTAACTATGATCATCAGAAAAACACTTTCAAATCATCCATTATAAATAAGCAAATATATTAAGTAAATAATCTATAGTTTGATTAAATCCCTCTTTCCACCTCCACTCACAGAGGTCTCTAGGGTATCTTATGTGAATGGCAGTAATTCCCAAAAGAAAAAAAAATGTATCTCTAACTTGTGAGGATAGATGAAAAAAGCCTCCATTTGATCTCTGTAGTATGCATCAATTAACATTGCTGCTGGCAGTTTTGTGCAGCTTCTCTCAAAAATTTTCAACTGGTGCCTTACAAAGTGACTAGAAGTGTAATACTCCATAAGAGTTAGAGGCTCTGCTGTGCAATATACCCAGTAAATCACAAGATCTGGCTTTCAAAATAGTCTCTCTAGATCCAAGTAATTCCCTATTAGCTGAAGACAGGACATCCAAAACGTATTCTAGGAGAAATTGGATGAACATGAGTGGTTGCATAACATCAATGAACACAAATATCACTGCAGAATTCAACTTGGCACACGTCTATATTAGGGAATCTTGCATATTATCTACTCAGGGATACAGTATTTCACAGAAAATTCACAATTACATCATAAATGGTTCTAGTAACAGATTTACATTCTGGACTCTGACAGGTCTTCTGTGACAGGGTTGCAAGCTGCAATTAGATAAGTAAGTGGAATGGACTAACTTCATTAACTGGCTTTTGGTATGGAGTTTAAAGATCTAATTCTAATCTCAGATGTAGGGAAACAGTGAGTACATGTCACATGTAACATGTAAAAATAATTTATGTTACCTTTTGTCAAGAAACACCAGAGTCAAAACAGATGACCCAGAAGTATTTATTTGGGTCAATATGTCTCAGAACTTCTCTATTACTTCAAGATGTTGGATCATACAGAAGGTTGGAGAAGTTGCATCTCCCTTGATGTCCAAGAAAATGCACTGTTTTGATTCCCTTGAAGATGTGAGTCACTCCATATATTACTAATGAGAAATGAAAACCAGTTTATCAGAAGATATGAATGTCTACCAACATCATGAATCACATTAATGCATTACAGGTGCAGCATCCCTCCCTCGACTCTTACAAAGATAGAAGAGCTCTATCCATGTTCAGAAAGTACCCTCCTATTACAAAGAGTAAATTTGGAGCTATTCCACTGCTCCAAATTTATACCCATAAACCTCACAACAACGTTTTGATCCTTTATTTTAAGTACAAACTGGAAGTTAGAAGCAGAAAGCCATGTCAGACCAGAAAAAGAAGCCATCCTGTCAAAGAATACTGTTAAAAAGAGAGATTTAAAGGATTAATTAGGGCTAGGTGGTAAGAAAAATGTAATGTTTTATGGAAAATGAATCCTTAACATTACTAGCACCCCAACAGTGTACAGCCAGAGCATGGATATATATTTCAGATTAATTTCTTTCTCGATTTAAGAATTTTTCATCTAAAAAGTACTAAATCAGATAAGGAGAAACTTTGATAGAAGTTACTGGTAGGTAATCCAATTGAATCGTAAGAAAAAGAGTATAATGGAACAAATAATTTTCCTTTGTGAAAAAGAAAAAAGAAATAGAATTGAACATGTTCCCTTTTTTTCAGTACAAAGAATAATCATATCACACTGCACTGTTGAAAACAACCGTATTAAAACAGATATCTGATTTCATTGGAGTAACAGATGCTTGGCTAATTCAAGATATCAACAAGGATGTGAAAACAGTGGAACATAATGTCACTCCGTGATGTGTCAAAGCTGAGGAAATTTTAAAAGATGCAATTCACTGAGTCACTGGCTTAATTGTGTGAACTGCTGCTACTTTGAAACTTCGTGTTAAAAACATTAGTTTTTCAGTGTCCTACCCTACACACACTGCAACAGAAGCAGTGACTCTCTCTTTGGTGTCCCCAGTGTCTTGACTATTGCAGTCTCTGAATGCCTAAAACTTTTGGAATTTTATCCAGAAGGAAAAAAAGTACTTCTTTATTACTTACCTTGTCTCCTTTACCTTTTCTGACTATTGTGAACCTGATTTGGGTAAAGTTTCTTTTGTATGTATCTTACTTCATGGCATTATTCTTGCAATCACTATGTACTCTGTGGTAGCTTTACTTTTCAAATAAAGAAACAGAAGCATGGAAAAACAAGATGTCAACTTGCAGATAAGATGTCAGGGGTAAAGGAAAGATTTGTTATTCCTTTCCTTGTTTCTTTAAGTAGCTGAGTTGTTTTGCTGATGGTATGGTAGGATTACAAATGATAAATATTTGTTTAAAAATCATTTTACAAATGAGTCGTGGCAAGATGAGGAACCACAAATATGAGGGCAGCTGTGTTTTCTCTTAACCTTCTGCATTTAGAAGTCTAAATGTGGCTATCTCGATAGACATTTCTGTTCCACGTGGCATGATAGATTACAGCATGTAGCACAAAGCCATGCACACCCATTTCTCTGGTCCACTGCAGAGAGGATCTGTTCAAAAAAGGTGTTTGAAATGTTCAAAACCAATTTTGAAGAACAGGTTTGGAGGTGGGATACTTCAGAGCACATATGGTGTACAAGGCCTTGGGCATGTTTTGCCAGGATGCACAGGTAAAGGTCTGGGGAACCACCAGGATAATCCAAGCAAGGCCATAGTGCTGCGCAATATCTGAACATGTTTAGAAATTTTGCATGATAATGTATCCAAAACTAAACTGGACATTGCTTTCAACAAAATCTACAGGTATGGGGCTAACATGCATATTGCAGGCTAAGCACTGAGCTCCTCATCCAATCTCTTTCTTGCAGCACTTGCTCACTTTTATGCTGGTTCCTGTATTCAGAAAACACTTCGTTAAGTGGATAATATGGATGAAGAAGAAACGAGATTTGTATATACAGAAAGCAATCAGAAGTTTCACAAGGGCAGCCCACAGTATTGATGAGAAGGTGATTAAAGAAGAAACAGAGGAAAGTGGAAAAACATCACAGGCTAGGTAACATCACGGCCCACCTTCTTTGAAGACTCATGACAAAAATTGACTAGAGCCTGCAGTAAGTTCCCTGCTAGGCATCACACCCAGCTCCTGTGGTTGACTGCTCCCATTACTGGAATAAAATAGCAGAGAAGAAATAGATCTTGTAAACCTCTGCTTCAAATAATCCTCTAGAGTCCCAAATCCTCTTTCAAGTATGTTTTAAGAGCAGTAACAGCTAGAAAAGCTTCTCTTTCATGTATCCAGGGAAATCAGGAAGAAAGAGAACCTATGTTGTTTCAGCAAAGCAGGCCAAAACATATAATGTGTATAAAACATGTGAAAGGCATAAAGAAAACAATGCTGTTCACAATCTAGGTGAGACTGTCTGATGAATGGGGCAAGGACATACACAAGAATAATAAATATTTACAGTCAAGGGGAAGAGGAAAAGACAAGGTTCCTAGGTTTCTTCAAATCCATTTCAAGAATTATTACGCTTCACTCTTACATCATTTAAATATTTCAATTCTGTACCTTTGGAGAGTGGAATGATCAAATTTCATTAACTCCAGGTTCTTGATCCTGGAAAATTAATACTTCCTCCCTTGTCAGTCATGGTACAAGCCTCATGTATGACAAGACTGATGCATGTAAATGCATGTGATCCATAGCCCTTATCACTCTCTGGCATTCTGCACCTCCAATTTCAAATCCTGGCCTACACCCCTCTTCCTCTAACTAAACTCTGATAAATATCTTATTTCTATTTTCTCATTATTTCTTAAAGCCGTTACCAACCTCTCAACCTTTACTTGATGAATATAGCTGTCAAAATACTGGGAATTAACCCAGAAATTAAGTTTTCCTATATTTTTTATATTAGTGATGTTTTTCTGTTTTTTAACTATTGTTGTAGTTCACTATTGTTAAGGATATCATAAGCTGTTTAAACAAATCAGCATTTGAAGACACATTTTGAAAAAGCAGAAATAAGTCATGTTTTATTTGCCACCCATTCAATCTTGTACATTAGCTTATATGTACATCATGTACAAATTAGATTACCCTTTGAGAGGAGAAAAATCTACCTTTGTATTTGAAATAAAGTGCAAGCACTACTTTGCTGAAAGTATACTTCTTTATAAAATAATCATAATTATAATAATGCTAATATCATCGCATAATAATTACAAATTTTGGAAGCAAAACAAATATATGAAGCATAGCAGAAGGAGTTTTGGTTGACACAATTTTGGTTCAGAGAGCTGGTCTTTCCTTATACTTTACAATAATAGAAGGAAAACAGAGAAACAGTTATAGAATCAGAAGAAATAAAGGTGAATTGGTCCATAGGACTCACTAAGAGCCATGAAATAAATGGAAACATGAGAAAGAAATTTAAAAAAAAGGATAAAAATAACATGCATATAGATCTATTTTAAAAGTCTCCTTACTGCCATACTGTGTCTTCAAGTGAAAACAGAACTAAAGACAAGGGTAATGCATACAAGAAACAAATGTTGTGCTAATCAGTCCTGGCACACCTCCTAGTTTGCAAAAATCTGAAATTAATATCTTCAAACACTAGTAGACATTTGCAAAACATCATCCAGAGACTGGTGAATGCATCTCCCATTCATTTATCTGGCTGAAAAGGGGAAGATATATGCAGACAATAAGATGTGTTTGAGGAACAAAATGCATGTTTTAGGGCTTGAAAAGAAAGCTCAAAAAGTGGAAAGGAAATTTTGAAAATCAAGAAATTCAAGAGCTAAGTAAAAAGAGTGTTATGAAATCAATGCAGAAATGGTAACCCTGTTATTATAAAACATTGCATGGAGATGTGGAGCAGAGCTCAGTAACTATTAAGTATAAGGAATAAAGCGCATATTTCTTTTGATAAAAGACTGCATAAAGTTGATGCCTTCTCTGTCAATAGATTTGAAATAATTCCCTATTCTGACTATATTGTAGAGCCACTCGGAGGTGGTGAACAGAAAATTCATGAGTGTTGTATGCATTATCTGGTTAAATGTGAAGTCAGTTCCAAGCTGAAGTGGAGTTATAAACAAAAGAAATACCTTGGATGTTGACTTAGGTTTGGTTTACAATGTTGATATTGTCTGGAGCCACTCTAACTAATCTATGTGGCTGCACATGTTCTGAAATCATAACCTGAGTGAATTGAACATTAGTGGACTAAGAAGGGCTTTTGGAAATATGAGTGGAGTTCCTCCTGATATTACACATTCCTAATAAAAACACCCATCTAGTGCTTACTACTGTTGGTGTGTCATATATGTCCATTTCTAAAATTGAGCACCTCATTTATCCTAAATATTTACAGTGAATTCATCATATTAAGTATATTCTGGAGGTACCTGGTTTTTCTATTGATGATTTAGGCAGATTAAAGTATCAGTTTAGGAAAAAATATGAAATTTTTATGTGGCTAAATGTAGATGAGATAAATTCCCCTTTGTAAGTGGTGTTATAAAAGACAACAGTAATTCAACTTTACTCAAAGATGTAAGGTTTAATTCAAGAACTGTCTGGGAAAAAACCACAACGTTATTATTTACTTAAAAATATTTCACTGGGAAAAAAAACCTTCAGAAAAATAAATAAATTTTATGTTTAGTACATTTATCATTTTTCTGTGAAGAAAGAAATAGCATATTCTGAAAAAAGTCAAAATGTATCATGACAATTACAATAGAGAGCCATTATAATTTGACCATCTGTTTGACAAAAGCCTAGAAGAATTTCTAGGGGTATGCGATTATTTCATTCTGGACTATGCTACTACTTCTGCTAAGTAGTGGATATTCCCATGGTACAATCTGGTGTGCAGTGCCGTGTTGGTGCAATTTTATCCTGGCACTCCCTTTCTGGCCCATTTTCCTTCCTGTAGCAAAGGGCTCCATAGTGACCCCCTAAGTCCAATGAATCTGTTTTGTTCCAGCGCAATGGAAAAGGGAAAAGGGGAGCAACAGCAAAGGTGCAGAGATGAGTGTGACATCACAGTAGCACCAGTTCCTGAGCCACTTTGGTGGCATGTCTCATCATTGTACCATACTACATAAGGATTTACGGAGAGAAGTATGGAAAAGAAAATAGCAAATAGCAAAGAACTCAATCCTACTGACAGGAAAACACACAAAAGCAGCGGAGAAGATTTTCTGTAGAACGATGACCTCTGCAAACCTGCAATTGGAAAGGCATTAAGGATCTGCCAATAGACAAAGTCTGACAAATATTGCATTTGATAGACTTTATCTAACACTCCACAGCTGGCATGGCAGCTCGTGGCTGCTGGGACAGCACCTCTTTAAAGAGGGACATTCCTCTGGCCAAGTGGTGAGGTTCAAAGTGCACATAATCCAGGAACCAGGAACCGTTCTGTGACCATCTGCTCGGGCCAAGGGCACTCACTCTCTCTGATCCTCGAGGCACAGTGGTGGGCACTTCTCTTAGAGTGCAGCTTCAGCTGGGGTCTGCACAAACAACAAGGGGAGGGGATGGCAATAATGCAGGAAAATATCCTGTTTGTGTTCAGGTCTAAGCACATAGTAAAGCATTGTCTGGTTCTGATTCAAAACCTGAAGATCTCAGTGGTGATGAATCCTAAGGATTAAGGAGGATGTCTTAGCCTGAAACACTGCAGCAGAGTAACTAAGTAAATGTAATTTTGACCTAGTTATAAGAATGTGAACATCTAATAGAGAGTTACTCACAGTAGTTACAGCCACACTCTTACCCAGTGAGCTGAAACTAACCCTTTCCAGTCAATGCAAACATAGTTTTAAAGTGGTTTGATTGTCCAAGGATATGCACTATGTAACCCAATTGCCTTAGTTACACTAGGACAACTTGTATAATAAAGCCAGTGAGTGGATGTACATCCGGACAAACCTCGCTTTTCCTTGGGGGTGGAAACATCACCATGTTTCAGTGAGCAGCCACCCATCTGTAATTCTGTTGACTTTTAGAAAGAAGGCTGGAAAAGAGATTAAACTCCAGTGAGTCAGGCAATAACTTCAGATTTATTTAATTAGAAGGAATCAACAGCTTTTTGAGATGTGTATTTATGAAAGGAAACCTCCCTCCAGCTGTCTGTCTTCTCTAAAGCCCACAGCTGCTCTCTGCTTGATTTTTACAGTGCCCACAGGTCTCCTCCACAATTTGAGCTAGCCTGTGGGTCTTCTAGGCCTGAGGCTGGCATGGGGGAATCCCCTTATGCTTCCTCAGTCTCTTGAAATCTTGCACAAACAAAAATATTCGCAAAATTTTTTTAAGGATACAAGGCCCTAAGTTAGACTGAATCAGACTTGGCAGAATATATTGTTCATAAGTTAATTCATTATTATCTAGTTTAAACTTCATAACTAAGAAGGATGTATTTGAACCAACAAAATTGATATATTAGTGTATATTTAATCTTGATTATCCAGCCTCACCCTCAGAATGCAGTAGTGGCTTTCTGGAGACATCAAAGTTGTATTACCTTGACACCCATGGAAGTGAGGAAAAGGTTCAAGCCCATTCCAGAAGCATTCTAAGATATTGTTTTCTACATAGGCCAAAGTCAAGGAGGGAGTATATTTTTCCACCCATATAAAACCTTTGTGCTGTCAAGAGCAGAGATGATGAAGTTCACAGTGGCACCAGGGCTGCATGGCAAGCCGCAAACAAAAAGGGCAGAAGTATCAGCATTTTCCTTATCACTCTCAGCCTCTAACCCATTCCCTGTAGGTGGCCATTTCATTGCTGACCAACCAGTGCTGGTTAAAATATTTGTGGCAGAGCCTGAGACTGAACTAAGAAGTATCGTAGCACTGCCAGCACCCCTGACAACCACTTCCATGCCTACAAAACGTCTTCAAGCATCCTTCTCTCCAAACCCACACAGTCTCCGTGCCTCTTCAGGATGCCAGAGCAGGGTCTAACCAAAGACAATTGTTCTCCTACTGCACCTCAGTCTGCTATCCACCACTGCTGGAGTATCAGAGGAAGCATATCACTGAGCCTCTTTTGTTGTCCAGCAAGAGCTGAAACTATAATGAATTTGGGGGGTGGGGGCGTGCGGGGATGGTTTCAAGGACAACTTCAATGGTCAACATCAAGTAGGAAGAAAAATGACTGTCATCAGCATGCAAAGCCTGCCAGTGAGGTTTTCATACCAGGGAAACATAATCAAGTTTTTAAGGCAGAACCACAAAGCAAGCTCAGCACTTTTGCCATTATTGGAGCTACTGATAACAATTACTCTCCTGGTGGCAGGGACAGGGACAGGGGTCTTCTCTCCTTCTTGATTTTGACCTTTGTAAATCTTTTGGCATTGATGCAGCAATTACTGCTTAAACCCATTACAGGCATGGAGATGGAGCTATCATCAATTATTGCTTTCTGAAGGCCCAGTGTCCTGTTGTGCTATACACTGCATGAACACCAAACAAAAGGCTCGCCCAAAACAAATGCTCGTTTCTTGTTTGATAATCAAGGGGGAATCAGCTTCCTGGGAATCAAGAAGATAGATGTTAAACCTAAAGGTACATAATTTCTGATTCTACAGTGACCTTCCAACATCTGTTTTGTTGTCTATTCACAGTTCATACCACTTGTGTAACTGCATGGGGTGAGCACAGGCTTTTTTAAATAGTCGCTTAGTCGGCAAGCAGTTGCTGATGAAGCAGACAAACAACAGTTTCCTTATACCTACTCCAGCAGTAAAAACAGGCCAGAAAGTTTTTTATTTTTTTTTTATTACAGAGCAGGTGTTCTTATAAAAAAAGGCCCATACTCAAATGTAATTGTATCAAACTGCTGTACAGGGTACAGGGACTTCTGTCACAAAGATGCAAAACAGGTGCTGGAGTTGTTACACGAGCCACAGGTAAAGAACACACATAGTTAAACCTGTGGAAGCTGGGTTTCTTGAAAGCACAGGAAGAAAGGTGGGATGCCAAGAGAAGTCAGATCACTTTTCAACTGCACCATTTAGAGGCAGGACCTTGTTTATTATTATGTATAGAAGGAAATGCCTTTTATCTAATTTTTAAAGTCTCTGTGTGTGTGTGTATATATATGTATAATAAAACTTCCATAAATATACACTTATAGACATACACATACAATGCATATATATGTGTACTCCTGTAAGTATCTTTAAAACCTATTACTTGTCACCTTCAAATTTATTTCCTTTTTTCAGAGGTTCTGGCAAAATTCCTAGCTTTGAGAAAAATAGAAATTTTATAGATGTTTATGAAGGTGATCAGCATCCTCTAGAAGGCATTTGTGACGGATATTGTTCCATAGTGTGTTGCAGCCAACTATTCTACAGAAATCAGGCATGCAAGTTCCGAAGGAATAAATATTACTGTTTCCACTGTCTCAGTTTCGAACTCTGTTATGGAATGAAATCCCTAAGCAAAAGATCTTTTCTCCACGAAAGCAAGATATCTGCAAAAAGAGACTTAGAAAGACATGAAAGACGATTTCTCTACAAATGAGCATATAAAAAACCCATGTCCAAAAGACAGATGGTTTTAACTAATGATACCTGTTAGGTTTTCGGGTTTTTTACAGAACTGTGAAAGTTTCAGATGTCTGTGGTCCTTAAAATCACAAGAACATGGAGATGCAGAAACCCTAAGGTTCAGATTATGTCCTGAATTGGCTGGAACTGAGGGGATTTAGTTGTGCCTTTGCTAATAAACCCAACAGTAGCATTTAACTCCTGCAGGGGCGACTAAGGCTGGCAGTGTGAGCAAGCTCACACACAGATCTCTGCAGGAAGTCTCAGCCCCTGGAGTTTTAGGTTTTCAGGAGGAAAACAGATTTATAAAAGCTTTTTAGAGAGGGAAGAATGAGCCATTTATTAGTTTAATTTTTGGGAGGCATTGAGGAAGACTGAGTAAATGTATGGCATAGTAAAAACAGCTTTTTCATGGGATACTTGAAGCCAGAGAGTCACTAGAGGTAATCTGGGACAGGAAACATAGAGTATGACAATCTAGTTATTAATAAGGAGATCTGGCACTTTCTGACAGCAATTTTGCAGACATTCAGCACTTCAAAGGACCTACCAAGTTAAAAACCTTCAGCCCCCTTACATCTGTCAAACATGTACCTGACTCAGCTGTCTCAGAGGGACACAGGTGCCCAGGGCTGAAAGGAAAATACAATGATAAGAATCCACAGCAAAACTGCAATGAGCAACCCATTTCATGCCTTTCCCCAAAGACTCTGTCCAGAACACTCTCCCATCAGGCCAGGGACAAATCCCCAACCCTCAAAGCATCAATGCCCAGCTGTTCCACCACATTGCTTTGGTACTAAATGTCTGATACAAAAGCATTAAGGAAAGTTTACATCTTGCTCCCTCAGCTTCCACATTCTCCATTTTTCCTACATGAGAATGGTTCTGACACTCTCAGGGTAGTCACTTTTCTCTTGACAGCTTAATAATTAAATAGCTTCTGTAAACTTCCCAACAGAAGGAAGCTGGCAAAATTGTCTACACAGGTGCCCAGGGCTGAGCTTCAATTTGCAGTTTTTGTTACTACAGGCCTGAGTTAGATTCTAATACAAGAACCTATTAAATATCCAAAGGCAAAAGAACTACTCCGGGAGGAGTAGTCTCCCAAACTACCTGTAGGCTGTGACAGCTCAATAATATTTGATTCATCCCCTAAAGCATATTTGTCAAGAAGAAATATCTCTGATGATATTTCCAAGAGAACTGGACATGAGGGATGACCTTCATAAATAAAGGCACTCAGACCCACAGTAGGTGCAATGTTTAAGTGTATTATGTCTCTGTCTGTCTTTCTTCCTCTTAAAAGAGAACAGAAGAATGAGAAGAACCTTCTACTCAATATGGTGGTGACTTGGAAACCTCAACCTTTTTCCATGATTCTGAATTTGGATCAGGAACACAAAATGTCTAAATTAAACCTTTTTTTTTCCTTTTCTATTTCTCTCTCCTTTATATAAACCAGATAGAAGATACAGCAACAGAAAAAGGACTGCAAAAATTATATCAGTACACTAAAGGCAATCAATCCTTTCTGAGAACAATGCTGTAATTTGACAGAAGTATCTAATACTGTAAAAACAACTTGGGGCTGTATTCCACTCCTCCAGTCCATAGAGTCAGAAACTGTTCAACTCTGAGAGTAATTTAGAGCAGCCCCTGAAAGTTTTAAAGTTCTCTGACATCCAGTAACAATCACAGCCACACCAGCAGGACCACCGACACTCCACAATATTTTTGTTCATAGTGTGCTTTCAGCACACCTCCTCCCCTGAGGTACCTAGGAGGGATCAAGACAGTCAGTCACCTTAACTCCTCACTGACCTTAGTCTTCATGGAAGAAGTTAAATACTCAGTTTTCCATTTAGGGAATACAAAGAATAAAAAGGGCCTGCCAGACAAGATGTAGTTGAGGCACGGCTTATATACAACTGATGCCTTAGGTTTTAACTTTTTTATTTTTTCAAGTCCTGTACTGCCCAGTGTAACTGAAGTTTCTTGTAGCTCATTAGCTGCTGCTCTCCTGTGCCAAGACAGACATAAAGCATCTCCAGCTTGCTCTCCGGGGACACCCAGACTGTCTTAGACGCAAAAGTGTAAACCTTCATCTTAGAGAGGGAGGGCAAGCTTGGGGAAATTACATCATTCTCTAAAGTTTTAATTGGTGAATTTATGCTGATGTGCAAATGGACCAAACCTATAAAGGTGTGAAGAACCTGTGACCCGTCATCCATCTTGGGATCCACTGAGGCAGGAGCCTCTGGACCCCCAGTGCCTTTGAAGGTCTTCCAAAAAAATATCTCCTTTATTCCCTTATTCCTGTCTAGTCTCTGTTTCTAAGTAGCCATTTAAGGCATCAAGAACAGAGAAAAATTACTTGGTGGTGTTAATATGCAGCCAAACATTGTTTATCTCTTCATAAGAGGCAGTATAAAGTCAAGGCTTCCATGCCTGAAAACTCAAGTTATCCAGATTTTCCAGAAAGCCATTAGATCGCCTCCACTTCCCACTTTTCAGATCAAGCACTTAGGTTGGCATTAAATTAGTTTGTCCAGAGCCTATCAGTGGTAATCCTTCATCACATTTCATTTTCAGAATAGCTTTTTTTCCTTTTTTTTTAATGAGACACACTGGGTAAAAGAAATTTTATCAATAATAATACACAATGCCAGAAACATTTCTTGCTTCTCTTGGTCAGGAATATGTGGCCAGGCCTACTCATTCTATAAATACATCAGTTGTTTGTGGTGTATTGCCCTGGCTGAAGCATGGTCCAGATACAGTGAGCAACAAAACACTGCTTACTCTCAAACCACCTCATTTTTGCCCTTAAACTTCCTTCATCTTTCAATTGTCACTAATCATTTTTAAACACTCATGTGCACCCTGATTATGCTGTGGTTACAAAGGATGGCATTTTCCCTACTAAATTTAAAAATCTTTACTGGAGTCTTAAGAATCTTGCTGTCTCTCTCTATTGTCAATAACAAAGGACAGACAGGTTTATAGGATGATGCTCAACCCTTCCAAGCAGTGGACAGAATGCTGTTGTCTGGATACGAAACTATCCAGAAGACCTTGCACACAGAGAGATTATCCATCATTCTGTGTTACCATGGAAAGACTAAGGATCTCAGGTCCAGGAAGTGTATGTTTTGGGTGTGGTTCTAGTCATCCATCAATTCATCTAAAACAATGGTGGAGCACAGAGTTTATTAAATTCACAGGACATTATGTCAGGGCATGAACAGTAGATACCATGAGGGACAGATTATTTCATGACTAGAAAATATGAATTAGTAAAACATGAAAAAAAAATCGGTACAGCCGAACATAAAATGTTGCACGTAGCTAGAAATGATCAATTAGACTTAGTGGAAAAGATTGTGAGATTATACATTAGAGGACACCTTTTATTTTTCTCTATGCATTGTTTTCTGGAGGAGCTTATCTCTACTTAATGCCTAAAAACTACATCTATGTAAAGCGTTTTGTACCCTAATATCTGCACTTTATGTACATAATATTAAGAGAGAGAAATAAGAAATAAGTCACTGTGTATTCATCCTCTTTTAATAAACTCTTCTTGTCACATATCTGATCACTTCTATTAAAAGAAGAAGATCCTCAGTTTAGTACTGCAGACATTCAAGCGCATATAATTTATTACCTTAATGCAGAGTAAAGAACAGGAATAGGAGAAGATAGGACAAATATTTCAGTATTGTCCCTATTCTTTCTTGAGCTAAATTAATTTCAGAAGCTGCACTTGAAACATATGACTTATCTTGGTATCTGATAGCTACAAAGTGCCCCAGACAAAACACCACAAATACAGAAGATGTGGGATAATGGTTACAATCCATGCCAGGAAGAGGAAGGGTCATATTACACCTGGAAAAGAGAGTGTCTAAGCAAACCTGCAAGGGACTTGAGCTCTCCCAGGAATAAACAATTCTGCACTGTCTGTAATAGCACTAAATTTCTATACAAAATTAAGGTGAAGGGAAAAGGAAAGAGTGCAATATTTATGGAAAATATTTCTTTGGTAAGTCATAACCAGTACATAAAATCACAGGATGATTTGAAAAAGTGATAATTTTTTCCTAAAGACAGATTAAGAGAATAAAGAAATAAAAAAATAAAAATGGTATCATATGCTGTCCTCAGCCTTTCTCTCCACAGTGCTAAGCAGTATTTAGCTGTACTTAGTCAGAGTTCCATTTCCTGGACTTCACTCCTCCAACATGTGCCGAAAAATCAGAGGGAGCTTCTCTGTGCTGACTGGGTCCCTTCTGAAAAACTCTCCTCTCAAGTTAATCTAAAAATGAAGATCTGGAAAAATGTCTTATTATGCAGCATCAGTCAGCTTTTTGTCCTAGGAGATTTTTCTCCAAATTGCCAAACATTTTAATGGCTGGAAGTCACTGGTTTTTGTCTTCTAACTGACTTGTTAGCACACATTTTCTCCTAAATCAGAATGAAGACTAATGACAACTTAAATGCCAGAAAAAGTCTGAGAGGCTAAATTAAGTTCATGCCTTCATCCAAATGCAAGAAAAATTTTGTGATTTCAGATAAAACTCATGGGTTACATGCATATAAGTCCCTGGAAATATTACAGATTCCAGTTAATACCTACTGCCAAATTTTGCACTGATTTACACCATCTGCCACCATATTAGAGTCACTCACTAAAATCTGTGAAAGATTTGGCTCATTACACAGTTTCATTTATTTGGTATTATATACTGCAAAGGAACAGAAAAAACTTCATATTATAAAAACCTCTAATCCACTCTCACAACAGCGAAGCTTAAACATTTTCTTTCATTTGTGCTGACAGAATTGTCATTATACAGGCAATCATTTGGAATGATTTGTTTCACCCATTTTTATCTTTTGAATCGACTGTTTCCATTTACACCTTAAATGTTTAAGAACTTCTCAGTCACTACTTTTTTTTCTAGTTTGAGTCAGTATTGTCAGACAGGTTGTGCTATATAAAAAAGGTGCTAGAGACACTGTCCTTATTTTTGATGTGAACACACTGTTGATTTTTCACTGCTGAAAAACACTTTGAAACATTGTGGTGATTCATAGTAGCAGACATTCATTGCAAAAAATTCTGTCCTTTCGTGCCAACCAACTTGCAGTGATAATGGCAGATACCAGGTGCTGCAGTTGTAGTGGTTGTTTAGAGATATGTGATTCGGTTTAACTGGGTACTTTCTCGACTGGTATCCTACTCTTTTACTGCTCTGCTGTTGTCCCTCCTGCGGTATCCTCTGAAACAATTTTGTCAGCTGCAGAAATCAAACTATCCATTTCAATTCTCCCTGAGAAAGCAGGGAAAATAAGAACCAATCTCTTTTCCTCCTGCTGTCTTTCCAGAAGACTGAATATGTAGCACTTTTTGCTAATGCACTGAATCGTTATCTTCTGTGTAATTTCAACATCATATTGTCAATTCTGAATATTAATGATGACCCTGAGCCAACAGCAACAGTTTCAGATTTTGTAAAAGATTTTGAACTTTTCAACTATGGTGAACTTCATCCGTCTTTTTTTCTAGATTCTGGTGGGATCTAATATCACATTGAGTAATATTTAGACCACCTACCAAGGCCTCTAAAATCAAGATTTTTAGGAGTAGTTCAGTCCCTTCTCTTCAGGGTCACCAGATTCTGTCTTCACACAGGAACAAAACAGTCAAAGGTAGATTCCACATCCAAACCTCCTATTAAAAGCTTAATTTGTTCGGTAGTTACCCACTGAATACATAGTCAAGCTGTGCCAAAGTGCAGATGACCAGAAGGTGTCCTGGATCACATGCAACTCTCATGCACATAGTTTAGGAGACACCTATTCCAAAGATAGATATAGAGGTGATCAGAACACAGAAAATGGTGCAATTTCGTCTGATGGAGATGACAGAATCTATACTGACACATCACACGCTTAAACAGTAAACCATAGGAAAGGAGGCTCTCTTCTTCCCCATTTCACACATGCAGGATCACAAGCTGATGCTACAGGAAGGCAACCCAGCCATTTGAAGACATTATTTGATCTGTATCACTGAAATCATTTCTGCATCGAAAGTATGAACCAGAAGAGTCAGAGATGACTGTTTCCTATAAGAATGGTGATTTCAGATAAGATGAAGAATGTTTAACAGCCATTTTGCCTAGACATTTCTATACATAGAATTTCACTGAACATGCCTAGAAACAGAATTGGCATTCAAAGAAAAAAGAAAAATAATTCTAACTCAAAAATCCCACTTATTTTATGTAAGTCCTCATAGAAGGTAAAGACCTATGCTTCAAAGATCCAGCTCTTAACAGAAGATGATTGAAGGCCAAGGCTTGTGAATACCTGACAAATGGAGGTATTTCCACTTTGGGATGCTCATCTCAAAAAGCTAGTACATCTGGTTGTTTCAAAAACACTGCTAGTTCTACCAAAACCAGTAATTTTTGGTGGCATAGCCATATCACCTTTCTCTAGGAAAGCACAGTTGTGTTTTGAACACTGATACTTTTGGCTTTACATTTTCATTTGTGGTGACTAGGAGCCAAGCCACAGTAAAGGCAAAGAAGGCCAAACACAAATGAAAAGTTTAATGAACTATAAAAAAATATAAACCTCCATTTCTGCCATGGGCCAGGAGAGATTTCAGAAGAAAAACTGAAGAGTTTTACTTTCAACAGCTTCACTGATTTTGAAAACAATAATCATGAGAGAAGCCAACAAACATTGCAATGACAGGGGATGGTCATTCTGGCTAGTCTTGGGAAATCAAAAATAATTCAAAGGGTTTGTGGATGTTTATCATGTCTTCCCATCCACTTAGTCCCATTAATATCCCTCTAGTCTCCAAGATTTCTGAAACTGTCAGCTATTAGCAAGTGTGCTGTAAAAGACCTTCATTTGTATCCTTGGCTTTCGCACTGTACCCTGTCTGCATCCCATCCCTGTGATGAACGCCTGCACTGACATTCCTTCTCAGCAAATAGATTTTGTTACAAATTATCCCATTATTGATTTTGTAGTAAGTTGAGTAAATCCTAAGTCTCAAATACGGTATGGTGGTTATGTTTCACAGCTCTCAGTACCTTATTGGCATTCAAGTTGTGCTAGCCCCCACTAAAATCATTTTGTTGTGGCATGAAGCACAAATACATTTTACTGTTATGCTTGCTGCAGTGCTGCCAATTATTTTAATGCTGTCATATGAGAAATAAATGAATGCTTGGATGTTTGTTTCAGCAGCTGATTTTTAAGCAAAATCATTCTTTCCATTCCTTGCAGAATGTGCTTTGATCGTGACAAAGCCTGGATCACGGAATCTAGCCAACTTCTTGTGAGGCAAGCATACCTTTTATGGTCAGACACAATATAGATGCCTCTTTTCACTATTTTTAAGTAAACGTGGTATATTGTTGCCTTTAATACACTAAAATTAGCAAAGCCTGCAACAGCAGGTTGCAAAACAGACCTCATCACATTTTAACCACTGTTGCCCTCTTTGTCAATAACAACCATTAGAAATAGGAGCAGGGATTTTTTTTAAATCACACACTAAAAAAATTAAACATCCTTTCTCTGAACTTCCCCCGCTTCCATGAAATTATTTATTTCTGGTCCCAAAGGGTGCTTTCATTTGAATGCCAGACCTTCAGTCTGTCACATGCTGCTAATTCCTGTGTTCAATAGTAATGAGGCCTGTCATGTTACAGCTGATAAAAAGCTAAACAGGATTGAAAGACTAATCTAAAGAAATTTGAAGGTCAAGAGGTTAGAAAACCTCCCTGTGCCCCTTTTGAACATCAGAGATCAATCTATCATTTTTTAAGTCACTAAATAGAGGGAAATGTATCTTAGCTTCCCCAAATATGTAGAAGGATACAGCTGCCAGACAGATAATCCAATGTGTTTTTTATCCTGCCTGTGGTGGAGATGTTGGAACTAGATGATTTTTAAGGTCCCTTTCAACCCAAACCATCCTGTGTTTCCATGATTTGAGACCACTTATTCCTTCCTGTTCCTGTAAGGGAGTCTGGGACCCAGAAAACCTGCTGGATCAACTTGCTGGGCCAGACATCCTCTGCTGATGTGTGCCACCATCCCAAGATCAATGCCCGAGTGCTGACCCTGCTAACAGCACTCCATGCATTCTGTCACACAGAAAAGGACAATCACAAGCAAATATGGACAATCAAATTACTTGGAGCAAATATGACATTGTCCTTCAGCAGCTGAACTCTTGAGTCTCTAACCACATTTCCTGATTGAACCTACACGGGATTTTAAAATTCCGCTTACTCATGCACAGATTACTCAAAACTGAGGAGATTTTTATGTCAAAGTGGTGGCTGGAAGAAGGTAGGCAACCAGAGGCAGAAGTAGCTTTGGAGGTTGAGCTATTTTCTCAGCAAATTACCATTCACAGAGTAAAAGAGAGAAAAGGGTGCATACCTATCTTTAGTAGGTTTATCTCATGAACTTTTTGTGAACATGCTCACAGATAATTTCTGCAGGTTATACGACTAAAAAAGCAGACACCAGGGGCAGAACTTGTCCACTCTCTTTGAGATATCTGCGTTGTCTATATCCCAAATATTCATTCTGAGATCCCTGTATGACTAGCAAAAGAAAACAGACTTTCCTGGGAGAACTTCACCTGACAATGACATGGGCATTCAGGACCCAAACCTTTCTGAGAAAATCCCTTGGCCATTGGCATTTGATGACTGGCACAGGGACCACACTGTATGAAAAAGTTGTTTGGCATTAGACACAACAAAATCACACCCTGATTTGTGTCTGTTTCCTAAAGGCAGAAGGCATAATGGGTAGAAAGAAGCCATCCCAAAGGTTTTCTTTACCCTATATATTTCAATTCCTTCCTAGGGCAGTGTCAAACAGAGCTTCGCTTGTCGACAGCTGGTGCCATTCATTCTTGTTACACACATCTGCTGTCTTCTTTAAATGCTTTCTTCGTAATATGGATTTTTGTCCAGGATTTAGATTGCATTTCTCGGTAGCTGGGAAAAGGGAACAGAAGATTGTTTACAGCCTGCAGAAGTGGAGAAATGTTCTGTGCAGAAGTGAAATGAAGAAGCTTCTTGGCACAAAATCAACCTACCACAGTGCATTGTGCTTGCCTGTCTACCCCAGAGCCTGACTGTCAGCATGCACTGTGCAAGTGTATGTACTTCAAAGAGCTACCTCGGTTCACTCCTGCTGAGAATTTGCCCCCCAGGCTATAAAGTATTTACCAGGCACAAGATATATGTCTTTACCCACTGTTTGCTTATACGTTATGCATCCTTCTTTGTGATGTAGCTTTGTTATTAAATAGCACAACGAAAGTTTGAACAAGTAAAACCTACTACATTGTGATGTCCCACCCATCTATTCATCAACAACCCTTTCTACTAGCTAAATTGTAGATAGAGAAGCACTACAATATTTCTGATTTAAATACCGTGCTTTGCATCATGATTTAAGAAAAAAAAATAAAAATACATCAGTTAGAATGATGTAAATCCTATTCAAAGGAAAAGGAGTCTACTTGTTGGTATTTGTTCTGGCAGAATGCATGCTCCATGTTAACAGGTTTTTCCTGAATTACACAAGCTGATGCTTATAAAACATATCAAAACCAAAGTGACAGAGCACAACTCAATCATTACCATAAGGTTACAAATTTAGTCCATTGTAGACCCAAAGGGTAGGTACAATTAGCTAGACAGCTTATTTTTCCTTGAACAATTCCTTTTACATTAGTTCTTATTTTTCCTTGAAAATATAATTGATAATTTTATGTAGAAATTAAAATCAAAATAAAAACTATAGTTCTCAAAGGCACTTAGCTCACAGGTTACTACTTTAAGGGCTCTACAACATTCTTCTGTTGAGTATCCAGGATATGAACTATCAGGGCAATGAAGTTTGGCTTTATGGTCACAGTAGGCATCACCTCACAATGGATGGTAAGTTAAGGTCCTTATATCAAAAAGATTATTTATCAAAAATTACTGCTTAAAAACAGAGCCATTTTGACACATAGCTGAAAAACTGTTAAAAAAAACAAAACAGGCTGTTACAGATGTAACTTTAAAGATATTTGATAAACACGCTGCGCTAAGGGAAAATTCATCGCTAAGCAGCTAAGAGAAGATGCTGGAACCCTGGAAACTGAGAATTTTGAATTCTCTGTGCTGGAAGGCACTGTTCTACAAGAAAACCCTGCAACTGATCTGAGGCCTTGGGATAGGCTTCCAAAATTGAGTGATTACATTAAAATAATGTGTGTGTGTTGTCACAGGGTGAAAAATTTGATTTAAGGTTTTAGAATATAGTAATTGATATGTACCAAGATGGAGATTTTAGGGTGTTGGCCAGATATTTCTTTTTCACTTTCTTCTTCCTTCTTCTTCCAGAGTTTAGATTATGTCTTATAATTGGATAAGAAAATCTGCACTGCTGAACTTAGAGGTTAGAATATTGGGTTAGAAATAAAAATAATTTAGTTGGCAAATCATTATCAGACCAAAGGTCCTTGAAAAGGCTCTGCAAAGCCAGAGAAGCACCATTATTAGCCTTGTTTTACCTTGTTAGCAGAACTCACAGCTTCTAAGAAAGTAACATAGCTAAGAACCAATGAATACCTGAGTTCGAACAAGAAAAAATTCATTTCTCCTGTATTTCATCCCAGCTATGGGGAGTAAGGGTGAGAGGCAGGAAAAGAAACCATCACCCCGACAGGAAGAGAGCTTGACTTTCCTAAGAGTTCTCTAAGAGCTAAGTGTCCAAACTTCATCTTCAACAGTACACAGTTTTGGTGGCAATCACAGTTTAATAGTTTTATCCCCTCCCTCATGTCTTCCTACCACAGGACACTCTCCTTTTGGCTGTTCTGTAGCAAGCATTCATGGCATTCTGTGGTCAAACTGATAGAGCTAAAAAAACAACTTTGTTGTTGCTACAATAATCAAAAAAATTTGCTGCACAGTGACTTGAGCAAGGAAGCATGTCTTGATCTCGTTGTGGGATTGTGAAGAGATTTAAGCAGGTGCAGAAGGTCTTCATAGCCCTGCTGGTTATGGCTGGGGTAGAGTTAATTTTCTTCACAGTGGGGTTCCTTTTGGATTTGTCATGAACACAGGGGTGATAATACAGAGGGGTTTTTGTTATTGCTGAGCTTACAACAAAGCCTTTTATGATTTCCACACTGCCACACTGGTGAGGAAGTTGGGAGTGCATGGGAGGCTGGGAGGAGACACAGCCAGGACAGGTGATCCCAAGTGCCCAAAGGGATATTCCAGACCATATGGCATCATGGTCAGTATATAGAGCTAGGGAAAAGAAGGAGGAAGGGGGAGAATTTTGAAGCAACAGTGCTTTTCTACAGAATAACCACTATGTGTGGTGGGTCCTGCTCTCCCGGAGATGGCTGAACACCTGCCTGCCTTTGGGAAGCATTGAATAATTCCCTGTTTTGCTCTGCTTGTGTACCTGATTTTACTTCCTCTATTGAACTGGCTTTTACCCTTCCAATTCTCTCCATGATGCTGTTGGTGGGGGGACTGAGCAGCTGTGTGGGGCTTGGCTCCTGGCTGGAGTTAAACCAAAATAATAGCACACTATCATAACCTAAAGCAAATCATCCAGGGTCTCTATGGAGTCCTTTTAGATACGTGACCTGCTCTCTGACTTGTCAAGATTGCCTACACAGGTGTTTTTGGAAGTGTATGTGTCTGACCCAAACTAGACAAATTCAGTGTAGACATTCATGTCTGAGCTCACTGGCCCAAGGTCTCTGTGTAATCCGAAGAGACACAGTTACATTCAAAATGAGATTCATATGACTTTTTTTATGGCTCCTTCAGGATGAGATGAATTGAACAGTAACATGGGCAATCTGTCTTCACTCCCTGCAAAGAGAGGCTGGGATAATTAGCTCCGATAGACTGGTGATACCAGCTTTTGCTCAAGTGAAACGCACTGCTTTTGCTCTCCACACCCTCTGCTGCCCCTGAGTCAGTACACAGTCTGCTGACTGAATTCAGAAAGCCACATGACTAATTTTATATATAACAGGTATGTTTTCACATAGCAAGTCAGGAGAAAGAACAAAGTGTTTGTGTGCATGCTAGAGTAGAGAGAAGAGAGCAAGGTCTTGATGAATGCAGGAAATCACACGGCAGTAGCTGGGAATCAAAGCTGGCCCTGAAGGAACCTGCAAAGACCCACAAACAAGACTTTCTCCAAACAGTCTGTGTCTTGGCTTGCCTGTCCCAGCACATTTGCAGGGTATTCAGGCCCAAGATAGGACTTTGTTATACTGACTCTATGAATACCCAAAAGAGCTACCAGATCTCAAATATATAGCACTGAGAATGATGAATGAAGTGCAGGCACAGCAGAGGCAGAGGGCCAGGGGTTTACGCTCAGCTTGAGTTTTTCTTAACCACTTCAGGATACCCCAAACTAAAATTTGTAGAACTAGCCTGTCTCCATTAATGGGTGAGGTAGAACAGACTAACAGATTAGATTGAATGCTTAATTTTCAGACAAGAGAGTGAGATCAAATCAAACCAACCCTAAATGAGTCTCACAATCAGTTTGCTTCAAGTTATGAGGAAATCTGCACAATGAATGCAATTTGTATTTGAAATCTGTACTATTTGCAAGATGGATTTTACCTTTACTTTACTATGATGCACCCAGATAATTTGGAATCAATAAGTGTCATTTTTTAAACCAGCACCTTCTTTTTAAAATTAAAGCCTCTTGTGATGGAACTCACCTGATAAAAGATATACGCCCACACACTCACCAAATAAGAAATCAAATTAATCAATTCATATATTTCTGCAAAATTAATAAAATCAGTCATACACACAACACTTTGTTTTTAGAAGAGCATGAATTAATTTCTTTACTTTTCATTAATGACATAGAGGGAGATAAAAAGCTCTGTTTTTACTTTCTCTGTTCAACCAGCCACAAAAGGAACTAACCATTCTGTTGCTGGTTTTTTTGCTCTAATCTCAGATGTTTTTTTAACTGCAAGACAAAAAAAAGTAGGATGTTCTTGCTGTCAAAGAAAAGCAAAAAAGTCTTTTTATTTATAGAAAAAAAGAATATGTTTCCTCCACAAATTTCAAAACCCTGCTTGTTTCGTTCCTGATTGTTTCCACAAAAAAGGATTAGATAGGCTCCAACGTACTTCAAGACTACTTCATAAAGCCATTCCAATTTAGCTCTGAGGTTGTCAGTTTTTTGGGAGAGAATGATCTTGCACTTTCTAAAAGACAAGTGAAAAGTAAACCTGCCCAACATTGGGCTTATTTGCACTGTAGTTTCTTAGAAAAATATTTCTAATAGCACTTATTACTAACTAAATATAGTTATATCACATTTTTGAGAAGAAACAGGTGCTATTTTCAGATATTTCATAAATACATGCATGCACATTGAAGGGAGACAATGACACAGTGTGGAATAGGACTTAATCCTTATCTTAAATGGGTAAATACTGTACATATGCACCCCTTTCCAGTCAGGATCAAGCTCCCAGGCAGCCTTCCATCAAGCCATTCCCCAGGTCAGCTGAACAAGGAAGACATCTGAGTAAAATTCCTCATCTGTGTGAAATTGACTTGCTGTTCTCAGTGGTAAGGTAAGCAGATTGAGATGTTGGAATCAAATTCATACAACTGTAGAGATCTAAAACCGAGCAGCTAGCCTAAATTAATCTTCTAGTGCCCCTGTATATTTCATGGTTTGAGGCTAAACCAGGGTTTTCCAGGCCCAGGAAAAAAGGATATCTAAGCATCATGACTATGCAAGTGAAACAGAGGGGAGCTTGACAGTGTTAAAAAATTAAAAGAGAAATGAGCAAAGCTGTAGTCTGTCAAATAACTCAAAAAGGTCTGCAAAGGGAATATTATCAGCTGTGCAAGTTATCAAAACTGTTCAGAGTATATATATATATATAGCATGAACTAAATGCAGTATGCTGCTTCTTGTTGGAGCCAGAGCACAAGTGTCTGGAATATAAATAGTTGACTAAGAACTGAATGATAATTGTGCAAAAGGAAAATTAAAATCATTAGCATACACACAAAAGGGGAGTTCTGGCTCATATTCTTTGGATGTGGGCTGGTGGCTTCTCGTTGCTAGTTCATGCCAACACCACCATGTTACACTTGTGACTTGCATGATATGTGTTAGAAACATGTGCAAAAATCCAGCCTTGAGTTCCAGTTGAGTGATGCATGGTGAGGCAAGTTCTGGAGCAGGTGGTATTGCTGCTGGGTAGGAAATAAATGGCCAGTCCTGGCAAAAATTAAGGCAATTTTTAGGGTGAGAGAAGAAAACTCTAATAAGAAGACAAAATCCAGGTTAGGTGGCTGAAGAGGGTGACATTGATTCCAGAGGAAGCTTGCTCATAAAAAGTCAGAGACATTATTAATTTTTACACAGCTGATGTTGTGTGAGATGAATTTCACTCCAAATAACTGTCCCAAATAAGTTAATACAGGAAAATTTCCCTCCCATTTTGTAGAAAAAAGCACTACATGTTATGCTTTGGCGAAACAATGGGTGCAGAAGCAGGCAACACTTTTACAGCCAGTTTTGTATATTGGTATAGTATTTGTTTCCAAAAGAGACCTGCTATGAGGCAAAAATACAGAAAAAAAAAAGATCATTCTAAGGGCAACTGGATTCACTTTGTACCAACTTTCAACTCAAAATGAATATTTAGAGTTACAGGTAGAAAATCGGTACAAAAGCAGCCTTTCCTGTAGCACGAATGGTGCTGCTTTAATTTTGTTTAGAATTCTGGCTGGAGGCAGTGGGAACATCAACTTTTTAATGAAAACTTAAAGCGTCCATAGCAGTGTGAAAATTTTAGCATTGTTGTATTCCCATATCACTTTTTAACAGCTTGAAGGGTGAAAAACTTTCATTTTAAATGATTCTTGGTTAATTTGCAAAGAAATTAGTAGAAGAAAACTTCTAGAAAGTAACAGAATAGCATTACTTGTGCATGTCACACAACATCAAGCCTAGAAAAGTTGCCATAAAGTTCTTTTTCTTATGCCAGAATTATCCTGCTCATTTCAGAGCACTTCTCAGAGACTCATGAATTAGGAACTGGTTTCAGGCTGACTGATATCTTTGGGTGTCATAAGGTGGTGTATGTTGTTCAACTTTGCCTCCTGAGTCTATGGCCCATAAATAAATTCCTAGAGGAAAAGTGTGATATGAATCAATCACCTGCTTAAGCTGAAGCATGTATTCAGTCATTCTCATCAGCAAGGGAACGATCTGCAGAACTCCCCACAGCTAAATAAAAGAGAGCAAGAATTATTGAGCTGGTTGTAAATATTTTGGAATGTGAGGAAGTAAAGGGAGAGAAATAACACTTTATCTACTCTAAGAAGCATGGTGAAGGAATTCTTAAACTTGAAGGCTGTTGTGGTTTAACCCCCAGCTGGCAGCTCAGCCCTGTGCAGCCATTCTCTCACTTCCCCACGGGGGGATAGGGGAGAAAATCAGAAGATTAAGACAGAAAATTCGTGGGCTGTGATAAAGACAGTTTAATTGGTAAAGAAAAACCCCTCACAAAATCAAAGCAAAATTAATATATTCACCCTTCCCATGGGCAGGCAGGAGTTCTGCCATTTCCAGGACAGCAGGGCTCCATCATGCCTGTGACTTGGAAAGACAAATGCTGTCACGCCAATTGCATCCCACTTCCTCCTTCTTCCTCCAGCTTTGTATGCTGAGCATAACATCATAAACCTGGAATATTCCTTTGGTTAGTTCCGTGTGGTCAGCTGTCTCAGCAGTGTCCCCTTCCCAACACTGTCCTCAACACAAATGCAAAACACAGCCTCACGACACCTACTATGAAGAAATTTAACTCTATACTAGCCAAAACCAACACAAAGAGCCAATAAATCCAATACTAATAACAAGGGCAGTAAATCTACATGTTCAGGGCTCATTCCTTTCTCTGAGAGAGAATCAATTGGCTGAACTGCAGGGGGACAAGAGGGTAGGGAATGAATCACCCACTCTTCTCTTGATGCTTTTATATTTTATATAAGCAATCAACATTCTCCGGATCAGAAGCTTAACTAAAGAATCTTGCTTCCAAAGCAATGTCCCTCTGTCCACTGCCATATTCCCTCTTTACAACTTAGCTGATGGTCCTGATAGCCACGATAGTTCTGAGGTACCATAATCAAAGACAGAAGCTCTGGAGAAAGCAATATATCCTTTAATGGGTGAAATGAGCACCTCTTTGTACCTGATTTTCAAGCAACAGATCAAACCATGAAAAGTCAATTTTCTACCTGTGTTAAAATGATTTTACATTATTTTTAACTCAAACCTGCACGACCTTCAACTTGTTGTTTCGTGGGAATATAGTAGTACAGTGAGGGTTCATTTCCTTTCAAGTTCATTTGGTTTTTCCATAAATGTATTTCCTCTATTTCCCATTTTTGCCTACAAAAAAAGACACTCCCCTACTCACATTTTTAATGTGTTTGTGTTAATTTGCCAACCACACCATTTAATCTCCGCATTAAAGTGGCTAAAGAAGTGTGCATCTTCAGAGGTGTGTTGTTCTGTGTGTCACAGACCTGTTCTTTTAAAGATAAACTATCTCTGCTTGAACACCATACCTCAAGCTCACCACATTTTCTGGAAAGGAATGAAAAAAAAAATCACAGCTGTCCTCCCCCCACCTATTTCTTTCTTATTGTAGAGGTTTCTTATTCAATCATCTTCATGAAAGTGCCAAGCATTTCAGCAGTCCAGCCGCTCTAAAGACTTCCAAAGAGGATTGGAATGAGTCTCGTGGGGAAGGTTAGAAGCAGGCTAGAATACTGAATTTTGGCAGCCTCATAAAGGAGAGGAAGAAATATGTACCTTCTTGAAGGTAATTTGGAGTTAAGAATAATTTGGGACCTTTGTAAACAATAGCATCTTAAATTGGTTTCCACAAAGCTCTTTCATTTTTCACTTAAAGCTTTTCAAGATCAGATCATTTCAGTTCTGAACGCACTACAATTCCCCCATTTTACTCCTCCTCTGTTTCTCTTAGTGACTTTTGCTCATCAGAAATTATTTTCCTAAAAGTCAAAACCTAAGGCATGAGAAGAGGGACTGAGGGAATTACAGGTCTGTCAGCCTGACCTCGGTGCCCAACAGTGTTATGGTGCAGATCTTCTTGGGTGCAACCACATGGCACATATAGGACAATCAAGGGATCAGACCCAACCAGCATGGGTTTAGGAACAGCAGGTCTTGACTAACCAACCTGATCTCCTTTTTTGACCAGTGAACCTGCCTGGTGGATGAGGGAAAGTCTTTGGAGGTAGTTTATCTGGACTTCAGCAAAGCCTTTGACACCATGTCCCACAGCATCCTTCGGGAAAAGCTGGCAGCCCATGGCTTGGACAGGTCCACTCTTTGCTGGGTTGGGCCTGGAGAGTGGAGGTGAATTGAGCCACATCCAGCTGGCAGCCAGTCACTAGTGATGTCCATCAGGGATCAGGGTTGGGCCTAGTCATGTTTAATATCTTTATTGATGATCTGTATGAGGGGATTGGGTCCACCATTAGCAAATTCATGGATGACACCAAGTTGGGTTGGAGCGTTGATCTTCTGGAGGGCAGGAGGGCTCTGCAGAGGGATCTGGACAGGCTGAATCAATGGGCTGAGGTCACCTCTTTGAGCTTCAACAAGACCAAGTGCCAGGTCCTGTGTTTTGGTCCCAATAACCCCAGGTTGGGGGAAAAGTGGCTGGAAAGTGTCCCAGTGGAAAAGGCCCTGGGGGTTCTGGTCAACAGCTGACTGAACATGATCCAGCAGTGTTCCTACATGACCAGGAAGGCCAGTGGCATCCTGGCCTGGATCAGCAATCGTGCAGTGTGTCGTGGCCAGCAGGATTCTCCCTGCTACACCTGGCACCGGTAAGGCCACACTTCTAGTGCTGTGTCCAGTTCTGGACCTCTCAATTCAGGAAGGATATTGAGGTGCTGGAGCACATCCAGAGAACATGAAGGCTCTGGAGCACAAGTGCTGTGAGGAGCAGCTGAGGGAGCTGGGGCTGTTTAGCCTGGAGAAA
>VZRF01004612.1:646999-813272 GCA_013396875.1 Vireo altiloquus | reverse complement strand
TTTCTCTGAGAGAGAATCAATTGGCTGAACTGCAGGGGGACAAGAGGGTAGGGAATGAATCACCCACTCTTCTCTTGATGCTTTTATATTTTATATAAGCAATCAACATTCTCCGGATCAGAAGCTTAACTAAAGAATCTTGCTTCCAAAGCAATGTCCCTCTGTCCACTGCCATATTCCCTCTTTACAACTTAGCTGATGGTCCTGATAGCCACGATAGTTCTGAGGTACCATAATCAAAGACAGAAGCTCTGGAGAAAGCAATATATCCTTTAATGGGTGAAATGAGCACCTCTTTGTACCTGATTTTCAAGCAACAGATCAAACCATGAAAAGTCAATTTTCTACCTGTGTTAAAATGATTTTACATTATTTTTAACTCAAACCTGCACGACCTTCAACTTGTTGTTTCGTGGGAATATAGTAGTACAGTGAGGGTTCATTTCCTTTCAAGTTCATTTGGTTTTTCCATAAATGTATTTCCTCTATTTCCCATTTTTGCCTACAAAAAAAGACACTCCCCTACTCACATTTTTAATGTGTTTGTGTTAATTTGCCAACCACACCATTTAATCTCCGCATTAAAGTGGCTAAAGAAGTGTGCATCTTCAGAGGTGTGTTGTTCTGTGTGTCACAGACCTGTTCTTTTAAAGATAAACTATCTCTGCTTGAACACCATACCTCAAGCTCACCACATTTTCTGGAAAGGAATGAAAAAAAAAATCACAGCTGTCCTCCCCCCACCTATTTCTTTCTTATTGTAGAGGTTTCTTATTCAATCATCTTCATGAAAGTGCCAAGCATTTCAGCAGTCCAGCCGCTCTAAAGACTTCCAAAGAGGATTGGAATGAGTCTCGTGGGGAAGGTTAGAAGCAGGCTAGAATACTGAATTTTGGCAGCCTCATAAAGGAGAGGAAGAAATATGTACCTTCTTGAAGGTAATTTGGAGTTAAGAATAATTTGGGACCTTTGTAAACAATAGCATCTTAAATTGGTTTCCACAAAGCTCTTTCATTTTTCACTTAAAGCTTTTCAAGATCAGATCATTTCAGTTCTGAACGCACTACAATTCCCCCATTTTACTCCTCCTCTGTTTCTCTTAGTGACTTTTGCTCATCAGAAATTATTTTCCTAAAAGTCAAAACCTAAGGCATGAGAAGAGGGACTGAGGGAATTACAGGTCTGTCAGCCTGACCTCGGTGCCCAACAGTGTTATGGTGCAGATCTTCTTGGGTGCAACCACATGGCACATATAGGACAATCAAGGGATCAGACCCAACCAGCATGGGTTTAGGAACAGCAGGTCTTGACTAACCAACCTGATCTCCTTTTTTGACCAGTGAACCTGCCTGGTGGATGAGGGAAAGTCTTTGGAGGTAGTTTATCTGGACTTCAGCAAAGCCTTTGACACCATGTCCCACAGCATCCTTCGGGAAAAGCTGGCAGCCCATGGCTTGGACAGGTCCACTCTTTGCTGGGTTGGGCCTGGAGAGTGGAGGTGAATTGAGCCACATCCAGCTGGCAGCCAGTCACTAGTGATGTCCATCAGGGATCAGGGTTGGGCCTAGTCATGTTTAATATCTTTATTGATGATCTGTATGAGGGGATTGGGTCCACCATTAGCAAATTCATGGATGACACCAAGTTGGGTTGGAGCGTTGATCTTCTGGAGGGCAGGAGGGCTCTGCAGAGGGATCTGGACAGGCTGAATCAATGGGCTGAGGTCACCTCTTTGAGCTTCAACAAGACCAAGTGCCAGGTCCTGTGTTTTGGTCCCAATAACCCCAGGTTGGGGGAAAAGTGGCTGGAAAGTGTCCCAGTGGAAAAGGCCCTGGGGGTTCTGGTCAACAGCTGACTGAACATGATCCAGCAGTGTTCCTACATGACCAGGAAGGCCAGTGGCATCCTGGCCTGGATCAGCAATCGTGCAGTGTGTCGTGGCCAGCAGGATTCTCCCTGCTACACCTGGCACCGGTAAGGCCACACTTCTAGTGCTGTGTCCAGTTCTGGACCTCTCAATTCAGGAAGGATATTGAGGTGCTGGAGCACATCCAGAGAACATGAAAGGTCTGGAGCACAAGTGCTGTGAGGAGCAGCTGAGGGAGCTGGGGCTGTTTAGCCTGGAGAAAAGGAGGCTCAGGGGGGACCTTATCACTCTCTACAACTGCCTGAAAGGAGGGTGCAGCCAGGTGGGGGTTGATCTCTTCTCCCAGGAAAGCAGCAGTAGGATAAGAGGGCGTGCTCTTAAGTTGTGCCAGGGGAGGTTCTGGTTGGACATTAGGAATAATTTCTTCACAGAACGGGGATTAGGTATTGGAATGGGCTGTCTGTGGAGGTGATGAAGTCCCTGTCCTTGGAGGTATTTAAGGAAAGATTGGATGTGATATTTAGTACCATGGTGTAGTTGACATATTGGTGTTCAGTCATGGGTCGGGCTCAATGGTGTCAGAGGTCTTTTCCAAGCTAGTTGATCCAGTAATCCTGTGATTCTGTGGAGTGAAGCAGTCAAATCTGTGATGAATTGCATAGTCACTGGATGAAAAAGATATTGACTGTCCTTTAACCCCTACAAAATGCAGTTTAGGCAGATCACAGTGGTACATAACACACTTAATCTGCAATGTGAAAGCAGAACAATTGACAGAGCACTGTGAACTATCAAACAGGGAATGTGTGGAAGAACAAGAGCAGTATGGGAGAAAGCAAACATTTCTACACAGACCTTTCTTAGGCCACATCAGGAGTTGGATCTTGATGCAAGTGGCAGATTTAATCATTTGAGCTGGCTGAGTTTGCAAACTGTCATTTTCCCTCATGAGTCATACTTTCTCTCTTTACCTTTCTTCTTGTTTTTGTTTTAAAATGACTATATTTCTTCCCCTCTGTGTCTGAAATCAGCATCTTGTCACAGCTTTCAATCACACTTATAGGTGTGAATGTAAAGAAGAGCTTTGCACAGCCAAACTTTGAAATGCAAACATTTTCTAAGGAAAAAAAAAATTTAGCTGTTATATTCCTGTGTTCTTTGCTGTTGACAGTGATATTTGTCTTACCTCTGCTAGTAGAGCTTCCCCTGCAGCGAATTCATAATTGTAAATGCATTGGGTTTGTGTGGACAGGTTTTGGCAACGGGAGGATTGCAGGGTTGGCTTCTGTAAGAAGCTGCTGGAAATTTCTCTCATGTCTGACAGAGCCAATGCCAGCCAAGGCAGACTGTGAGAGACTGGAAAGACTGATGTCTCAAGACATTTTGGGGGGTCTGTGTGTGGGAAGGGGCAGATGGGGCCTCGCTCTGGTGAGTTAATGCCCTGCTCCACAGTCAGTGGCACACTGGAGGTAGTGCTCCACACCCTGCCTCTGGAGCACATAACCTAGCTCCTGACTGGGAGTGAAGTTGAGCCCAGGAAGAACGGAGAGGTGGGGAAAAATTGTTTTTAAGGTTTGTTAACCAAATCTGATTTGATTGTTAATAAATTAAACTAATTTCCCAGAATCATGTCTGTTTTATCCACGACAGTAACTGGTGAGTGATCTCACCCTATCCTTTTCTTAAACCACAAGTCTTTCATGATATTTTCTCTCCTCAGCTGAGGAAGGTGGGCTTTGGTGGGCACCAGGCATCCAGTCAGGGTCAACCCACTGCAGTGTATTATAGAAATAGAGATCTTGGTGATAGAGGAGCACAAAATTAGATAGTTCCCTTTCTTGTGAGTATTTTGTCATCTCTAGCACCAAATGACTCAAGTGACAAGGCTTCAACTGCACCACTTGGGACACAATTCCACAGCCCAATACATCTGACTGTCAGGATATTTGCACAAAGATTCAGTGCAAAAAATTACTCTTGCAACTCCATCCCATTACTCCTAGTTACCACCCTGTCTGAAGCACTACAAAATTTCTCTCACCTGCATCATGTCATTGTTGTGGTGTCATCCTATCTCCTCTGCCAAGACAAACTCATTTAGTTACTTAGATCTTTCTTCATAAGTCAATCCCTCCTGACTACCTCGATCATTTTTGCTGCTCTTCCCTGTACTGCCTTCAATTTATCAGGTTTTTGGTTTTTTCTTTAAAGCAGTGGTGCTTAGAAACGAATGAAGCAAAGACTAAAACCTCATGCTTCACCTGTCCCACTGATGTAAATAGTACCCATTACAATCTGCTGGGCAGCTGAGGCAGAAAAGAACAAGTTAGACAAAAAAACCTACTAATGCTAAGTTGGTTGAAAAATAAATGGCATTTTGTTTCATTGGAACTTTTTACATCAGTGCATGTACAGGGAGGAAGAAATTGCATTTCCCCAAATTTTTGAGAAAACTGTATTTGCTTTCTGCTAGATCTCTGAAATTATCTTTACCTATCCAGCCTGTAAATTAAGAAGATTCTGAAAATCCTCTTCACGGGCAAATTTGGAATTTGTGACTTTTATTTCTAATTAAAAAGTAGTAGGAAATTCATATGAAAAATGGATTTTTTTTTGATTGCTTCTGTCTTGGAACAGTAAACTTGTAACTAAACACATGAAGGTAAAAACCCAGTTTGGTCTTTATCCGGCAAAGACTTTAAATAACACCCAAATACAAGTTAAATATATACAACATCTCTTCTGGATCCATGGTTCTGAATCACCTTATATTAAACATGATCCATTTGAGAATTAGCCACCAAAATGAAAGCCCTTTGCTAACCTTCCTACCATAACCACCGATTCAAATCCCTTGCAACACTTAGTAAGTGGCAGCTCCTTAGACTGGCAGCTCCTAATTTCCCATCTTAATTGGGTGACCAGAAATACGGAAGAGCTACATGAAAAAGCCTAGACACCATCAGTGCTGTATGGAAAACCCAGACTTCTATAATCCTCAGAAGCTGCTAATTTGTGAATTCATGTAACCACAGATTTAGGAAAAACAAAAAAGGCACTTTTTTTTCAGCTGAGTAGCAATTTATAAAAGCTTTTCCTGGAGAGAAAAGACTGTAGGAAGAAACAAGTGGAGAGATAATAGGATGCTGGTCTTCATGCTTGTGACTAGAAAGCCAGATACAGAACAATAACTTGGAAAACATTTTTATGAGTAAAGATCAAAGCAAAGAGTCTTGTGAAATTGTTGTCCAGCAATAACACTTGAAGCAGGATTTTTTTTTCCCCGTCAAGTAAAAATTGCACTTTTCACTTCATCAACCCATCACCGTCACTATATATATTGCAGCAAGTATAAAAGTTTCTTTATCTGTGCAGTAAATAGTACAATACAGCTTATATTCTGCATGAAAATTCCTGAGTTGAACTAGATATTATATTTGGCTTTTTCAAAATACTTATACAAAACCATACAATAAACACTTAAAAAGTGAAGAACATCAAAAGGAAAGATATATTGTCTTGATTTAGGAAATGGTTACAATGTACAGAATGTGGAAATTTTTTATTCATGAGGGTGAGGCTAAATCTATATTGAGCTGTATGTCACACAAACTGCACATTTTGACAAATGTCTTACTTTAAAAAAATCCCAAAAACAAACAAATAACCAAAAAACCACACAAAACAAAATAAAACCCATCTTTTTATCCAGGCTAGAAGTTTTCAAGTGTGATTTCACTGTGTTTCTGCAGGAAACAGCCTTCCCCTGGCAGCTGGCTAGAGATGAGGTGACATGGTTTCTTCCAGCTCTTATCTTTGATTCATTTATCTTTCAGGCATGTCAAGAGCTTTTCATCATCATTTCTGAATTATCCAGTGATCAGCATTAGTTCCAAACAACCTCACATGGTCCCCAGCACTTTTCTGTACAGGCTGGATTTCTGCTTCATGTCACTAACTGTCTTTATTGATTGAGGAAGACAGACACAGCACCAGCACTTGTCCCTCCCTGTTCAGAATCCCCAGCCAAGGCCCATGAAGACCCTCTGTAACTGGCAGACATAAAAGCATTTGTCCCCATCTCATGACAGGTACACCTCTGAGAAAAGGTGATGCTGCATATTCATTTTCCAGAGGTCAGCATGGAAGACATAAACAGAATGTATTTATATGCATAATGCCTCAGCTTTCCAAAGCATTATTTAATCTATTTCCTTCAAGAGTAGGTGTTGTGTTGAATATGCATGGGTCTGTATAAAACATTTCTGGAGTTTTCTCCTCGAAGAGGTCGGGGTAGTAACCTTGCATGTACATAAAACAGCAATAGCAACCACCACACTTTATTATTGAACTTTTTAGCTTAAAAAGAGATGAAAGAAGAAGTCAGGCTGCTGTGAAGGAGACGGGAGAGCTGAAATGAGACTGCTGGACCAGGATTACAGAGCCAGCATTACTCTGGGCTTCTTGGGACAGGTGACCTAATTGCAAATATTCTAAAGCAGCCTCCAATTTTCAAATATTGGTAAGAAATAAAAACAGTCTGGCTCCTAGACATTTTCATAAGTCCTTTTAAGCTGAATGGCCCTGTTCTGAGAATCTCTGAAAATTATCTAAAACATATATGAAATCTTGTGCACACTGAAAGAGATTTATAAAATGTCAGATGGACACAGCTGAACACCTGTGCATCCCTTTTTTTTTGCATCCTGCCTTCCCCAGGAGCAAAAAGAATAACTAACAGAAATAACTAACTAACTTACAGAAAACATTCCATAAAGCTCACTGGTGGTAGTAAACAGCTTTCTACAGTGAAGGACTGTTCACAGAAGTGCAACTTAATTGTAGTTTCAAAAGGGCTTATTGTCAGCATGCTGTTTTGGCTGTCAGTGTTTCTTCACCAGCCAGACTACATTGCCTCATGGAAGGAGAGGTCAGCAGGAATCAGTAAAACAGCAGAATTCATCTCAGTCGCTCTCTTTCACAGTCTCTGGGCTATCAAGGTATGTGAGACATGACTGTTATGAGCAAGAGCCCAGTGATATCTGAAAAATCCTTGTGTATGGAAGCAGCAGCCTGATCCTTTCTAGTTTGGTAGTCTTTCTGTAAAAAGGTCTAAGATAGTGACTGGCCTTTCAGAACAGGTGTGACAAAATGAGATGTTTGCTAGACATGAGGAAGAGTAAACTCTAGGCAAAAAGGCAACCACGAATGCTGGATTGTGAGGAGTAGAGTTTAATATGGAAGATCTGGACAGGGTAACTAAAAGAAGAGAAGTAGATATTATTGCTTTAAAAGCATATTGCATCAGAAGTCACTATTCTAGCTGGAACCCAGCTTTTCCTGGATGTCCCACAAACACAAAAATCCCTGTATCCCAGAGAGGGTACATTTTACAAGGTAATAACACATTGCAAGTGTATTACAAGCAGAAGGCAATGTGGTTGGTAGCTGCTGTCAGTTTGTTGCTCAGTTTGCCTTGTTGTGGTGCTTTATTGAGGGGCTTGGAACATTCACTATTGTACAAATATTTTGTATGTTTTGTCATGATGTTGAAGATTTGAAATAAAAAGAATTCTGACTCTGATTTAAATTGAATTAAATTTTCACATCCCATCTTCATTTTTAATCTCTCTGATAGCAAGGAGGTAAAAATCTTAAAATGAATGTTTGTCCTTGTCTCGTTTGGATTTAACAAAACTAAGAATATGAATAATACTGTGCAAAACTTTTTCTCAAATGACTGAGTATTATTTTCAAGTTGCTGTTGCCATTGGAAGATATTGGCACCATTTTCCAGCAGGCTCCAATCTTTCAAGACAGCAAAGAGGGTGTCCATTAGCATTCTGAATGGACTTGAGGAGACTGACATTATGGTGTTGGAGGTGACCCCTATGGTCACTTCAAGCAATAATAAGAGACATTGGAGGTGATGGAGTTGCAAAAGCTGACAAAACAGAATGCAATCGAGAAAACCGATGAAATCAAGACAGCAGTAATGATCAGGGGTGTTAAAGCACCTGATAGGTCACAGGTCATGGTATTGGACTATGCTCTTTGATGCAGGCAGGAAGAAGTCATTAGAAATGTCAGCAATGTCACAGAAATGTCAGAAACGTCACCGTTAGTTGTGTGAAAAGATTGTACAATGGAAGTGGAAAAGCAAAAATTCCCATGACAGAAACAGGCAGTATATTTGAGTTGTCTGGAGGTGAGTGGAGGGAAAAAATGGTGAACGTTTTGGGCACAAATCAAGGATCAGTGATCCAAGGTAGATGCAAATTAAATGGGCACACACCTGTAAAGGTAATGAGGACAAAACTCCCTTAAAATACATCAAATGAAAGGCTGTTGGTAGAGAAGGGCACACAGAACAGCCCTTTAGATTGTAGGGCACAGATGTCTTGTCCTGCAGTATATTTTCTTTAGGCTCAAGCATGCTGGTACACAGAAAATAATATATGTACTGTATATTTTATGCAAAACATTAGTACCTATGGAACTCCTAAACTTGAAATTGAAAACACTGTATAGTAAGTTTGCATATGCAGCAGTGAAAATGGTCACATCTATCTTAACATTTTATTTAACTCAAGTTAAAAATAAACAAATTAGAAACATCTTTCTGTCATCCTCAGCTATAAATACTTGGACACATTTCCTCTAGTTACTGTTTACAGTTGCCATTTGGTCTGGTCATGAGAATTATCTGGTACTAATAGAAAGAAGGCAATGTTGGGAGCAGAAGAGGGAGAAAATGAAGGACCAACTGCACCAACTGGGAGAAAAAGTGAGTGGTTAGAATCTCCTGGACTCTGCTGCTGGACAAGTAACCAACTCTTATTTAGTTTCACTTAAGAAAAATAGGACAAGACAAGACGGATCCAGAGTCTGGTATATATTTCCTTTCCTGTCACAGGACTTTGTATGCCCCTTTTAGGTGAAACTATAATCCATTCTAAAAAAATACACTTAGAAAGACAATTTGAAAATTATTTTAGTGAAAAATCTATATTTCTGCACCACAAAATGCAGCATTTCTTTCAGTCACAGTAAAACTAGCAAATAAATAGCATTTCTGTGTTCTCCTCTGTATAGCAATTTTGAATTGGTTGTTCCTAAGTAGAAGTTATTTTAGAGCTCAGTTTGCTCAGAAAGAAATCTTATTTTGACAGCATACAGAGTAGCTGGCACTGATTTAGAAAATCACACCATAAAGACAAGCAGCACTTTTAACCTGATTATAGCAGCATGTGTTCTAGATTAGATTTATCTTTAACAATGATTTATGTATAAATGTTTTTGTCTTACAGCAATACAGGATTTCTAGTATCATACAACAAAGATGGTTGCTACTCAAAAATTACATAATCCATGTAAAAGGCAATAGAAAACAGATAGCTATGGATAGATTAGACAGATAGATAGATACACACAGAAGCTGTGAGAATGCACAGCAAGCACAATGGAAGGAAACATGAACAAAGCAGCTTTAGCAGCACAGGAAATACGATTTGTGTGGAGGGGTATGATGCAGTGGAACAAAATGCTCTGTAGTTTTTCACAGGTAGTTTCTCCCACATAGAAGGGAAAGCACAGGAAATAGTAATAAAATGTTTAACTGTAATTAATGAATCAACGTTCCATGGGTCAGTGACAGCAGATATCAGCCAGAGGCAGGAGTCAAACATTTAACTGAAAAAAAAAAAAGACTGGCCATAAAGGTTCTTTAAGATAGAGGTGGCAAGAGTGCTTCCAGGTGAGCAACCATCAAGGAAACTAATGAGACGTGATAGTGGATACTTCAAGATACAGACTAAAACAATAACTTTTGTTGGAGGAGAATTCAGCATTGACATGGCTGAGGCAAGGTCACATCTCTCAGTCAGCAAAAGTAACCCAACTCTAATTAATGAACAAGAGCCTGGAAGACAGTTTCAGTCATGTGCTTGAAGGCCATGAGGGAAAAAATCTGAAAGATGTTGCCATATCCCAGCTGGAAGAACTTAGACATACAAGTTTAAGCTAATGCCCAAGTTACACACCTGACTGATAGGCTGTATGATGACTTAGTCCTGAGATGTCAAAACAACAGATGGAGCAGAAGAACTCTGAGACAAAATTAAAAGCCCTCTTTTGACCACACAAAACTTGCGGTTAGATATCCATAAGGAGTGTCAAAAAGATAGGTGGATCTGTCAGCTTTGACATTCTGGATAGGCCCAAGATAGGCTGACCATCCTGCACAGAGACCATTGATGCTGCCAGATGCTCAGACACAAAATACCCAAGAGGAGAAACTGAAATTGAGACCAGGGTATTTGCTAAAGAAGATAGAAGAACCATATAACTGAAGTTAGATATGCTTTAGATTTTTACCCCGAAAGCAATTAATTTACTGCTGAAGCACGTTTAAAACTTGTCCAGCGGAGAGAGGCCAGGAACTCTTGGTATCTTTCAGGATGGAGTTTCTCATTAAAACACTAAGTTTCAAAAGAAGTAACAAATAAAATAGCAATAAAGTGGCAAAGAAATATCTCCTTGGAAACAAACTCAAATCAAATTGTTACAGCTTATATAAATAGAGCACGCAGTAAAGTTCTTAGCCACTGCAGGCTGCAAAGCACGTTTTCTTGCTATCTGAATCTTGAACTATGATCAGGAGCTGACAGAGCAGAAGCTGACATTTAAGCCCTTAACGTTTTCTTTTCCTCATGCCTCTTCATTTCCTTGTGTTGATTTTTTTTACATTCTGAAAGGAAATTTTTACCTTCCTTATTTTGGTGGGTTTTTTTAAGTTTTCTCTCAAAAGAAATCTTAGCTGACTGAGAATTATACTGCAGATTGCTGTCCATTTTTTTAACCTCCAGACCTGTTATTTTCATACTACTTTGGATGTTTCCAAATTTTTAAAGTGTCAAACTACATAAATTTCAAGTGTATCTTTAAAATATTTAGACACTTTTCTCATTATTGATGATGAGTTAAAATCCTTTTTGGAGGGTGCTCTCTATGGGTTTATCTATCTCATTTACCTGGATGTGAGTTTGTTGCTTTCAAAATTTTATAGGTAATAATGCATCTGAGCAAGACATTCGCCAATTTTTAATATGTCTTTTTTTCCTTGTCTTATTATTTTGGTGTGCTGGTGTGCTGAAGGCTATGTGGATTTAACACTCCTACTACTCAGTGAAATGAGAGCACTAGATCTAGGGAAGATCAGTTTCCAGAATATTACAGAAAGCTTACATGAAGTCAGATCAGTTGCTTGTCTTGATTATTTGTTCTTATATCAAGATTTGGGAATTGCCTTGTATTTTTTTCCAACACACAACTACAATTAACCAAGCTATCCTTTACTGCCCCCCTAAAAATTCCCTTATGAAGAAAAAAAAACAAAAAAAAAACCAAAAAAACCCAAACAAGCAAAGATTAAATTTATGGTCAAAATGAGGAGGTAATGCAGAGAACTCTTGCTGACAGCAGGAACTTCAAAAAAGGATTACCTACAGCTCAGATGAGTGCCTTAATCTCCAAGCTATAAAGGGAGCTCCTCTCACATTCCCTGGCTGGAGCACTCTCAATTTGCATAAACAGTTCAGTAACTAACAGGACAGCAGGAAAAAATTAGGCAGTGCAGAAACACCCACCAGGGTCTAATTACTGAAGTTCATTTCCTTCCTTTTTCCATTACTACATTTTAAGGCCTTCATTTCATTCTGAAAGGAATGTATTCTAATTTTTGACTATTTGCAACTAACATCATTCTTCAAGCTTTTAAACTCCACCTAAAGGCATAAAAAAAAGAAGGATGGAGTATATTCAGAAGCATATTTAAATACTTAAACCCAAGATTCAGTCTTGTGTCATGCTGAAGCCGAAGGAACACAAAGGAACACACACATAAATGTTTTTCTAAGTTATCATGCAAGGGATGTTAAATCTGGAATGTTTCTGAGAACAAAAGAGAATAAACAGTACCCTGGTACTCCCATTTATCCTTACTGAAGTCAAGGAAATTAGAGCTGTCAAACAGTAGAGGCTGGGACTTCTGTGGCTTGCATGATGCAGCAGTAGGGCACACAATCTTATATGGTTCTTTCCAAACCTGTACAGAGAAGCATCCATTCCAATCTCAACAGTCACAGTAGGGCTCTGGTAACATCTCAGTGAAGCACATGCAGTTCAAATCCCAAATTTTTAAGAACGCAAGTTCACTCTAAGGTCAGTGAAGAGGTAGCATGTCCAGACAGTCCTTTGAACCTAAGATGTGAACCCCTTTGTGAGGGTGCCTTCCCCACTCCAGTGACTGCAAAAGGGCTGAGGCTTCTTGGTTAAACTGTAGACTTTTATTCAGGCACTTCTGCATGGTGCCAACATTCAGATAGGAAAAGCCCTAAAACTAAAACTAAATAAATAAATAAATCGCATAAAAAGATAAACAGTCTTTTTACCATTAAAACAAATCTGGAACTAGAAGTATATTTTCCCAAGGATCATTCATAAAATTAATTGAGAGACCACAGTGTTTTAGTTAAGACTTGATTCTTCTCCTGATGACCTAAACAGAAAAATCTTCAGATTACTCTGAAGTAGGTCCAGGATTGTGCCTCTAATGAGCCGTACCTAAATTAACAAAGCATACAAAGGCAATTAATGATAACTTATACCACTAGAAACTACAGAGCTTGAGAGAAGCAAGAAAACAAAAAGAGCATTGTTTTTTGAAAGATTCCATGATTGGATTCACTCTGCCAAATCTGGTTTTGTACAACTCTCCCTACAGCCAGTATAAAGTTTATAGTTAAGTCAACAGACTTCACGTCTAGTGAAAATGCCTGTGTTAAAACCCCATAATCCAGACTGAACTAATTGATTATCTTTACCAAGGCAAAACAAGAAGCTGCAAAGCCGTAAAGCCAAAGAAAAGATGGGTCAGCATGAGTCACTGTTATTTGCATAATCAATTTTACCAGTACTAGAATGTTTCTCTGAATTTTTAGAAAATAACAGTGGGCTACCAAGATGTGTTTTGTACCTACATGACTCAGAGTTGCATCTCGTTGTTGTTTTTCCTTGTGTTGTTTTTCTTTTTCTTTTTTTCTCCCCTCATATTTGAAATATGATGAACAAAAAATATAGAAAACTCATGACCCAAAATTTTGAGGTTGCAAACAGAAATTACTTTAAAAGGCAAATTAAACCACATACTGCCATTTCTATTTTTCAGCAAGATTAGAGATGCTCTCACACTGACACATGAGATAAACTTTTGGTTTTACTTCCAATAAAGACTGCAATGCACCTGTACTTCAATAATTACAATTGGCTATATTACTTTAAGCTTACTGTCCAGTTGTTCACTGGGCAAAATTACTTAGAATAAAAACCCTCACCTGTTTCAAATGGAGTAAATATAATTTGGTTTACATGTATTGACTAGCTTAATTTTCACTCATTTAGAAGCTTTCCCTAAATAACTAAATTATCATGAATTATTGTGAGTAGGCAACGGAAAAGAACTTGGTTTCCAATTTCTGAGACCAGACAAGGTCAGTAAACCAAAATAGAACTGTTCTTCAAGATGCATATTTTAATAGTGAAGATTTGGTTTCCATAGCAAAAATTAATTTCTGGGTACATCATCAAAGAGAATTGTCTCATTGGTTTGGTTTAGTTTGGCGCTTTTTTTGGATCGATTTATTTTTATGAAAGCAGGATCTCTGCAACAGAGCGGGAAAGGTCATGGCCATTATCCTGTTCCCTGAGAAATATATATTTCAGGTCTCAAACTTTTTTAGCTAGTCCAACTTAGCCATCAAGCCTCCAACACCCATCAAAGGAAAGAAAGGCATGTCTGAGAGGGACTTACCAAGGTTGCTCTGTACAACCATTGTAGGGTGTTGGGAAGTATCCTCTGGAGATGGCTGACACACATCCTTTACTGTGAAAGAAGTACGGATATCTCAGAAAAAATATTTTGTGATTAGATAGCTAAAGGTAGGTATGATGAATCCCACTGCAAATTTTAAACTGCTAGGTTTTTGTAAGAAGCCAAGCATTATGAGGATAAATATGATGGAGATAGTTCAGAGAGTCTGATACTACACTACAAAAATACACAGACTACAACCATCCCGAAACTTTGGAAGCTGGTAAGTTAGAGCTGACTTATATTTTAGAAATCTGCAGGAGCTTTCACTTGAGGTCATTCCTTGAATTCACGCTTCTTCATAGTTCACAAGTCCTTCAGATTTGCACAGGTACCAGAAGGTAGGGCAGCAGCTATAATGTAATTTCCTACTTAAAACCACATTTACTGTAAAAGTTTAAGGCCATAACGATGTTGTATGCCTGACTTTTAAAGCAAATACATGTTCAAAACTTCATAAATACTATAAATCATTCAAGTGACTCTACATAAAAGAAAAGGTACCCAAATATATTTCTGCCTCCATTTTCTCTGGAGAAGTTTGTTTGTTTGTTAAGGTTCACAATTCATTTAACTGCATCCATATATTTCCTGGAGCTCAAAGGAAATCCATGAGCAAGCTTGAGGAAATCAAAGTTGCTATCAGTTGTCACCACCAGAAAATAAAATTTATATTAGCCTTTGGGACATAATTATAACATCAATAATTGTTTTAGTTACAAAAGACTCTATCAAACACTAGAAACAAGTTCTGTGGCATTTCCCTATCATAAAACACTTTCAGAGACAGTAAACCACTTCTCAGCCTTTAAATGTTAACTCCCATCAGTACCATGAACTAAGCTGCAGGACTGACATACATAAACCTTCCTATATCCTTTCGGGATGGAAAATAATTGTACGAGGAAAAAACAGGTCAGAAGAAAGGGAAAATATTCTGAACGGATCAATTTTTTGTAATCTTTCTTTTTCCCTGCAACAGAGGTAGAAAATACAAACAGGTACTTTCTGCCATGTGGGTGTTTTGATAAGAAAAAGCTGCTATCTCAAAGATAGCATGTATGAAGTACAAAGCGGTTTCCAAGGAAACTATTTTTCAAATAGTTCTCTTGCCAGATATCCATTGTTTTTATTGGCATCCATGTCTCTCACACACACCCTCCTCCTTCAACAGGATGATAAAATCCAAATGTTTCCAGATTCAGGGTCTTGGCTTTGGCTAACACACCATCTTTAATGACACAGCAACATACAGAAAATTGAATATCTGCTCCAAATCCTTTCTTAGTGAATATAACTCAACTGTCCTGATGCAAACATTTCAAATCTAAACATAAGTAACACTTAAGCACTCAAGGAAAACCCATCTCCAGACAAGGCACCAAATCATTTAGAAATGCAAAAAAATTCGGAGGTACATATCCAGTTCTAGCTAGGTTTTCTCTTATTTCCAGTTGGTTAAAAAGAAAAGAAAAAAGAGAAGAAATATTTATAACAGCGATAATGAATATACGTTTCTGGTTAGGTAATGGCCAATTAGAGCTCTAATGACCTGAAGTAAAACAATGGCTTTTTACCTTTTCAAATCAGGTATAATCTGACTTGCAAAGAGCAGCAGTTAGAATGATTACATGGCTAAATGTACTTCATGGCCATCCATGGAGAAAAAACTCCAGGACGGATCTCTGAAAGTCAGAGGCACCTGTGTTCAGCTAAGAAATTGCTTCTATACAGAGGTTTATGTCAAATTCACTCCTGGATGCTGTCGAGGCAATACCGCTGCAATCACATGAATAAGCCCACCTTCCAAGCCAGCAGGCAATGGCTCAAGTTTACATTCCACAGGGCCTGGGTGATGTAATTCCATTCCATATTTGAAAAGACCCTGTAATCTTGCAAGTAAAACACTTAAGCACATGCTTAACCTCATGGGCTGACTTACACACAGCTTTCCGTGATATAACATTTGACAGAAACCAAGCAGATGGTTCTGAGTTTTGTTGGAAGGAGGCCTAGATGCTTAGGAAGATGCTGGTGAAGTGTTTCATGATTATCCTTAAGCAATTTTTGGCTTCAATTCTAATTCAGTATTTTTTCTTTAACCAAGTGTTTCCTTCTTCTGCATCCTCAGACTTCACCAGCATTCTCTCACTTTCATCGCCAGAAGTGCACTGCTTTGCAAATTGCACAGAAAAGTATATTAATGATTTTCTCAGCAAAATTCTTAAAATTATAAAATAATATGAAATTGTCAAAAAAAATTATTTTATTTCTATATTAGACTCATATCAGTGGATTGGCACACGAGAGCAATAGATTGTATCTTTCTGCATGGCCATTATTCATAATTTGAACACAATTTTATTTGGGAATTATAAATGACAGATTACTTCATCTATTCATTGATGACAGGGTGCCATGCTATCAAGAGATGCTCACTGAAAATCTGGGGATTTGCTGCTGAGACACTAATGAAAGAACTCTAATTATAGATGTCGTTGAACATTTTACCATCACTACAACCTTTTATTTTTAAATGGAAAGTCATATAGAGTTGGGGAATAGGTAAACAACGATACTAGCCACAAGGGGTATGTTTGTGGTGGTTTAGCCTTGGCTCACAGCCAAGCACCCACAGACCTGCTCACACATTCCCCCACCTCACCCCAGCAGGATGGGGGAAGAAGATAGGAAGAACAGGAGCAAGAAGACTGATAGGTTGAGATAAGGATGGAAAGATAATTTAACAGTTTCTATTACCAGCAAAACAGACTCAGCCTTGGAGAACTTAATTTATTGACAAGTTAAATAATTTGGTACAAGTTTGGGCATTGTTAAAGAGCAAAAAAGATAAAAAGAAACATGTAGACACTTGGGAAACACCTTTCCTCCTTTCCATGTTCAGTTTCACTACAGACTCCTCTCCACCCACCTTACTGCTGTCCCAGGTTACACTCAACAGCTTCAGTGAGGCAGCAGGTGGTGCAGGTGGTCAGGGTCAAGACACAGCATTTTCTCTCTGTTGCTCCTTTTCGCTTACACAATTTCCACGCACCAACACGGGTCCTCTATGGTTTGCAGTACAACCAGGGAAGAATCTGCTCCAGTGTGGGCTTATGTATGGGTCCTTTCTGGGGTGGTCTTCGTTCTTTCATGAAGAACATCCTTTTCACCCTCTCAACTTGGTGTTCCTTCTGATGTTTCTCACTCTTTCATTTTTTTTCCCTTCTTCCTCTGCCTGTATGGTATACAAAAGACATTTGCACAGAGGGGCTTTCAGCTTTGTTGATGTGGTCAGCTGTGTCCTACAGTCCATTGCAGAGCCAGCTGGAACCTTATGTGTCTGGCATGAGGCAGCCCCTGGCCTTTTCCCACAGAAGCCACCCCTGCAGCCCCTAATGGCCAAAACCTTGCCACATGAACCCAATTCAACATAATTTCTAGATTTCTTTGGCAAAGCTAACAAAAATCTCAGTCCCAGTGAAGTCAAAAGAGTTTATGTGTATATATCTGTGTCTATCTCTTTAGCCTCAAGAGTGATTCCAAAATCCTAGCTCAGGGCCATGAGGGTCCATGTCTATCCTGACTTCCCATCAGGTAAGGCTGGCAGAAATAAGGTACAATTGCACTCCAGTTTCCATACAGAGGAAATTCAGGTATGGGTCCATAGCACCCTTCTAGAGATACCCAGTTTGGATGATGCAGACCATACTCCAGCCGTGCATTTCATATAGGAACATTCCATGGAGCCAGGAGAACAGGCTTAGAGTTCCTTTTTATTTACTTTCCCAAAATCTGTATCCAGGAACTCTTGCCATGTGGTTGCTGTTGAGCTCTCTGGCAGCTGTTCAGTATTCAAAGAACACTATTTGGAGACCATCCTGACAACCCAAAGCTCTGATTTCAAGTGGAAAGGAAAATAAACATTGCAGATTCTCAATAGAATGGGGGATGGTTGAGGTAGGGGTAGTTTCTTGACTCAACTTTTCTATGAGAACTACAAAGCCCCAGAAACTCCTGTAGCTTCATGCAGGTGCTAAAGCCTATCAAAATAGGTAGTTCCCTTCCAGATCAGTGTCTACTTGTGTAAGGATTTACTCTTTTCAACAGTCCACCTCAGTGGCATCTGAAAAGGGAAGTAACATGTCTGGATCTAGGCTCTGGTATATAAGCTAGAGGAAACACTGTGCAAAGTTCCTGCAAATTTGGACTTCAGGGGAACAGAATGAAACTCAGGTTCAATGTCATTATGGATAAAGAGAGGTTGTTATAAAAGAAATCTGCTTTTTAATCATTCTATTGTAATGAGTTGGATGCATTTTTAAATTACCCCATAATTTATATGTTATTTACTTAATGAGGTATTTCCTTATGAATTGCTAATGGCTGTTGTCAGGAAGACATCTGAAGTACAGACTCATCTTGATCTGTCAGTATTTCTACATATTCTTACCTTAATGAAAAGAGGCACTCCCCCTCTTGCATCTCTAACCCCATAATCAGGTATATATTTTGTAAAGTTTTGGTTGCTTTCTTTTCTATAAATTAACATTTGGGAAAAAAAAAACAAACAAAAAAACCAAAACAAAAAACAAAACAAAAACAAACCACCACCCCTGAAAAACTTTAAGGGTTTCTTTTAACATTATTTTCTAAATTCTTAGTAGCATATTGAAAAGGAACATATAAAGACCAGATCTGTGTGCTTTTATCTCTTTCTGGGCAATTATGACCAAAATATTTTTGCAAAATTTGATCTTCAGATGAGCTCTTCCTAGGATCTGAGAACATCACTGGGACACCAGCACATGTGAAACAAAAGAAATGGTTGCATAATTATTCTGCTCTTTCTGTCTTGTTTTTGATTTCCTCTGACAATACCTGTGCTGACTTTGGGCAGCTGCTGTCTCACTTCTTGGGGATTTTTCTTCATTACTTTTTTTTTTTTAAATGACAACTTTTTTTTTTTTCCAATAAGTAGTTGTTTCTGCAGGTTCAACTCTTAGATCAGCAGGCTGAGCCGTAACAGGAAAGAGGCTTTGTGTTGTACCAGGCACTAGTAGTTGAGCTTTGAAATTAGTTCTTCTTTTCTTATGCCTTTACTTTTTCTTTGACCATACTTTTTTCCTGTTGATTTATTATTTTTGACAGGCTTTTTAATGTGAGTCACAGTTAGTATAACTGGAAAGACTCCCCTCAAGTTTGGGAAGAAAGCGTTTCCCTTGGCAGTTCACTTTCTGCTTTTCTGCTGAAAAGACTTCAAACCAAGCTGTGCTAGTTGTGTGCTTGTGCAGCACATTTATCTTGGAAAATAGGAGCACTACAGAGGAGTAAGTAGGAAAAAATATGTGAGGATGAGCTGTTTTGCTTTTAGAAGGTATATGTATTTTTTTTATTTGTTTCATTTATTTCTCCCTTAGTTTCTTGTAATCATGGGAAAAACAGCTTTATCTGCCCTCAAGAAAATTACTAGAAGCTGACAGAGAAACCTTTTGTGCTGTGATCAGCTGTGGCTCTGCACAAAACTTGAGGGGAACCATAAGTCCTTATGTTCAATCTTTTTTTTTTTTTTTTTTCAAACTATGTAGTTGTTGATCTCGGAGAGCTCTGTCACTTTTCATAAAGTCCATGCCTTTGAAGGATCTAAACATTACAAAATCAGTGGCGGTCTTCTTTACCCCAGGTAAGTAGGTTGTACATCCAGACAAGGAATAGCATTCCCTCAGCCATTCCTCAGCCTTGCCTACGCCATCCTTCAAGATTACAGAGGCACGAGTCAAACCAATGGTGTGTAAACAGCAGGCAGGACACAACTGTGATGGGATTTGTGAAATCCCATCAAATGCTCCCGAAGAAGTGGTGCATGCCTCAGTTGTTACTCGTCTGCAGAGCCAGTGCAGCTCCCTCCATGGCTGTACAGCCACGCAGGGTTCTGTGCTCCAGTCTCAGCAGCAGCCACATGGCAACTGTGGGAAACAGAAAAACAGAAACTTCCACAGGTGCTAACGAGTTTGATTTACAACCTTGGAAAGAGCTTGGGTTGATGTAATGATAAAAGTATACAGACATTAAGCAGAATAATTATATACCTATGTTTCTATAGTTATAAGTAAGAATATGCTTTAAGTAAATAAGTAACTATATTAGGTGATATGGAGGAGGATTTTTAAGTATAGTAATGTGATTTTATAGTTTAAGTTAAGAATTTGCTGGCCAGCCTTCGCGTACGAAGATCCGGGGAAGGCCTCTTTTTTTCAGACCTCCCAGCCTGCGCACTGGATTTTTTAGGTGAGACACAGGGCGCGCAGATCTGAGCCCACCCTTTAATCCCGAGGTTCAATCTGCCAGGCCAAAGCGATTCTGGACAGTGGCAGCTGAGGTCCTCCTCAGGACGTAGGCAGATTGCCCCCTTGCAGGGCTAACGAGCACTGCCTGCCCGGGGAGCATCCTAGCCGGGAATCAAACCCGGGCCCCGGCAATTGCTGTGCCGTATGCTTAACCACTACACCACCAGGGCTCCCAAGTTAAGAATTTAGATATAACAGAAACCTATGTGTGTACATGCTATTGGATCAAAGACAGACGCAATGAAGTAGAAAGTACTAAAAGTGATAAGTTATAAAGTCAAAACTTCATATTAACTGTCCATTGGGTCAAAAAGTTATATATTGCCATGTAACTTGAAAACTCATGACTATCTTCTTAGCTATAGATGACTTGCTACTCTAAATCCACGACCTTTGAGACTGATGCCTTATCTGATTTATTTTTTCAAGTAATAAATCGTTTGTTAGCCGTGATAGCCCCATCTCTTGATTCAGGCACCGACAGAAACCACCACGACTCTCCCTAAAGGCATGATGGGCTTGGTGATCTGACAGAGCACAGCTGACCTGCTCCTGGACACCGACTCTGTGCATCCCCAAATTGCCTCCAAGATACAGCACAAAAATAACTGAGCACAGTCTTGCTACATCTTACTTCTGACGGGAGGAGCAAGAGTCACATCCCAAATAACTACCTCTGTTTTAGACCAGACACCAAGATGGTTAAACTAAAAAATTGTGCATTTCTTTCTGCTTTCTTTCTGCCAAAGCTGGATTCCTTGTAGGCAGTGCAAAATTCACAGATCAATTTTTCCAAGAGTCAAAAACTCCCTCTCCCTTCCAAAGGGTCAACCTACATTTGAGGATTTGGGGGTTTATTGCAAGATGTGTAACAGACAAAAATGGATATGATGTATGTTGCTTCTGAGGATGCTAATCCCATTTCCAGTAATTAATGACAGTTGTTACAGCAGTTAGCTACTGACCAAGTCTATGGAAACATGTCCAAGTTTAACTGTTGGTGAAATTAAACATGATAGTCAAATTCTTCTGCATTTGGGAAAAAAAAAAAAAAAGGAAAAACCCCCCAACCAAACAATGCAACAAACCAACCACAAAAAATCCTATAGAACATTATCAAAGCAACCTAAAGCTTCCATGAACAGGAGGGTGTGATTCAACTATGTAGAATTTAGCAATGGGTGTGGGCTTGCTCTCATGCATTGTATTGGGACTCAACATAAATTATCTGTTTCCAGATGCAAATATTTTTCAAGTCTTTAAAGAGAAAGGCTTAAAATTGGGAACAGTTGTCTCTGCATTTCATGCCTACTATATATCACTATATATCATTTATGTTTTGTGCAATTTGTTTCAGTTACTTACCTTTATCTCTAACCTTACAAAAGAGCCAAAGAAATGTGAGAAAAGTTTCTACTTGAATCCAATGGTACTCCAGCTATATAAAAAAGGAGGATGTTTTACTGCACTACGGAGAAAAGAAAATATTTTATGGGAGTTGAGTTATGACTTCTCTGAAATGTCCATAAAAAATTTCTGTTGCCTGCTGCTAAAATATTTCCAGTCTCAAATAAAGCAGATACAACAGACAGTGCAAGGACACAGGAGTTAGCTACCATATATATGGGCATGCAGTAGCAATCAAAAGGAGCTCACAGAGCAGTTGCACCTGACAACTGGCTGGCATTGTATTTACAACATACAGAAAGAAAAGAATGAGCAACGGGACTCAAACTTTAACAAAAAACTGACTTTTTCTGAAGTTTGGAAATTAGCAAGTCGCTTAGGGGGAAAAAAAGAGCAATCGTGGGTTCTGATGCATTTCTTATTTATAGTTAGAACCAAAGCACAAGCGACAGACCATGAAAAAGCTGCTCTTACAATAGAGTCACACAGATCTGAGACAGCCAGAGGAGAAAGCTGGCAAGAAATCCTGTATATATTTCTCCCTATTACAGGGACAGCAAAATGGAGATGGTTTAGTGAGGATACATACTGCTGTGTTGCAGCCAAGAAACATAAAGAGAAGAATGTCTCTAATGGGGCTACAAAATACATAGCGAGGGAAGGATATAAGAACAGGGTAGCTATAGACTGATAATTTCCCAGAATCCTTTCCCAGCATAGAACAATTTATGGCTTGGGACTTCTCCAGCTTCTTTGTGAAAGAGTGAGTGTAAGGCTGCTTTCTGTAGTGCTATGCACAGGCTGTGGGGGGCAAAGTCCTCACCTCCAGACTGATCCTCTCTTCACAATAACCCACACTTTGGCTGTCTTCATCACCCAGCATCTCCTTTCATCCTTTTCTCCGGCCTTGAGTCCACTTCCACACACACTGCAGAAAGTCCTCTGCCTCCTTAGTGCGGAACTTGATTTGAAAATACACATTTTTTAGTCTCAGAGCTTCTGTGGGGGAAGGTATAAAACAGACAGAAGGTTACAGGCTTTGCCCTATCTAAGCTATCCAAGTATATTGACAGGAACTTGGAGCAGCAGATGCACACACAAACTGATGGTGGATGGTGTACAGAGCTTTCACACCCAGTTATTGTAGGGGTTATTTCAGCCAAAAGATCTACAGTAAGTCAGGAAAGGTCAATCAGGGCAGGGGTTGTGATCCAGAGTGCTATGGAAATATTGGTTCAGTAATTAAGGCAGTTCAGAAAGAGTAGAAATTATAAGAAAAGTAACAGAGAAAAAAACCCAGAATTTCATGCCAGACAGTACCCACACCTCAATACTTTTGGTTCCCATGGATGAAAAACAAACATACAAATAACATGTGGTAGCGCTTTAAAGGGCTCAGGGGAAGACACCAATGAAATTCAAGGTACAGAATCACTTTCAAGGATAAGTTGGACTCTTCAGCTGGCAAAGAGACATCCTGAAGAGAGATACAGCTAAGGTTTTCAAAATCCAAAGAGCTTCCTGAAGGCCAGACAAGGACTGGACCCTCACTGTCCCCTCCACCACAAGAACTGGTGGCCATAAGATGAAGTTAGTCAAAGACAGATAAAAGGGAAAATAAAGACTTTTTTGATGCAACTAATTGGTGGAACTGATTGGTGGAATTCCTTGTCAAAGTAGCTCATGAATGCAAAAAATTTTGGAGGTGCACTTGATCACTTGAGTGCTACTAGATCAAACTCAACAGTCTCAGAGAATCCTAGCAGGGAGGAATTCCTGGAAACTGAGAACATATAAGGTGAAAGATGCTTTCTTGGTTTTTGTTCTTCCCCATATATTCTTTAAAGACAGTCTAATAGGATAAATGAAGCTTTATTCCAAAGAAGCAAGGCCATTCACGTGATTCTGTGCTGTGACAACTTTGTCCTGCACCAGCACCAGCCCATTGACAAGTAATAGGAAAGAGGAAGGGACCAAGAAAGCTGGGCAGGAAAAAATGTTCCTTTTCCAGGAATTCTGCTACAGGAAATGGTAACAGGAATACTTTGGAGGAAGGTAAAAGTATGTCTGTGCTTTTCCATTTGGCATATCATAGGAGGACCAAGACACAGAGAAAGGACTCTTTGGAAGTTGAATTCTTAAGTGCACATCTGCATCCAGGTGCTCAAGGGTGCAGAATCTTTCCTCTCCAATTTTGGAGGTGGTAGATTTTTCCCAGAGTAAACACAGTTCTTGGAATAGGAAGAAAGAGGCTTTTTTATCATGAACAACATGACAGTGTGTTAGATCTCGGCCCTAGCAGCCCAGTCTTGCTGAAAGGACAACAGCACATGGGGAGGCTGCCTCTTGCTGCAGACAGGAGATGGTGGCACAACTGCCCCAGCACAGCCTGGATGCCTTCCACCTTTACAGAAACAGAGAGAATGCTGTATGCTATGGCCAACACTGCTGACATAATTCTCAAAGATATGGCCCTAGCAAGAGCCCCACTGATGATTTCTTTGTTCAAAATGCAATGGAAGCTCTTGTGAGCAATGCTGTTTAAACAGAAGCTTTCATAATCCAGGAGCGATGCTTGAAAGGAACGTCACTGAAGTATGCACCAGTTAGATAGCTATTCCATTAGGTGACGGTGTCCTAAAATAAAATTAAAATGGGAGACGAAAGGCAATAGGTGTTCTGCCTGGTGATAACAGCGTCCATAAAACCAAAAAGAAAAGAAAAAATCAATGGGAGGAAGGAGGGGATGGAAGCTGGACAGGATCCCAGCTGCATCACAGGGCAAGGAACTGTACAGCTGCAGTGTTAGAGGGGGGAGTACAGACCTCTCAGCCTGGGTAGTTATACCCCAGTAAGTGACCTACTGCCACCATCTAAACAAGAGCTGTTGACCCTTTCTCAGGAGAATCTTTCAGCAGAAGGACAGTTTAATAATCAGGATAAAAATCCCACAAAAATATATGGCTACACATATAATCTGAGGCATCGTTCCGCTGCTTGACATAAAGGGTGTTGGGAATAAGATTCTTCACTGACCTCATAGAAAACACTGACATTATTTAAAAGGCCTGTTGTGCGTCACAGTATCCCAGCAGGAAAATGTCTGAAGCAGAATGAGATCCTATGCCATTGAATAGCAGGAAGAGAGACCTTATCAGCAAATCTGAGCAGCACAACTCAATCAAGAGCACAGCAAAATGAGAGAGTGGATTCCTAACCATGTTTTTAACCAGCAAGTACAGAACTAATTATATCAGAGGGTTATTATTTTTAATAAAGAACCATCTCCTGAAAGGACTTTTTCCTTATCTGCACACTTGGGAGATACAAAACTACTTCCTAGCTGTAGGACTTATTGCACAATGACATATTATCCTAACTGCTTACCTCTTCACTGACTGCCGGTTTAAAAACTGTTTTGAAATGCAAACAGCAAAGATAAGAAAAATATGTTTAGGTTCCTTCATATTCCTTATATAGTATAAAAGCAATTGAAATAAGGCTTGAAGTAATGTTCATTTTGGTGGTTTTTTTCACTTGAAAATATCAAGCCATATATCGGCCATTGTTTGGGTTTGCCTGCTGTCAGTGACTACTTACAGGAATTTTTTTTAGTTTTTGTCTTATTTTTCTATATGCTTCAAAGATTAAGCACAGGATCATTTTCTAAGCCACAGTTAAAAAGATAGGATTGGTGAACATTTGACAAAGAAAGTTTTTCTACCAACTGTTCCAGTCAAACAGATGTTAATCGCCCACATACTTTTTTATGTTTGGTTTTCAATTCTTCCAACGGCCTTTAAAAAGTATGTATGAATTTCAAATGCATTTCTAATGCAGAAAATCAAAACAGGAAGAATTTGAAGTATAATTTTTAGCCATCTTCATTCATCATAAGACGGAAAAAAAAGCCTTTATTCTTTCTGCCTTTTCTTTGTCAGCATGAAAGAGTACTGTTTTTCTCCAGTTCTGAAGACTGCCAGGGACTGCAGTGCAACTAAAGATTTTACCAAGGAGACAGACAAGGAAACCAGAAGTCTAAGAAAACTCTAAGACAGCTTAACGATTTCTCTATCGCAGTGCTCCCGAAAATAGTCCAGTAGCTGAAACATTTCTTCATTAGAGAGCACCTTTCACCAGCTCCCCTTTGGGAGAACCTCAGACTCTCCTGTCCTTTTGACATCCTCCATGCCCAAGCCTGCAGTCCTAGGGCTGGTTAAGTCTGAGCTATATTGATTTTTATTCCTCTGGTAGTGTGTCCCTTTCAAAGAGTCTCTCCAAAGCTACTGAGTTTACTACAGAGCACCTACGAAATGGGTGCAGTTTCACTGCAGAGTCAAAGTAATTAACTGATATTTAAAAAAAAAAAAAAAGTAAAGAAATATAAAAATCCACAACTTTTATGTCTTTAAAAGCATTGACTGATGAATGCACAGCCTGGTATATATTACTTGTACCTGCTGTATGAGTCAGTCAGAGATAGCTACATTTACTGTCTGCCATAAAACATTTCGAAAATTGCAAAGCTGGATCATAACATTTTCGCCCTCCGGAAAAGTATTGCATGTTTTTCTGCTTCATCTGGAATCTCTAAAGATTTATTCAGAAAAGTGGAAATAGTCTTAAACCAGGTCAAATTTTTTTTAAAATTATTCAACTATTAATTTTAATGTTGGCAAAGTTGAAGAGCTAGCTCACAGTTACAAAACAGATGGCTTCAAAATGGTAATAGCTATACAGAGGAGAAAAACACCACATAAAATATGAAACTTTATTTGTACTTTCCAATTTTCTCTGATGCCTAATCCATTATACTCTCATTTGTCCACCAGCTTCAGCCCAAATTTAAGTCTAAAATGAGTACTGTGAAATACTGAAACCTTAGTTGCAGTCACTGAAAATGACTGAGTCAAGGTGAAAATAACTTTTTCCTTTCACTGCTGTGGACAAACAGCAAACACCACATCTTTAAAAAAAAAGTAGTAATTGACAGCAATTTGCACACTTACACATCCTTCCGCATACATGTACATACATTTGTTGACATAAATTTCAGAAAGCCCTGTTTTCTTTGAAAACAACAGGAATGTGGGCAAGGAGAAAGAAGCTGAGACTCCAGAGCAGTGACATATGGTTAACATTGATGGAAAATACTTTTCTGACTGACTGTTTAAAAAATCCCTGGTTTGTTCATTTACAATCACATTAGACAGAGAAGGAGATTTTTTTTTCTATGAAAAATTATCTCTCATTAGGACAGAGTAATATAAAAACTCTGAAAGCTTTAAACTTCAAAGAGTCATTCAGAAGCCCTAGGGAAACCTCACCTAGCCCAAGGTTAGCCCAAGGTTATTCTTACAGATAGAAGAAGGTAGAATTCCAGCAGGGTGGTCTTCATACACTAAAAAGTGAAGGAGGCAGTGAACAGAAATGCAAGCCAAATACAGACTTAAAAGATTATACCAGTATGCCATGTTTAAAAGTTGAATATTTGTCTGCCTACACTTATTTATACTGATTAAATAGCTCTTTGCCACTTTGCACTTCCAGGGTTTTCATCCCCAGAGACTCTAGACAAAGATACCCAAGTTTCATGGTAAGAATTACACTGTTTCCAGCTTCTTCTTAGATGTGTTCAAGAAACTTGCTTTTATTTTTTATTTTATATTGTTGGTTTAATGTTGAAACTAATAATATATTATAAGGTTTGATGAACACAGGACAAGATTGCCAGGGAGACTGCCAAACACTCTCCACTAGATGTTTACGATGAGAAAAACAAACCTCTTCTGGGAACACATCAGGAACAGTGAATCCCCTGAAGGAAGGGGAGGGCTTTTAGCCCCTAAGATGAGACCCTGCTCATGATGCCAGGTCATCTGCAGAGGACAGATGTTCACCAAGTGTATGGCTCAAGGCTAAGGTAATCCCGTAGAGTAGAAAATGCTTCCAAGGAAAAGCAGGCCATTTGGCACCTGCATATCTAATCCCGGCAGTGCATTCTTTCCATAAACACCACTTTGCCAAGTGCAGCATGATCTACAAGAAAGCACAGCTATCCATGAAAAGTCTCTTTCATTTCACTTGTTCAGCACAGAGCCTGTGTGTAAGCCATCTATTGTGTGTTTTACTAGGTCACTTTTCTTAGCAGCTTTTACTCCAGAAAATTGATAGTTAACTCAAGGCAACAGGCACAGGAAGAAGACAGGAACCTGGAACAAATCTTCCTTCACATCTCCTGTGGCACCTCAGGAGCAATGTTTGTGTCTTGAAAGACACAAACTAAAAGCACGATTTACTCATGGGTGACAAATGGGAATGTGCCCAACTTGCTTGCAGTGCTGAGCCCACAGGATGACTTATAGAGATTCGGATATTTCTCCAACTAATCCTACTCCAAATACACCATCTTCACTTGGTGTTTTCTAGCTGATCATGAGGGGTAAAAGCAGAAATAGATATATGGATGGATGTATATATAGCTTTAGATGCACTTACCTGCCTTTTTTTTCCCCCCAATGTTATGGACATTGCCACCTTCACAGAATGAACGTTTCTGGGAACCACAAACAGCAATGAGAACAAAAGAAAGTTCTTTGCTATTAGAATTTGGCCACAGTGGAAGTCTCGATGGCCTCAGGTATTTCAGCACAGAAATAAGCTGCATTTTCTTCCACACCCTTAATACGAAAACAAAACAGATACAGCAAAACAGATACAGCAATAAAATCTTATTGCATCTTAGCTTGCTTTGCAATAAAAAAGATTATGTTTGTAGATATCACATACCTGTTTGTGGATCCACATGGGGTTTATACTTATCTTCACAATTTATATGTGCAAGCATAATAAATCAGGGTTAATTAGGATTAATTAGTAGACCTTCATAGTTAAGGTCCAAATGAACATCCTGTGATTTACTGAAGGGGGAAGGGGATACTTAGAGGTATCATTGCCTCAGCCTCACCTGGTGTACTGCATAGAGCCTCAAGTCCAGCAGTGCTCCCTTCCTTGCTCTCCCTCACAACTTATAAGGTACTGAGGACCTTGCTATAAATTAGATAGCAAAATATGTTTATTAGAACTATATCAATAAACTCTGCCCTCCAGAGACCACCAGTGACGACTCTACATATATATGGAAAACAGGGAGAGGGTAACGGAGTTTTCTTTTTGTAGGATTATCACCCCAGCTCATCCTCCAGGTGTATCTCCACTGTGACAAATGACATTTGAAATTAGCCAGTTCCCCTCTGTCAAAAGACCCTGACTACCTGTCACTTTCCACCCCTGCTTCACCTTTCTTTAGAGGTCCTGTGCTTGGGGAGACTGTTGCAACTCCATTGCTTCAGGCAGCAGTAAAGTGCTGTCTCACAGGAAAAGTGAGGTCAAAGATAAGGTTAGGTGCACATAAGGCTGCCAAAGGTAGAGCAGCTCCCAGCGCATCCAATGCCAGAATGTAATAAAGACAACAACTCTTAGGATGTCTTTTTTTTTGCCCAAATGACCAGGGACAGCCTTACAGCTCAATTGACTGTAAAGGGCCCAAGTTGACACAAGTCTAAAGTAAAGCCTGAACACAACTCTGCCACTGCACCCCTAAAACATGAAAAACTGTATCAACCTTCAATCATAACAAACCATGTTTTGTTCCACAATTCTGTAGTCTCATAGATGATTTTATCAGCATCATTCTAAGCAATCCTGTACTACTGTGATACAGTACTTGAGCCATTAATGCTTGCATCAGCTCCAATGTCATCACACTAATAATGCCTCTTTCTCCTCCTGTTTTTTGCCTTTGAGATGCAGGAAGTCTGAAGGGGTCTTTCTTCATTTCCTGCAGGGAAGAATTCTCCCTTGCCTCAGAATTTATTACAAAAGCCCCTTACTAACCTAAAATCTCCATATACTTTTTTTACTCCTCTACAGCTCTTTTCTGTCCTTTGCAGAGTCCTGTAATTATGTCTTCTCCAGAGCTCCTTTTACAAACTGTTCTTGATCCAGATGAATATAAAATGATCAGTTCTTGATCCAGATGAATATAAAATCCTACGCACAAATTCTCCTAGAAGGTAGGGAGGAAGGAGTTTTAGTTGCCATTTATATCCCCTGATAAAAGAAATGCCATTTCTAAAAACTGTCACAAGTTTCAGAGACATCTCCAGAGACTGTATTTTCTCTTTTCCTTGGGAGAATCTGAAGGCTGCACTTGACCTGTGGGTCCTGTATGTCCAGTACATAGCCCATTACCATTTAAAACAGAGATGTGTTAGCAAAAAAACTGTGGGCAGGATTTCTGTGCTCTCTCTCCCCTCAGCACATGAAATGGTAAATAAAAAATGCCCCTCATAAAGCTATCAGTATTTCCAAAATTTCCAAAATTCAGATGTCCTAACTCTGGTATAAATTAGAGCAGTATAACTGCAGCTCTAAGAAGGTGTCATGTTCCCCAAGGAAAACACCTTTGACAGACTGGTTGGGAGAAATTATTTCCTTTCACTCTCATTTTTGTCACTGTCTGCAAAGGAGAAAATTAAAATGAATAATCCATCTCCAAACATTATTTCCAGGTTCAGCCTGACTCAAGAGTTGGAGAAAATGTTCTTCTGCTTAATGAAGCTGCTCTGGCAATTGCATACTTAATGCTACTTTCCATTCTGACAGTTAGTGGGCACTGGATTTTGTTGTTCCTCTCTTTCTGTGTGATTGATTGAGAAACCTCCTGCCTGGATGGCAATTCACCATAATCTCTGCTGCCTATTAGGCAGTTTAATTCCAGCATCTCATTTTTTATTCTTGAGTCAGGAAGGTAATCAGTCCAGCCCAGATCCTGGATACCTGTGAGAAACAACTGTCAAAGGCACCAGCCATTTTTCTTCACATTTGACAAGTTACCAGTGGTGGCAGTACATAAAGGCTTCCATCTTCTATTCCTAAGTACCTGACAAATGCACAGTGTTTCTAAGGACAGAGCAGAGGAGTTTTGTAGTTGTTATGGTTTCGTTGTTTCTCTTTTTATTTTTAACACACTGATCTTATCAGACCTTCGCTGGTGTTGCCATACTTGACTAACCCTTTGTCAGCCTAGCTCCTAGGAAGGATCTCCAGGGAATGGCTCTGGTTTTCATTCATCTCAAGACTCAGATAATTAGACAATCTATCAACTGTGAGGCTAACTGGGTTGTGATGTTTTCTTGTTATCTTGACCTTAATGTTTTGGATGTTCTAAGCTATGACAGATACGCCAACCATAACCATTCCCTCAAGGTTGTGGGCAGTTTTGTGCTCCCAAGACAAGAACAACAGAAACATTTACTCTCTTCAAATTACCCAGTCCTTTACCATCTATCTGCAGTTCATCTACAGAACCCTGGTTTATACTGCTATTTGACCTGCTGTGTTAAGTACCAACACAGTAAGAGAAGAAATGTCTGTCTCAAAGCCAGCTTCTCTAGCTCCTTCAGCTGATTTTAACCACTTCCCAGATTATCAGAATCACTGATATTGAGATATCAGTGCTGGGAACTCAGATGTTGAGAAGAAATGCCGGATCTCTAATTGCTCAGTGATGGCTACTTGTAATGGAACTCTCTCACACTTACGCCTCTCTATCATAAAAAAGCCCTTTTAACTCCTCAGTGTGTGAACATGAAAGAAAATAAAATACGACTCAAAATGGAAGCAGACTTCAGAAGACTCAGTGTCTTAACTCAGAGCTAAGAGTGAAGGAGACAGGAGCTCTTCTTCAGCAGTGCATCTCCTGCAGCAATAGTCATCTCAATGCAGCTGGAAACCCAGGTTTTCATGGGAAGTGACTTTGCTTTCACAATGGAAGAGAGAGATTGCTTAGAAATTGATTGGTGCCACTTTAGCATTAATGGTTTGCAGGCAATAGGGGTGTGTATGTTTTTCTCTGCCCCAATAATAGTGGGTGGGCAGGCTGTAAGAACTAATTAAGTTATGCACAAGGGAAAACATCCCAGGAGGTTCTGAAACTAAAATGACCACACTGACAGCTCTGGGGATTATGTTGAATGATGAGAAATAGCTGTTGGAAATAAGAATATCCCTGGATGAAGTGACAGGATGTACCCTCAGCAAGTTTGGCGATAACTCTAAACTGGTACACCTGAAGTCTGTGCTGCCATTCAGTGTGACCTTGATTGGCTGGAAAGCTGGGTAGAGAAAAACCTGATGAGGTTCAACGAGTGCAAGTGTAGGGTGCTGCACTTGGGGAGGAATAATTCCAAGTACCAGCACGAGCTGGGGGATGACCTCCTAGAGCTGACAATGTGCTCTTGCAGCCCAGTTCTCCAGAGGTATCCTGGAGTGCATTGGGAAAGTGCAGCCAGCAGGACAAGGGAGGTCATCCTGTCCCTCTACTTGGCCCTAGTGAGGCCACATGCAGAGTGCTGTGTCCAGTGCCAGGCTACTCAGCACAAGAGAGACAAGGAGCTCCTGGAGGGGCCCAGCAGAGGGCTACAAAAATGGTGAGGGATCTGGAGCATCTCTTATGGGGAGAGACGGAGGGAGCTGGGCCTGGAGCAGACTGAGAGGGGATCTCATCAGTGCGTATAAATATCTCCAAGGCGGGTGCCAAGAGGATGGTGCCAGGCTCTTTTCGGTGGTGCCCAGTGACAGGACGAGGAGCAGTGCCCGTAGACTAAGACACAAGAAGCTTCACCTCCACATGAGGAAGAACTTCTTTACATTGAGGGTGGCAGAGCACTGGAACAGGCTGTGGTGGGGTCTCTCTCCGGAGACATTCAGAATGCACCTGGACACATTCCTGTGTCACCTGCTCAAGGTGACTCTGCCTCGGGAGGGGGATTGGGTGGTTTATCTGCAGAGATCCCTTCCAACCCAACTCTTCTGTCATTCTTTGAAGTTCTGCAGACAAATAGGTCTCATGAAAATTCATATCACATGCAAGTGTTCTGTTTTGTGGAGAATCAGAGCTCAAAAGCCTGGTTCTCAGGTCTGGATTTTGTATCGGACCAACAGCACAAGCTCAGTTTGCAACAGAATATTTTCTCCTTCAAACTGGGAGAAGACTCAACTTACAAAAGTAGTTGAATTCACCCCTGCTTCTCTCTGTCAGTACAATCTCATCAGCAGCACTAGGAGGACATGTTTTATTGCTGGTGGAAACCAGACATATAAAAATTTACCAAAATAAGAAAGTGAAGTAAAAACTGCTTTAAGCATGCTTAACAAGCTATTCCATCATGCCGTCTCTCTGAATTTAAGCCTCCCTCATATTTAAACTCATCAGTTTGAACATCCTGTTTACGGAGTTTGCTCAAGACAGTCTGGTTTTCCCCATGCCCTTACATTTCTGGGAAATTCACAATTGTGAATTACTGCAGTCATATAAGATATATTGTATAGTTTATGAATTGCTTAGTACAGTCTGAGCATGCTTAATATGGGTAATAAAAGTATACACTGTCTTTTTTTGTGTAACTTATCAAATAATTCACAAATAAATAAATCTTGTAGAAGCAAATACAATTTTTCGAGCTATCATTAAATGCTCTATATTTAAAACAAATGTTGGGAAAAAATATTAAAAGCTTTGCTCTAGAAATTGAAGAGGCACTATGAAAATGAAAATCTCATTTCTCCCTGAAAATCTATTGTCTGTTATAGTTACGAGCAACTCCTAAAATTACTATAGGTGAAAGAAGAATGTCCTCTATTTCCTGCAGTTTGTTACATTGTGCATTTGACAGCACAACGTGTGTAGCCATTAATTACAATTTCTACTCTGCTGAGAAGAAATTCTTATCAATACCAAGAAAAGAATAAAACAAAACAAAAAAGTATATATTTTTGAAAAAGACATTTGTAAATAATTTCCGAGACTTGCTAGCTGCTGCTAATCAAGAGAATCTATTGGATCTATATTGATTAGTCTCTCAGAGTCTGGTCTGTGTTTTAATAAATGGTGTTATTAAAATCTTATTATATCAGAAGCTATATTTTCAACACTGTAACATCCCTTCAATGTTCCTTGCTGTTTGGCAAGCTGAGTGACACAGAAGAATAAAACCAGGGGATGATACAGAAGGTACTGGCACATCTGTTGCATTTTCCCTTAGCCATTGTCTCTGGTCTCTGGAAGGTCCTCTGCAGATGGCAAAGGCAGGGACAGGGACAATGAAGAACCGCCTGATGTAGGAGATGATCAGGACCTCTGCCTTGTGTCTTCTGCTCTTTTGAAGACTTCAGGATATCAGCTGGTCTCCAGCTGATATTCAAGGTGATGTGTCCCACATGGCATCTGTCCTATCCACCATCCACACAGGGATGTCTCAGACACTGCAGAAACATACTGAAGCCTCTAAACTGAGGTGCCTCCATCTGGAGCCAGGTTTCAATTCTTGACACATGCTCAAAATGATAAAATCTGTAGAGGAGCCCATGATAGCCACTGGTGAGTAGTACATTACCCACACTAGGACACTGTGCTCCTTTCATTTTCCACAGAAAGGAAAATGAATTTATATTTCCTCCCCTGCTTGTCTCCTTCCTTTTAACATTTCCTATAACTTTTGTCTTGCACCTTCCACACGTTCTCATGTATCAATGCTTTCCACAGCTAGGCTGTGTCATGAAAGATGTGTTATCACCCCTAAGGACTCATCTTACATGGGGCTCCCTCTAAACATATCTATCTATGATACTGCAGGAGACAGTCACTGTTCTAATTCTGATTTAACGAAAAACCCCCACACCACTCCATAGAGAGCAAATAAACCTTATCGAGAGGGCATTATTTCAACGTGACACTGTATCTGCAGGAACATATTTCCCAGCTTACTATAGAAATTCTATAATCTGAATAGGAGAGGTACAAATGAGTTGGAGGGAAAAACAAATCTTATCAATCGTACTTCATTTTTCACTTCAGAAGTATAATGGTTGACTGTGATCCATGACAGACAGATCATTACCCCGAAGTGTAATATATCTTCAGCTCTCAAGTCAAAATACTTACAGTGCAGAAGCTCATGTTGTGGCGTAACCCCAGCCAGCAACTCAGCACCACACAGCTTTTTGCTGAGTCCCCAAGCAGGATAGAGGGAACAAAATTGGAAGGGTAAAAGCAAGTAAACTCATAGGTTGAGACAAGAAGAATTTATTAATTGAAATAACTCCCAAACAGTGGCCCCTGGCCAACCACCTCCCTAGCTTCTTGCTGGGCATGATGCAGTCTGGTATTGAATAGCCCTTGGGTCAGTTGGGATCTGCTGTCTCAGCTCTGTCCCCTCACAAATCCTTGTGCACCTCCAACCCCTTCTCAGGGACAGGTATTGGTTAAAGGCTATTTCTTACAAATAGTCTAAGAAAGGCTTTCCGGACATGAACTTTTCCATCATCCCTGTGCAAAGCCACTCCATTCCCTAGAGAGCCCTCTAACATAAATGCTTTGGCTGACACTCGGCAAGAATTCTTCCTTCTTTTTCATCAATATTTCCTTTAATAAAGTTTCAGTTACCGGTGTATAAATCAAACACATAGGGAATATTAGTCCCGTCTTTATAAAGAACAATTTACTGTAATCTGTTTTCCTGAAAGTTTGGTTCATGATGGCTTGTTGCCCGTTCCTGTGCAAATAATACAGTAAATCACCCAACTGAGCAGCAATTTCTCATCACTGTCTTTATATTTTACCTGCGCTGGAGCAGGGCTTTTTCACTCACAATTGTTTTCAGCCCCATGAAGTGAGTCTGCAGAATGAATATTGGAGCCTGCATCCACAGCGAGTTATGCTAAACCCCTCTCTGCACTGCTTCTCTGATGGGAAGGACAAGTGACTCTCCTTTGTAAGAACACAAGGGCCCACCACACGGACAGAGACTTTCTAAGTACTTGTGGTGTAAAAATCTTCACAAGCTTATCCCGCGGCCATCTGCCTCTCCCTTTGCAACACAAAGCCATGGGTTTTTTTCACTCACATTGGCAGAATTCTCCTGCGTTCAGCTCTGACAACCTTTAGAAATAAGAAAAAACAGCCTGAAGGACCCCTGCAGCATGTTTAGTGCCCTCAGCTCGGTGTTCCTCCAGGAGCTTCACAAAATAAATGAGATCTGTGGGGTCCTGACTCCAGGAGACATTTGTTTGCTTTAGGCTGGTACAGCTAATGCAGTGAAGAAGGTGAAAGGACTACAGTAGAATAACTTGGTTTTGGTGAGAAGGAGGGAGATCCCTTACTCTTTTGTTCATTAATAAACAGACAAATAACTTTAAAATATAGCTGACCAATATTCTAAGGGTCTATAGCAGGGGTAGTTGCCCCTTTTTTTTCCTGCAACACTGGTAACATAAACAGCACTATGAGAAAGATATCCATCTAGAAATATGTATTTGACTGATCTATTGGCTTAAAACATCACATAATTTACACTTTACCAAATTACCCAGAGTCTTCAGCAACCAAACTATATTACCACAGAGGAAAACATAATGTTTCCATTCTTTCTTTTTATTTTAAACTTCTACTCCTTCTGGAAAGTCCATTCTGTATTTCACTGTAACCTCAGCTCTACTCAACCCTGCACAAAATGCTGATTTTCCATTTTATCATATAACTCACTACATAGTATGTTTTAGCTTTCTTGTATAAAGCTATTGTAAAGCCCCATGAAAAGCCCATGCATGCAAAAACTACATGATTGAGGTTTTGCACTGTGGATGTTATAAACTTTTTAAGTGCCTGCTCAAATGTAAGGACAAAAAATAATGGTAGAAGGAAGGGACTGTATAAAAATGTTCTCTGGAGTTGTGCTACGTGTCCATTTCACAGTTTCTGTTTGGTTCATAACACACCATCCCACTAGCAATTACTGGAAACAAACCTTTTCAATATAGCTACTTCCTAGACGCCAGCTTTTGGTTTAAATTATACTACCAAACACCTTCATACCTGCATCCTCCCACTCCCTTATTTCCAATACTACATTACACTGAGCAGTGGGAAGGAGAAAAATAGCAGAAGAAAAATATTTGGAAGAATAAACAAGGACAAGACACCCAGATAAAGGCACCATAATGCCCTCAAATTTCCACCACTACAACCTCTTATCTGGCAGCAAAGAAATAAAACATTTAACAGTAGGTGGGTGATGCAGTAGGCAGGACCAAAACATGTGGTGAAAATTGAGATAAATAATTCTAGGGTGTATTTCTAAAAGGTTTGCTAAAAAGAAGGAACGGTCAACATCAGTCAGAAGACAACTAGTAAGCAAGCCAACAGGAAGGAAATGATGAGTTGGTAAACTAATGTCATCCCATTGCCACTGAAATTCTTCAGAGCTTCTGTTGGAAAGCAGGATGTTCCCTGCCTGGCTGTTACCCGACTATAAATAAATTTCAAGAAGTCAATAAGGTGTAGAAATCAGAACCTAGAAAGACCTGCCCATCATCTTTTCTGCAGATAAAGTATCATATCATGTCTGATCCTCTCAGCAGATACTCACAACCTCGGTAAGTATCCAAGATTTGCTCTTTCCTTTCTAACATATACCCCTTTAACAGCCAGGGTAGCTGAAAACTGCACTAAGTAACATTGTCAGTCAACTAAATCAGTGTCACAAATCATTCTGCTTAGTGATCTTCCACTGCCAACAGAAATTTTACATCTCTGATGTGTCACTGCTCCACAACCTAACAGCATTGTGAAGAGAAACCAGCCAAAGTAAAGTGACTGCCCTGCTCTGCTCTGCCCTGGGGCAGCCTCTCCTCGAGTCCTGTGTGTTGTGTTGGGTGCCACAGCATAAGAAAGATATAAAGCTATTAGAGAGCATCCAAAGGAGGGTCATAAAGATGGTGAAGAGTCTACAAGGGAAGCCATAAAAGAAGCAGCTAAGCTCACTTGGCTTGTTTAGCCAGTAAGAGATTACACATCACAGTCTACAGCTTCCTCGTGAAGGGAAGAAGAGGGGCAGGCACTGATCTCTTCTCTGTCATGACCTGTGGCAGAATCCAAGGGAATGGCCTGAAGTTGTGTCAAGAGAGGTTTAAGTTGGATATTAGAAAAAGGTTCTTCACCCAGAGGGTGTTTGGGCACTGGACCAGGCTCCCCAGGGAAGTGGTCACAGCATCAGCCTGACAGAGTTCAACAAGTGTTTGGACAACACTCTCAGGTGGAGGTCTGATTTTTGGGGTGGTCCTGGGGAAAGTCAGGAGTTGGACTCCATGATCCTTGTGTGCCACTTCCAGCTCAGTATAACGTATGATTCAGGGATTCGATGGCTCTAAAAGGGAAACCACATTCTGAATTTGTCACTCAAATGCAAAATTCAACACTGACTTCTTTTCAGGAAACCTTAATCAAACCAGGTGTAGATGTTAAATTAACTATTTTCTACTAAGTCTTCAACACTGAGCCTCTTCTAAACATTTGTACAATTCATCTCAACACCCTCAGACACAGGGTTTGTTATGTGCTGGACTTAATTTGCAATTACTTTTTGTCACAAGATCCTTTTCAGGATCATTGGATCCAGATTCATTCACAGAGGGACATATTCAACTCGCAATTGAGAAAAAGTCTGCATTTCATCATACCAAACTAGGAACCACATAACACCTTGCCAGAAGAAGGCAGTGCCATCAGTGACAAGAAACGAGCTGCTGATCACTACCTTACCACCTGACCTGTCGGTTTTGACTTTTTACACTGCCACAACCTGCTCCTGGATTAATCCATGGCATCATGCTGCCAGCTTTCATGGGCTACAACATGTTAACCCACGCTGGAGTTCTGATACACAAATGCAGCAACTGTTGTTTGGCTGGGCAAGCCTTGCTGAGAAACCATGAAGGTATTTAAATAACAAATATCAAACTAAATTCAGTAAGACATGGAGGCCTGAAGAATTGTGAGGAATTAAACCTTAGTGTTTTGTCCTTTTTAGGTATCTTGTTAGGCTTTTTTTCAGCTGCACTTCTACACTTCATTTAATTCCTATTAACAGCATTTGCTTTCAGTCCTTCAGATTTATACCTGTCCAACTTGAGCCCAGCAAACTCTTCCCTTGCTAGATGAAACATCTGGCTCCTTTAACAACATGTTAAAAATGTTTTCAGTTCTCTAATCATTTTTGGTTTTCATCTAAAAACAAGCCCAAATTCATCAGGATCTATCTGGCAGTTATATGTTCCAGACTGAACACAATATGCTGGCTGAGGTTATACTACAGTGATAGAAAGAAGAAATATAACTACACTGCTCTGAAACATGCCCCCTGTGAACATGAAACTCTGAATAACTCCGGCCTTTTTTTCCTGGCTTATTATGTTGTGAAATTACCTGCAAACATCTTCCAGCACGATCAGTTTCTTCTGCTTCATCTTGCCAGTGAGCCAAGCTGGTTCAAACTATTCTTTCTGGAATATAGTCTTGCAAGTTTTTAAATTGTGATTGGTAATCTGACTTTTTGATCCTGCAGATGTGTAGAGAATCTCAGAACAAATATACTCTCATAAACCTACTGGCTTAAGTGGTGCTATGACAGTTCAAGCTGGCTAAGAATCCATTCAAAAATATAGCATTGCATGCTCCTGATGTCAGTCAAGATAAAGATTGCCATAGGGATAAATAATTTTTCATGTGTTTTTCTGAAAATAAAACTTCACTCCAGCAGCAGAAGTTCCCAGCAACAAAGAATTTGTGGTGAGATTTCTCCTTAGTCATAATTCCTTTCTCTGAGATAAAAAAACAGTGTTTGTTTATGTATTTATGTATATGTTTCTCTTTATATGTATTTTATAATAGTCATGCCATTCTGCAAGAAATGAAATTCACAGATCTGAGAGTCCTGTCAGAATTCCACCCTGTACTTCACAAGCACACACTGCTTCTCGGTATTTGTCCATGAATAAGCCACTAGGTGGGAGTGATTATGTCTAATCTTTGATATTAATATAATCATATTCCCAGAAAAAAAAAACATGTATGGAACTAATTGTGTTATGCTTTAACCCATACGCAGCTCATGTGTTCTCCCATGTGCCTTCATTTCTCCTACTGTGTACTAGTTTTATAAATTTTTTTTTTCTGGCTATAGGAACAAATATTCCACAAATCTGGAACCACAGAGACCACTTCTATTTTTTCCATTCAGAAAGGAGTTTATGAAACAGACTTAGATGTAATTGCATTTATCTTTCCTACAGTCAGTCTTGGGCAGCTCCATTTTTTTTCCCATGCCTGAGGCTTTGCCAATGAAAAAAGCATCCTTTATTTCAAGGCACGTGTAAAAATAACATATGAATAAGAACAACAAACCTGCAATTGGAAAGAAAGACATGCCCAAGATGATAAAAACTACTTGTAGAACAGTAGCAAAAAAAATTCTCTTTTCCTTGAAAGATGCTTGGTTTCTCAAGTATTTCATACTGGTATGGAAATATCCTTAAGTGCTTAGATCCAGGTGTGGGTTACACTTCAAAAGAGAGAGCACAACTTTTGCTGAAAAACCTATATATGACTTAAGAAAACACCTATGTATAACTTAAGAAACACCATGCTAGGCTCCTTTGTAGTCACTTGGCATTTTCTTCAGCATCTGCCTTGAGCTAGAGCAAAAAAAAAAATCACTTTTCTGCATCCCAGTTTTCCTTCTTTTAAAACTGGGGCAATGGTCCACAAACTATCCACAAGAAGCACTGTTTTGGCACTGTAGTTCCCAATGCCCTGTTTTACATTGATCTGACAGTACTGTGGTATTCTAAGATGCTGTAAATGTAGCCTTAGAGCTCTGTCAAACTACCTTAATGAGTAACAGACCAGCCAAGATTCTCTTCCTACAGGGTATTAAGTGTTCCCGGGGGCAGGGCAAGAGAGGAGAGGAGTTAGATAGTCATTGAAGTCTAATTGCTATAAAGGCACTCTTTCTTTAAAGCTGGCACATCAAAACCAGCCCTCTTCCTTTCTTTGCTTAATGTCAGTAGTAAGACTGCAGACTTTCACCCTAAGTGGAATAGTTTCAGTCCAAGCAAAAGTAAAAATCAATTAATGACAACTAATTAGCATTCTGTACAGTGCACAGCACAGAACTCATGCCTCTTGCAATACTTCTTACAGCAGCTTAAGAAGAAATATAGGACGTAAGATCAGCATCTGGGAAATGTCACTGAGTAATTTTAGGAAACTCTCAAATTGATTCAGTGATAACTCACGTAAGGACATATCTAGCTATCTTTTATTGTTATGATTCACTTTACTGACTCTTAGAAGTACCTTAATCCTGTAGACAGACAAGCTGAGTTCGATGAGATGTTAATTAGTTAATTAGCAAAAAGTGCTACAATCCAAGTCCTACCCTGATGTCACTGGGGTACACTTTAGTGTATGTTATTTTGTTCTTTTCAGAAGCCTTATCCATTATGAAATCAATTCAATTTCCCCAGTGTCTGGCATAGTGCATTTTGGAAAAAATAATGTACAAATACTGTTAAAAGAATCCTAATTCAATAAGCTAAATTCTGAACAATTTTTAACTTAAAAGAACAATCCATAAACTCAAATTTGCAAAGTAGTCAGAGTAAAGATTAATGAGACATTAAACATACTCAAAACATCTTGCATTTTCAAGCTATGACCATTTGATTCTAAGGCAAACACTCCACAATCAATACAACCTTCATGAATATATTAAACAACTGTTCCAGTCCAATTTAATAAGCTCCCAAAATATTTTATTCCATAAATTGAAGTCATTTCAGCAATAACTCCACAAGCATTTATCACATTTATTAGGTATTATTTCAAAGTTTAGAGAGTAGGTTTAAAATATGTGGACAATTCATGTTTATATAAACGCAAACTACAGGAAACACAGCATAAACTTCATTCTTCATTCCTCACAGACTAAATAGAGCTCTGAGCAAGCTGATCTAATTGAAGATGACCCTGCTCATGGCAGAGGGGTTGGACTAGATGATCTTTAAGGTCTTTCCAACCCAAACTCTTCTATGTTTCTATGATTTCAAAGCCTGCTTTCATGTCATGCTGCATACAGCCCTCTGCTTATTCAAGAGAATCTTACCTTTCTTCTGCACCATGAGGCTGGTGCAGAAGATCCTTGCAGGACCATCCCACACCCTGGACTGCAGGAAGAAGGCAGTCGCTGGGATCAGCCTGACCACACTTCCCTACCAGAGCTACACTGATCCTTCAAGGCAGAGGCAGAAGAAGGTGACCATCATCATCATCATCATCATCATCATCATCCCCCCACTGTGCTCTGCTCCTCACAGACATCTCCCTTTGGTTCTGTCATGTGGTTGTGACCTTTTAGCTTTCACACCTGGCAACTTGTCTGTGTGTCTCATGGCCCAAGAAAGTCCTGTTGTCTTTTCTAGGTGAATGAATGAGATGGTATCTTGAAATTGCATACAGGTGCATTTCTGAGTTTATATTCCACCTGTAAATTGTCTCAGACCATATCAGCAAAATTTGAGGCTACTGGGACAGGGAGAACTGATATCTCTCATGCTGATTAATATTGGCCACTATCTCTCATGTCCTGAGGTTGATTTCTGCCCTAAAACCTAATCTAACATAATCAATAAGAATTCTCTATTATTCCATTTCCATCAGAGAGTCTATTTTTCCATCTACCCTCAGTTTGGCAGCAGGACTGCAACCCAGTAAGATTAAGAATCTGGAAAAGCTCCCAGATATCTGTGGATCTTTATAAACCTGAGAGAAAAGTTGATGCAGGCAAGAAATTTTGTCTCTGAGATCTTGCCATGCTCACTGTTATCATGAACTGTTCAATGTATCCTGACAATCAACTTAATATGGTTTATCTGATGCTTCTTCCATGTTTAGTAATAATATAAAGAATGTGACTGCTATAGCAGAATGTTAATGCTATAGCTCTCTACCTATTTTTCCTCCTGTATGTTATTTTGCTTTAAGGGTGACAGTAACACAGAGAACTAATGATAGATCTGTTTATCCCATAAGAGATTCATGTCTGATTACAGTGAAGCATGAGACTTTTCCAGACCAAATTTTACTACCTCAAAATAGCAAAAAATTCATCTAATGTTAAATGAAAATGTAGTTCTAGTAAACCTGAAAACTTCTTCTATCACTGCACAGATCAGTGATGGCACTTTGTTTAAAGCATGGTAATATTTTTTTAGAAGAAATAATTGTTTAGCAGTCTTTAACACAACACAAACAGTAATTATCTTAGAAGTCTCCTAATTTTAGTCTGATGCTTTTAAAATATATGCATTTTTATACATTATATGACTTTTATATATAGGGCTACAAACTGCCTGTCAAGCAACCCTGTTGTGTACAGATTTATATAACTCATTCTTATGAGATATATATTAAGAATTTGCTTGACTTTTGTACAGTGTTATTTTGTTTTATAGTAATAAAAACACAGATCTTGAATTACTTTTGGTAATTACTTCAGTGCTTTTTAGAGTTTCTATCATACAGAAATATAAGAGCCCAAGGTTTATGTTGATCAGGCTCTTCCTTCTACATGTATTTCTTTGTTGGATTTTTAAAATATTATTTTCAGGGCTGGGCTTTTTTGCTAAAATCAGGTGCTACTCCAGTCATTCAGCCATAGAGCTAAAGCTTGCCTTCCTGTAAAAACAAATTTGGGGACATGTGTCCAGATGATCTGACCCTTTAACTTTTGGAGGAGTATTTTTTCTGACATCACTTGCATTTAGCATGCTGTGGAAAGAGATACATGGCGAAAGCACCAAATGTGCCTGGCAGTGAGATTCACAGTTAGGAGATCAGAGACATTTGTGACCATACTGTGGAGGGGCATGACATGTTATCTGCACCACCAAACAATCCACTAGCAAGGAAAGGACTGAGAGACACAGACCCAGCCCTCATATTTCCTGTCCCATTTTATTTTCCTTTGTCTTTGAGAGCCTGTGATTCTGCTGAGGAACTATCTAGGAATACAAGTTTTTAATCCAGGTTTGTGCTTACCCAAGAGCTGAGAAGGAACTCCAAACTTTTCCTCTCTCCCACTATGCAAGTCAGTGAGAGCTTAGCCCTAAAGGGATGTCTTCTCCAGCAGAGACCTGTAAAACTAACAGGGAACAGCTTTAAATAAGCTATCTTAGGCACCTGCAGCAGACTATTTCTACACTGTTTCCCAGTGTGAATTAACCTATGCTTTGAAGTGCTGCCAGCCCCAGCATCTCTAATTTAAAGTAAGTCTGCATATTTCTCTACTGCATAGTAATTTCTTCCATAGCTGTGAGATGGAAATCCTTTAACCAATAGGTATACCAAGGATCAAGAGCTTTCACACCCTAAATGACAGTGCATAAACTAAGTCATCTCTCAGGGAAGAGAACTTGTAAGTCATCTGTGCAACAGAGGCCATCATTCTTACCTGTCAGTGTGCAGACAAAAACTAGCAAAGATTCAGAAAACAATAGTTTTACTGTCTTATTTTGATACATTCAAAGCCCATTTAGATTTATGTTGGATAGCAAAAGCTCCATATACATATCCACCATTATCATCAGCTTGTTGAGAACCACCGAGGGTGTAACCTCCACTTTACACTGTGAAAACAACTCTTCTCAGTACTGAGGTTTCCTTTTCCTCACACTCCTATTCCAAACAAGAGCTCTCTGCACCATCATTTTGCAAGCCCTTGTACAGTACCTCAGGCAGTAAGCCTGGAGTGGGACAGGGGGTTGAGAGGATGAGAACATGCTACACAGAACTGAAAAGACCATCAGATTAATTTTTTTTTTCAATCACAGGCAGCCATGGTGTGCAGATGCCTCACCACATGACAGGGTCTTTCTGCAGCAATGTTCAGCCAATGTATCGTGGTTGGCCATTGGAAGGCCAAAGTCTTCCCATGACTTTTGGCAGCCAAGGTGCAGCACCCTGTGTTTTCACATTTACAGGGTTAGTAGAGGGTATGAAGAAGATTGTAGCTAAAAAATTCATCTGCTTGCTTGAGTTAGACACAACTAATGACAATGTTAGGCACAAAGCCACAGTGATGACTGGATTTACAGCTCAAATTTGAATTAAAGAAGGTCAGACTGTCTCTTTTTCCATAAACAACCGCAAATAATTTCAAGACAGTTACCCACTATGTGGTGAGCCTACATATCCTGGAAAGGGTGTTGGTCAAAAATGTCTCATAACTCAGGTTTGGGACATTAAGTCCCTCTTCAAGGTTTCTCAGCATCATTGCTGTCCTTGCAGCTCCATATATCATATATTGCTGCGCACAACTGGAACACTAAGAGGCTAACACCAAGAAGGCTGGGATGAACTCTGGTATTTACATTTCACAGTTGTATTATTCCTACCTAGAATAACTCCTGATAAACTGCAACTCCTCCTGGCACAATTCTGTTGAAAAGACATGGTTGTAAATGATACTTTTTGGCCTTGCATGGTCCTGAGAGCTCTCTGATGCCTCCAAGCTTGACATCACATTCATGCTTCTCTCATCCAGAGTCCTGGCTGAACTTCATGGTGTTTATCCACCCCATCTGCCCATGTGATAGATGAGTCTAAACTATGCAGATCCAGGAAAGATCTTGGGCCACCCTTTCTGCCTGATGTCAGCATTATTCAATGGAGTGGGTGACAAGCTAAATGTAAACAACCATTGGCCATCTCCATGATACCTGTAGTCTTCCTTTTTTTTTCCCAGGAGAATAGACTACCGGTCTGCCCTTGACCAGCTTCAAAGTCCCTCTGGTAGATCAGCTGCATTAAAATGGCCAGCCTGGATGCTGTTCCTATCCAACAGATTAGATGTCAATGAGAAGATCCCGCTCAGGAGAGGTTGGTGAATTATCACAAACTCAAGGAACCACACAACGCACTTCACTCTACCTCCAACAAGCTCCTCCAACACTGACCAGTGGAGTGAATTCCCTAACTATTTCACAGTTCAGTGACTGGGGGCAGCCATCTGCTGCAGGTAGTTCCTGAAGTAGCTAGGAGTTCTAAAGATGGGCAAATGTAAAACACTGGATGCTTGCCCAAATCCCCAAAATGCTTTGGGCAATCTCTGCTTAGCTGGAGCATGCTCAACTTATTTGCCTGAGCCTTTTCCATTAATCCTTTTCACAGTTTGGAGAATGTCTGCTATATCAGCACAAAATCTTATCTCAGTCACTAAAAAAACCTGCCAGTTCCTCAGGCAAATGCCTTTGAGACCGAATCTGGCTGCTCCCTATTGCACCCCCATGGGCACTTAGGTCTTTTCTTAGGTGTGATGTTCAGTGTTGTTTATAGTGCTCTAGGTGCAGTCTAGCTACTTTATCTACAATAATACTATCTTTTCTGATTTATATTGTACTCCTGGAAATTCTGGTTGCCTTCTCCAATACAGAAGCACAGTGGGTTGAAGGCCATGGGGAGTATCTCCATAATAACTCCCCAGATTTATTACAAACTCCTGGTAACATGCTGCAGTGACATTCTCTTTGTTACCTCATTGGATTCTTTACTATTTTACATCGTCTCTTAGAAAAAAGCATTTAAATGATTTAAGTCCTCTGCGTCGAGCTTCATTGTTCTTCGTTATTTGCTGTGTTTCCTGCATTAGTATCATATCCACACCTGAAAATTCAATTCTCAATAGTATTAGGTAAACCATTAAAAATAACAGAAAGCTGAGGAGGATACATTGATTCTAGTGATCCTTTATGCTTTCCATTTGCAGTAAATCTGTACCATCCTTTCCTACAGAGGACTTTTATTTTGTTGAGCAAATGTTCTTTCTTCTTCCGAGGCTTAGGCATTACAAGAATTTCTTCTGTTCTTGCCTGTAGCTATATTTTTATTTTCTCCATGGCAAAGTTTTTTTTCCTACAGCAAGACAGAGGCAATGGTTTAAGCAGTGTTCATCAAAATATGTATTTGGAACATGCAATAGCCACTCAGTGATACTGGAATAGTGGGATTTTAAATCCATCTATTTAAAAAAATATTTAAGATATTTACTATAATGGCAGAATATCTTGCATAACATTATGATTCATCTTAAATAATATATCTCCATAGGTTGCTGCACAATATTAACCAGAGCTGAAAAAGATTTCAAAAATTAAACCTCAAGCTTTAAAGCAAAACGTAATAAAAATTTTGCAAACAAGTGAAGCAGGCATGTGTTTGGAGACAGTGATCCTCATGCAGGATGGTTTTCTGATCTAGTGACTCTATGTGTTATGACCATATTTTTAGAAAAATAAAATGCTTTTTAAATGTGTATTAACAGAAATATGAGCCAAAAAATTTTCCATCAAGATATTAACTTTTTAAAATGTTACTGAAATTCTGAATCTGATCTCCCCAAGTAGAACATTAAAACAATGTGGTTTTTTACATATACTTCACTGAAGTCTATTCCTTCCTGCCTTTATGAATTTGTGGGAGTCAGACTGTAATTCAGGATATTAGGGACCAAACGAAGAGGACCCCATTAGTGGATGTGGTTGTCCTTCCTCCCTGTGAGCAGCACACCAGTAACAAGCCAGGTTCCTCTCCAGGACATGCTACTCATTTGCTACCAATGTCAAAGACATTTATTTGCCTTGATCTTCAGAACAACTAAAAATCAAGCCAAATTACATTAAAGCTGAAATTTATATCTCCAAATACACTACAGTATTTGCACTTTGCAGGTAATGATGCAGATCTGAGTACCCAACAGGAATTGTGCAACTGCTAGCCAGATCAGCTGCATGATAAGCTTTTAGTGGGAAAGAAATAAACCTGGTGTGCCTTGCTTTAGTAATGGTTACAGAACATGAACCTTCAGGAGACGTGTTTTCACAAATATAACTTCTAGCAGAAAAATGCCAATGATGTCTTCCCCTTCCACAATTAAAAAGGAAATAGACTAAATCTAAACCAAAATTTTATTCCAAGTAGGGTTTTTTATTGAGAAAATATGTAATAGGCTTTCACACAACAGTAATGCTATTATTATCCTTAAAAAAATCTGAGACAAGTAGAGACTAAATTACCAGACGACATTTTCAACATGGCAGGGACTGAATCTCGAATTCTTGAGGCCAATACCAAACCCTTAACCACAAGCCAAACTCTTCTGTTCTTCAAGTATTTTCAATTTTTTCCCTCTATATAGGTAACTGGATCATTTCATTATTCAAGTAAATGCATAAAATTGTTACCTTTCCCTTCTATTCCACAAGACCCTTCCATTATAATGTCATTCCAATGAATGCAACATAGAACTAATAGAAAGATTTGCCAATTTATCTTCAAATTTCACAAAGAACCACATTCCTTTATCATAAATTAAATATTCACAACTGCAGACAAAAATGTCCTTAATCCTGAATTAAATTGTATTGACACTCATGGAATGGAATACTTAGCAATTTATTATTTAGGTACAAAGTATTTTATTTGAATGTGCAAGAAGGCCTTGATCCCAAGTCAGGTTCAGACAGTGGCATTTTAATTTTTATTGGAGCACGGACAAAATCAAACCTAATTTTAAGTGAAAGCCAAACACTGAGAAAAAAAAGAGATTGAAAGCGAGAAGCCATGGCCCATCAGCCCAAAACAAGCAGCATTAAAGGAAAACTGTCAGATTGTGATGATGTGCAATTAACCTCAAAAACGGACAGTCGTATTTCTTCTCAAACAAAAAACCAAAAACAAAACCCCACACCTAAATAGTCTAAAGTTTTATTATCTAATGCATTCAAAGAGAAAAAGTGGAAAATTTATCAAAAGATAGCACCTATCTTTTATTTTAAGGGTTGCCACATTCAATTAACCTCACCGTGTCTAACACAGACTCCCCCCCAGTGTGAGAGCAGCTGTTTTGGAGTGGTCACCTTGGACATCGCTGGATTTCTGGGAGCATCTTTAGGAGCAGAAGTCCCTGTGACTTTGAATGAAGGTATGAACTGACTTTTGTGTATTTCTCCTACAAACTTGTAGGATTGCAAATTATCATGGGGAAAACATCCGGGACTTTTCCTTTCCTTGCTTTTAAACAGTCTCTACAGACAGTTGTGTTGTTTGCTCTGAATTCACTTCTTAACAGAGATCAAGTCTGAGATCAAGGTTTCAATTTCAATAGCTAAAGATTCAAAATTAATCAGGAATCTAAGTCAGGATTTCCTCTAACAAGGTTAAAGCACTGTTATCTGTTTTGTTTTAAATGTTGCAATGTAACACCATGATATTCAGGGCTCTGTTTCATTCAATCCCAGCTCTATGCCCTCCCTTCTTCTGTCTCCAGAACTGCCACACAACCTAATCAGAATGGAAATAGAGAGTAAAGCCTCTCAGATAACATTTAGGCCTGGTAAATCTGGACCAGTTTATTCTGAGGGCCGTGACAGAATGATCACCCTACTAACTCTGCTACTATAGGCTTTGCTGGTTGGGTAATGTTCTGGAAAAAAGACCAACCTGTTGTTTCACATCTGCTATTCCATTTCCCTTTTGTAGAACTTGCTCATTCAGTCTATTCTGGAAAATGAATGTTATTAAGAATGAAAGGGAGACAGGTAGTCCCATTAATGACCAGGCAAATACTATATATAATGTTCGGAGAAAAACCAACACAGAGAGTTGTCATTTATAAACACTAGGGAAATGATTCAGCATAGGAATAAAATTGGTGAAAAAATATATCCTGCCAAACTGACAGGAAAAATAAGTTACAGCATGATACTAATTTGCAGGAGTATAGGAGTGAAAATGCCGTTTTCTGCTTTTTCTCTTATAAAAGCATCCTTCTTTTTATATCTATTCACACTCCTGCATAGAGACCTATGTTCATAGGGGCTGGTTTTGAAAGATTTTGATAACACCTATTTAGCCCACAAGAGTTTGCCCTCTCAGTACCCATTTGACCCAGAGATGAGATTTTAAGCCAAAAGTGACAGCATCTACTAGGAGGTCTCTGCTGGGATTAATACAAAACTGCATCTCACAACCTGACTGGACCATGGGAAGCATCCAGAAAGCTACCTTCACTTTCCTGAGAGGTAGGTTTGCCACCTCTGACCAACACACACAGAAAACAAGAGACTCTAAGGCAGCAGAGGACGAGTGAGGCCGGGGAGAGAGCACATCCTGCACCTCTGAGGAGACCTGGCCAGGCAGCTGAATTTCAATAACAATATTTGTTTTGCAATAACAAATCAAAACAAAATGGATTGGCTTTTTCTCTTTCTTGTCCTTCCCTAATCTTTTCAGAAGACAAGAATACCAGTATTTCCTTTGAAAGCATTGAGAAATATCTTTCCTTAAAATACAGCATGGATTGACTTTATTAAAGCAGTAATACTAGAAGGACCAAATGGCAATGGTCACTGTTTCTAACCATTGATTCCCCTTGAGGGGCTCGATGTGAGCAAACTCATGCAACACTAACAACTCAGAAGCCTTAGCCAAAGCTGCCATCTAAGCAATAAATAGGCTGTCCTGAAATCACACTTTTGAGTAGTTGCTGCAAACTTTCAGGGCACCTGGAAATCCAAATTTTGGCTTTGCCACAATTTATTTGCACATTCAAATAAAATACTTTGTACCTAAATAATAAATTGCTCAGTATTTCATTCCATGAGTGTCAATACAATTTAATTCAGGATTAAGGACATTTTTGTCTGCAGTTGTGAATATTTAATTTATGATAAAGGTATGTGGGTTTTTGTGAAATTTGAAGATAAATTGGCAAATCTTTCTATTAGTTCTATGTTGCATTCATTGGAATGACATTATAATGGAAGGGTCTTGTAGAATAGAAGGGAAAGGTAACAATTTTATGCATTTACTTGAATAATGAAATTTGCCACCATTTCAAGCTCTTCAACCTGCACGATCCCTGTGTGGACATCCTAAGTGACACATAGAGACAATGAGAGGAAGTCAGTACCTCTGAAAATCTGCAGCAGAAAATCCAATTCATCCAAGTTAAGTATCTAACTCCCTTCACTGACTTTGAAGAAGAAAGGATTTTCAAGGTAGCAAATGTCTTTTCATTATTTAGGTGTTTTACCCTTTTTAAAAATGAGCTCTTAGCAGTGCAGGATCACCTATTTGCAGAAACGATGGTGGCCAAAACTCTGGTCTTGCAAAATAGAAAAGCAACCAGTAATCAGATTACATACAAAGGAAAACAATCAGGGTCTAGTATGGGAGATTTTGAACACCTCTCTCCAGTGAGTGCTTCAAAGTATGTGTAGTGAGAAACTCTGTGCCTCATTTGGTGAAACTAATCTGTCATTCAGCCAAGATAGGTGTTGGTACCAGAAACAAAGCAAGATAAAGAAATATGATAAACTTCTCATGTGGCAGCTGGGAGCAAGGAAAGGAATTGGGCTTTTGGCTCTGAGATGTACATGCAGTTCACATGAGCCCTGGATTTTGTTGTCTGTTAGCATCCTGGGATGCATTAGACAGAGTATCTCAAACAGGTTGAGGGAGGTGATCCTTTCCATCTGCTTAACCATGGGGAGACATTTCTGGAGTGCTGTGTTCAGTGCTGGGCTACCCCCAACTTGAAAGACACAAACATACTGGAGAAAGTCCAGCAAAGGGCCCCAAAGGTAATTAGGGGCCAGAATATCCATTCTACCAGGAGAGGCTGGGAGAACTAGGACTGTTCAGCCTGGGGAAGAGAAGGCATAAGAGGATTTAACCAATGTGTATAAATACCTGATTGGGCAAGCAAAGAGGACAGAGCAGATCCATGAGTGGTGAATATTTCGTGCTTGATCTCCCTCTCTCTCCCCCACAACTCTTTTCTATCTCTCTACTTCACACGCATTGTTAAATAAAATCCATGTTGTTGACATTGTCATATGGTCTTGTTTGTACTTTAATCTGGGCAGAGGCATCTCTCTCAAATCAGATTGTAACAGCATCCCTGAAGGTATTTAAAAGACATGTAGATGTGGTGCTTAAGGTCTGCTTTAGTGGTGGGCTTGGTAGTGTTAGATCTACAGCTGGACTTGATAATCATAAAGGTCTTTTCTAACTTGAAAAATTCTATGTTTCTTTTCAGTCATTCTCAGTGACAGGAATAACAAACATGCATAAAATGCAATAAAACAAATTTTTATTTAAGCATAAGAAAAAAAACTCTTTTCATTATGAAGGTGGTTAGCCACTGAAATAAATTCCCCAGAGGGGCTGTACCATCTCCATCCTTGGAGACATTCAGAACTTGACTGGATATGTTCCTTAGCAACCTGCTCTAGGTGACCCTACTTGGAGTAGGGAGCTGGCCTAGATGATTCCTGAAGGTGCCTTCCCAATTCACTCTGTGATTCTGTGATAATTAAAAGCAGCCAGGGACCATAATCAAGAACGATAACCTTGACTTTGGTGGGGGATGATTAAAGTTAGTCAACTTCCAGTTCAAGGAATTCAGCATCTTGAGGGTTAACCAGTTCTGGGAACTAAGTGAGTTGGATTGCTGTATAAGAATAAAAGTAGGTTCCATCATGATGTGCTGAGTAGCAGTTGTAAAGCTGAGAAAATGCTTCAGAAACATTTTCCCACTGACTGTACAAGTAGCCACAGCCCCACAATGCTCCTGAAACCTTCAGCAGGCTGTGAGCACCCTTCCGCCCACCCTGTGCAAGATCCAGACAAAATATGGCCTTGCTATGTTTCCATAATACATATTTAACAGTTGTCACTGTTACTTTGCCTAAATTATGTGAAGATTTTAGCCCCTGGCTCTTTATACAAATTTTATTCTGCAGGGCAGGAATAGCCAGCCGTGTCTTTCTGACTGATACAGCAGCTATGATAGCAGGTGCAATCTTTGGCATAAAAGCAGCAGGGGTAGAGAGAAGAGAGATTATTATTATGACACATAGAATTAATGAGACCTTTTCTGGAAACCTTTGCTAAGCCTTATACTTTGTAAAGAGATTCAGAAAAACTTGGAAGATTAAAAAAAAAAAGAAAGAAAGACAGAAGATGGAACCAAGCCACACAAAAGTTTAAAAAGCCGCATTAAAGTATAAAAATGTAAAAGCATTTCATTTATTTAATTTCTCAAAACACAGATCCCACCATCACTTGATCACAGCCTACACAGGAATATACTTCAAAGAGCAGAGGAATACTGTTAGTAGAAAAAGGTATATAATAATCTGTTATCTGAAATTTGAAACTAGACAAATTGAGGGTAAGAAATAAACTGTCAGCCTTCAAATGACAATATCGCCCAGTGAAACAATTTAATGACTGACACGATGGATTTTCCATCATGTGAATTTAGCACATCAATATTTGATGACAATAGCCTTACCAAATATATCCAATAAAGGTGATTGCTGAAAGAAGGATGTGAGACCTATGGTAAATCTCATAGATACCTGTTTTAAACACCTGATTAAACATTTGATTCTGAATTGGAGAGGCTGATTTTTTCAGTGGTGGTAATTATCTTATCAATTAATGGGCTATTAGTAAGACTCTAATGATTGGTTTATACACAAGATGTTTCACAAAAGGAGTAGTAGTTCTGCAAACAAATTAATGTCTTTCTATGTTAATGTGTATTATAATGAAGAGTCTTTTATTTTCCCAATCCATTTTTTGATGGTTTTCCCCCTCCTCTTGATATCATATTGTGACTAAGGAAAAGAGACAAAGCTAATACACCCAAAAGGCCAATTACTAAGCCCAAATACTAATAAGAGAAATACAAGATGACCTTGTACCCCATAAATAATACATTCAAGTTAATAAAGAGTGAGAGAGTAATGCATGGACGTCAGCTGGCTGTGAGCTGTCAAATACAGTTGGAGTAAGTGGGATGAAGGCTGCACAAAAAGCAAGGTGTGTTCATGTGGACTGTACTGTTCAAGCCACCCTAACAAATCATGACCAGTTTTGTTTCTGTCCCTGCTTCCAGAAGACAACATCTGCTCGGTAATCTGCCATCTTTGAAAGTCTAGGAAGGTGAGGGGCTGTGCCTGACCACCAGGGGAAGGAAAATGTTGCATCCACTTTCAATAAAAGGCCAAGATAAATATCCAGAGAATTAAATATTGAACAGTATCCCCTCAGTCCCTGGGAAAATCATGGAGTAAGTGCTTTTGGAGCACATTTCTGCACACATGAAGTAGAATCATGTGATTGGGAATACTCAGCACATGTTTACAAAGGCTAAATCGATGCTGACCAATTTAATTGCTTTCTAAAATAAAATTACTAGATTTCTAAATGAAAGAAGAGCAGTAATTATTCTCATTTTCAGAAAGCCTTTCAATGCATTTCCTGAAATATCCAGGTTCTTGTATCTTGCTTCCAGTTTGGGATGTCATGGTTTGGATAGGTGGATCAAACCAAGGTATAAAGCTCCAGTTACATGATCGTGGTCAGCAGTCAGTCCTGCAACATAATCATCAAACCTTCATCAGTGACCTGGAGCAGATGACAGAGTGTTCCCTTGTCAGATTTGGAGGTGACACCAAACTGGGTGACAGTGGACTGAAACAGAAACAGAAGAATTTGAGACTGGACATAAGGAGAAACTTTTTCAACATGAGGACAGTCAGGAGGCATCACAGATTATCCAGGAAGGAGGTTCAGCCTTCATCCTTGGAGATTTTCAAGACTTAGCTGTATAATCACTGTAGCAAGCTAGTCAGACCTCCTAGTTCTAAGGGTAAATTCACATCTGACATCTTAGAAATACATCTATTGCCCATAGAATCATAGAGAAAGTTTAAAGCCAGAGGTCATGAAAGGTGAGGTTGGGCAGTTGGGGAATAAAATCGTACAGGGAATAATGTGGGCATATTAGAAGATATTGCTCATTGCTCATGATCAATCAGATAGGAGTTGCTTATAACAGACATGAGGGAATTAAAGAGAGATGTGGTATGAGTACAGTCGGGAAATGAAGCATCCTGTATGGCTGGCATGGTGAGAAGCTAATTTTGCCTGAATCAAAGGAAATTAATAAAGCCGTGCGAGACGTGCTCACCATATTAAACACATTTGGTAACTGATCCTTCCCCAGTAAACAGAATCACTGCAAAACCACCAAGATATCTATAAATGTTTCCATTCCTTCTCTCCATTAGCAAGAGTGTTTCTACACTGCCACCATTCCTCATGTTGCATTTTCGAGCTCAACAAGAAAGTTCATGAGCATTTCTGCACAGGTACTGTCAAGTGAAATTAACTTTATTAAATGCTAGGTGCCTATAAAGGTGATGCCTCCTTTTGGACTGCTAGTCCCACCCACTTTCAGGTCTGATTTTCAACATCTCACTTAAAATGAGATTAACTGCACCCTAAATGTGCCTACATCACTCCAGGTGAATTGTTCAGCAATAAATACCTGCCTTATCCATTATTTCATACATTCATTCACATGAGTCTCATTTTAGGTGGTTTTCCTACCAGCTGGAAAGTTTCATGAAGGTTGTGTGGTCAGATGGAGATGGGAAAAGGTGAAATGGTAAGACCCCACTAAACACAGGTGGGGTTATATGTAGCCAAAGGAAAGACAGTTGAGTCTTGACAGGGGGGTTGCAGACCCCCCCCCCCCCCCCAAGCACTAAGTGATAGAGCTGAAGTTGGAAGGCCGAGTAACTCAGCTTGGCTCAGCACCAAGCAAATGCATTCACAAAGCTTCTTGATCCAAATCAGCATCCCCAGATGCCAAGGAGCTGTGCTGAGGTAGCTCAGGGTTTCGGACAATACTGCATTGTGCATCAGAGGAAGAACTCTGTTTCCACCCTCCACTCTCTGCCAGAAAAAATGTCTATGTCTCTGCCCCAACACCTTGTGTGAAAACCTTTACCAGGAAACAGTGGATTTTTCAGAGTTAAAGCACATTTTTCAAAGTTTATACACCTCTACACCAAAAGCACAAGTGATTTTTTGGCAGAGAATAGTTTCAGTGAAAGCGCATGTGTCACCACGACCTCCTGAAACTGGCCCTGGAAGCGATGTGTAAATTTCCAATTCACACTAAACTATACGTACTTCCTACTCTACTTGCATTCTGGTCAGCCCCCAGAGCCAGGACCATATACAGACTTCTGGGTTTAGACACCCAAACCCTTCCTTACCCAGGTCAGGATGTGGCAGAAATATGCTCTGACTCCTTTCTACCCACAGACCCTAAATTCCTTCGCAATGAAAAAAACACTGCAGGGAGATGTGGCTTCTGCTCAAATCCCATCTTGGCACAGAGGCTGAATAAGGTGAATGGGGAATATGTGCTGCTCCAGCTGCACCTGGGAGCTGGAGAGCCTCCCAATGTCTCATAGTGCAGCACATGCAGGGCAACTTTGTACAGGCAGCTTGGCATAGAGCTCACATGCAATTAAAAGGTAAATGCCAATTCTTGCTCCTTCTAGCAAGGAAAAGGCAAACACACAACAGTGATATTTTTGAAGACTATAAAAAGAAAATTACTAAGTGCATTAACTCCCTAGTGGAAATCCTTGACTTGCTGGTTCTTGGAGTTTCTTTTCAAGTTCTCCCTCAGTCACACGAATGCAAGAATAATTCCCACATGGAAGCAGATACAAAGTCACCAATAGGGTGAGCTAACTTGGCTCCACTGTTTTTTGGTTTTGCTCCTAAATTAGAATCTTATAGTTTTTTCAAACATGGAAGTTTTGAAATAATTCACAGGTTCAGCCTTTACCACAGAACACAAAATTTAGGCAGTATGTATCTTAAAAATATACCTCACGTCCATATATTGTTCAGATAATTATGTTCTTGATGTGCACAAAGTGCAACTATGCCACTCAACCAACAGAAAACAGATTATCCCTGCTCCAGTGGTTCATTCCTTTCTGTCATTTGCAACACCATGGTTTTACAGGGAAAATATTTATCAGGTTTTAGTAAAAAACCAGAATTTTAGAATCAAGATTGACTATGACAGAAAAAAACCTATTTTTACAACATATTGTACAACAAAATCAAAGCCTTTTATGAAGCCATGAGATGTATCACATTGGCACGATTTCTGTAGCCATTTCTTATACATTCCTAGAACATAGATACAATCCGAGGATTTATTAACACATTGAAATCAAACAAGAAAAGAAACAGAAGTAGTAGAAGTAATTACTACTTTGAGGTTTGATAAAATGTGGTTTAGAAAATGTTTAGAAATCACTGAGAATCCTATAATTAAGGAACTAACTAAGTGTCAATGCATTCAATCTTGCTCATATCAAAACAGATAAAAGAGTATTATGCATGTTGTTTAGAGGTGAAAAATGTGGCTTTTTATAAAGTAAAATAAAGTTTGTCAAAAAAAATCTTATGTTGAAGTTGGAAAAAAAAGATGAAGCATGAAATAACAAGCAGAATCCAGTTTAATGAATAATTAAGAAAGCAAATAGACGTACTGAAGAATTAATTGCCAAATATTCTTTGACCTACAATAAAGGCTTTTCCAAAAGATATTTTCTAGAGTTACTCACAGCAAATGGCGGGGGCCAATTAAGGAAATGATGAGCTTGTTACAAAGAGCTGCCTGAATTTTTGCATTGTGCATGAAAGAGTGGGAAAGGCAACTTCAAAACCATGGGCAGTGAAAGCAGTAAAAAAAAGAGATCAGGAGCAGAGATGCCAGGCCGGTTTCTGTGAATGATGCTGCAAAAACTGGATGTTAAATGTTGTTCCCATGCAAAGTCCTTTTGAAGCACTTTTGTAGAAGAGTTTATTGACCTTCCACTAGTCCCAAAGGCAAGGTAAAATATTGGCCAGCTCTGTCTCTGCTGAAATGAAACAAACACACTTCACGTTTGGACTATTTACGGTGTTCCATCATCAGCCGACAGCAAAAAGAAACTTTATAATCACACAGCTAAATTAAATAAGAACAGAACAACAATTTATGGTCAACAATTTTTCTGTTTGCACTGGGGTGGCAATCATATTTTGCTTTTTTCAGTTCACTGCCATAACACTTCAGCTTGACAAGTCCCACAGCTCTCAGAGAGTCAATGGAGTTACACACAGATAAAACTGGAGAGAGAAGAGAAGACTCCAGCCCACTGAGTGCTAGGGAAACTTAAAATAACTATTATCAGAAAATCTTTCTCTCCCTGTTTCAAGTATGAACTGCTGTCAGGATGAAAGCATAAGAAAATCTGGTTTTAAATTGAGTTTTTTCTGTGAAGTCTACAAGTGATTCAACGAGACAGATATTCAAATTACACTAGTCAAGCATGTTCCCAAATGCCTATCCTGTGCACTTCCCATTTCTATGCTAACACCTTCATTATTCCCAGTAAAATCAATGGCAAAATTTTCATTCATGGGAAAGACCTAAGCCACTTGTCAAAGAAGTCCTTCTCTTTCCCTATCCTAATTTCTATATCCTTTTTCTGCCAAACTTCTGGGGTTTTGAGAACTGTGATAGGTCCTGTAGTGCCTGTTCCAAAAAGACCTTCATGAAGTAAAACCATTCAGTTTTTCAGGTTCCTTCTGCCATCCCAAAACTTACCTCTGATGCCAGGATGACTTTTGCCTTTTCTCTTATACCCCTTTTATATATGCTTTTATATAGTTTTCATGTATTCTTAGTACTTTTAGCCCACATACTTGTAATTCTTCAAGTCTGATAACAGCTGAGACCCACTATACCACTAAAGGCCAGGAGACCAAACACCCTGGAAGCCTCGCGGTCAGGGGTCAGAAGGCCCCAGACACCAAGGTCCTTTCTGGAGCACATTCTGTAAACTAAGATAGGCCAATCCAGGGGGAAGATTCCTCAGAATGGGGAATTCATTCTAGTCTCTCATTGGGGAATCTTTGATAGACATGTTAATTTACAAGGCCTATAAATTGTATGCATGATATATCGTATGTGTGTGTGTGCATTTTGGGGTGCATTTCTGGGCTTTCCACCTGGACGAAGTGCTGCACCTAAAGATCCTTAAATAAATACCGAGGTCAAAACTCCTTTTTTTCCCATAACCGTGTTTTGACTTTAATTTTAAGACCAAAAAAAGGCAGTACCTCTTTCCTCCTTTCCTGGTTGTGCTTACAGCAGAAACATACAGGGCTCAAACACTGCCCAAGAGTGAGCACCTGTGGGCACAAATCATTCCAAAGTTCTGTGCTCTTGAGCCCATGTCTGTAATGGAGCAGTCTGAGCTATCTTCAGTCTGAAAGGTTTGCTGGGGATGATGTGGCTTCATCAGCTGTCTGGCAAAAGAGAGTAATTTAGTCACTGAAGAACTGATTGGCAAATGGCATGAGAAATCCAGTCAAATCCAAATTCTTAGTTGATCCAAAAACTGGATACAAAATTATCAACTCAGTGAAATAATTGTACTATGGCTCCAAACACAGATGGTGAGGACTTCTATAGATAAGCCACAGTTTGTCACATTGAGGATGTTAATTTAGTCCCAATCCCTCAATTCTTAGCTATGTAAGGAAGCTAATAGTCTGAGCAAGAAATGCTTACACGGCTACCAGATTCCTCTTCTGTATTAGGGTAGAAGGATTTAAGTCTGTTCTATCTGATGCTGGAGTTGTTGTGCATGAGGTAAGTCATGTGAAATTTTTAAGCAACAAAGCAGAAATTGCTTGTCACAAAAAAATAAAAAAAGATCATTTTTTGCCAGTAAGATTAGTGAGCCGCATCTGAAAGGTCATAGAATGGTTTGGGTTGGAAGGGATCTTCAAGATCCTCTACTTCCAACCCCTCTACTATTGGCAGGGATACCTTCCACTGGACAAGGTCCCTCAAAGCCCTGTGCAGCCAGGTCTTGAACACTTTGAGGGATGGGGCAAACATGGGTTATCATCTCTTTGCAGACCTGCAGGATATAGACTTTCACATCACATCAGATCTACAAATGTTTACAGCTGATGTTCATACAGAGATGTGTATGTCACGTGCTGTTTTGGGACTCCTGCATGGGTGGCTCTACTATGTGTGTGTGCACATTAATTTGTGTTTACTGTTTTAGACCAAACACAAAACTTCAGCCATTTTTTTTGGTCATGTTTATTGGTTTATTTTGATAATATTTTTTTCTCTGTAATAAAGATTTCAGATTTTTTTTTTTAATAAAGAAGCAAGTACTCACTGTATATAAGATATATTCTCTGTAACATTATAGCATTGTTCTCAGTTTTTATTAGTACAGAGAAATATAATAACTTTCTAGTGATTCTGTAAGTTTGAATTACCTGTTAGTGTTAGTTCCATCAGCTGTTGAAAATACTTGCCTTAGCAGAACTCAGTGAAGGCTGGGACTAGATTTTATCTCTGATACAGAAGGAAGAATAGGGTGTGGGATTGGGATTTTTTGGGCATTTTTTTGTTCATTTTTTGGTAGAAAGGGGCATGTGGGATATTTCTGTCTTGGTACTAAACAGGTTCTTGCAATTTTTTTTCTTTCAATGGCAAAAATAAATCTATAAGCCAGTTTACAGTGTTCTTGTAAATAAGCAGCAGCCTTCTGAAATGACCAAGTCTCTGTTATTTATTGTGTCTCTGAGAAACAAACCTACAGTACTGCCTTTGAAATCCATGTATAAATTCAGGAGCAAAAGATAGTGACTAATAGAGTAAGAATGGAGTTTGTTTTATCCCCTTTCCATGATCTCAAAGTGCAAAGTCATTATCTAGAGCCATCGTAGGGGTCTCCATGGTCACTCTAATCGATAGCAAAAGACACCTGAGGTGTGACTCTCATCATCTTCAAGAGTTTCTTTATGAAAGGCCACATCACCCTGCAGAGCTGCGACCCCTCAAAGCAAGGAATGGGTTCAGCCATGTCAAAATGACTCTTATAATTAATGAATGGACCATTTCACATCTCTGATGCAGAAAACTACTGAAAAATATACCAAGGACAGATGTTTTTATTGATCTTTTTGCTTTTTAGCCCAATATACTCTTTTTCTTCCCTTTTGGAAAATCAGTAGGAACTAAAAGGTAGAAAAAAACAGAAGACAAGAATAGCAAAACATGAGAGGCTTTCTGGTGGCTATACTGCCTGCACTAGAACTGGCTGGGCCATTGGGAAGTCCTCCAGATGCTGCCAAGATCTCCACTGCATATAGTTCTATGAAATAAAGTTCTAGATATGGAAACCAGCAACAGTAAAAGCAGAGTGAAATTAGTCAGACATCCCCAAGTTCCCCTCAGATTCGTGTATCTTGCCTGGAGAACAGACGCAGATGTATGGCACGGCTCTAAACAAAGCCACAAACAGAAGCCCTGCCAAGCCCACGCTGCCATTCCAAGGCCATGCATTCACTGAGCCTTTTGCATCCACTGCTTCCTCCTGGGTCAGCGCATGACATGTCACACTCCCTGAGAGGAGCTGGGATAAGACCCTGTCATTCTTTTGCCTTGGCCTCTTCCTCAGAATCTCATTACGAACCTGAAGAGCTTGGCTAACAGAGTTTACAGTGACAGAGTCTTTTATAGTGCAATAAAGGCTTTTAAGATGTACTTCAGAGGCTTCTAATTCTCTCAGCACCACAGTAAATATAATGAACACAAAAATTATCCCTGCAGATGTTGTGGTGTCAGTAACAATAACAAAATCTCAGCACGGCACAGGACCAAAATAGCATCTGGGATTTTGATTCACTCAATTTAATCACATAGTGTTTGAGCATTTATGGTTTTACAGTTTTTGTTTATTGATTTACAGTATTTTAATGAGATTACTGTGAAAACATATATGCTGAATTAGTACTTATATGGGACACATACCAATGCCCATCACTTCCCTCGTTGGTTTCTACAGAGGGCTAATTTGCAGCCCTCAGGAGCTCACAGGAGGATTTAACATTAAACAGCCTGCTGCCTAGTACGAGAGGAAGCAGACAACTAATAACTGTTTCCTAAGCCCATCAAAAGACCATGAAACCTTCTAAGACTTTACAATAATGGAAAATAAAAAATACAGAATGAAGCCATTTATATTTCCCCTGATTTAAAACCAAGTGGGGAAGTATTAGCAAAGAAGCACACTGATCTATCAGTCACTGCTCAGGTGGTTTCCAAACCATTCTGTGTATAAAAGTCATTTGTTGCTTTGTGGCCTACACAAAAGTGCCAATAATTTCAAATTTGTGAGCAAGAGGCCACACAGAAGCAACCCTTCCCGTATCCATGCACTGGGGCACATGCACACATGCATCAAGGGACTTATCTTGTTAAAGTTTTTCCTCCTAAAAGTGAGGTATTTCAGCTTGGCAGCTGCCCATGCTGGGCAGCAGTTCATATATATGTGATGATTCACACTACCTACCAAAATGCCACCCAAACCTCACACATAGGCACTCCTGTCTCTCTCTTGTTCCCTCCCTCCCCTTTACCATCTCCATGGGCTCCAGCAGGGGCTCAGCCATTGCCTGAGGCTATTCTTCACTTTTGAATGGCTGAAGTAAGGGGAAATGAATCCACACTTTGGGCAGTAAAGAGGCAGAAACATGAGCAGATATGAAGAATAAAATACTCTGTGGAATTTTCTGAAAATGTACACCTTTCACTCAGTGAGCAGGTACCTGGGGTAAGCAGTACAGGTATCCATTTTCTGCAAGTGAACAGGTCTGGCCTGTTCATGCTGCCACCTCTCCTGAGAGCCACCTTAGCAAGCCAGGATTTCCCTCAGGATTACATGAAATAAGTGCTCAGGGCAATCTGCGGCACTGCCTAGTGCAGGGCACCTCTGCCAGGGCTCTGCTCACCATCAGCACCACTGCTCTTCCTAATGCCTGTCAAAAATACCTCTTGTGAACAATTGCATCAAAACAAAAAGTTGCTGGGAAGATTATTTAATTTGTGAGTTTGTCTACTTCACCCAAGGGAATATATTTTTGCCTGGAGCCTCAGACACCTCTCACTGCAGAAAGGACACCGTGAAAGCCAAGGTTTTGCAGAAGACATGACAGTCTTTGTCCCGCGGTATTCCAGAGCACAGCGAGCCCTGTCGTCTCAGCAGTTCCCATCACACAAACCCCTCCTCACAGCAAAGGCAAGGCTGACCCCCAGGTGCTGTCAGTCAGTGTAACCTCCTGGCATGCATGGCGACTGCTGCCAGCTGGACAAGTGGCCAGACCCACACTGTGCTTGGGAAAGGCAGGGAACACACGGGAGCAAAGAAGGACTTTGGCGTTAATTTTCGAGCCATTTTTGTTCCTTACATTGCTGGAAATATTTGCTTTCTCTCCTCTGGCATGCTTGGCCAGACAGCAGCTCTGAGTCAGACTTCTTATACACCATTGTCCTTTACATCTTTCAGGTGACCCAGAATGTATTACCATGGCAGGTTGAAATTTCCCTGCCACTGCTTGATCTGGCACTCCTTCAGCAGTTCAGGGGCTGGAGGCACAGCCTCTCTTCCCTTTGTAATGTTAATGCACACTTTGTGCTCTGGCCTCAGAGTTTTCTCTGTGTAGCTGGCGATATTAGACTAAATCAAGCTTCCTCCCTCTCCAATGAATATGCATTTGGAGCAGTATTTTTTTTCTCGTGATGGTTCAGAATAGTCAACAGCGGGAGTAAAGCACTTTTTATTCCTTCTCAGATTAAATCTATAGGCTTCCTTTAGCTCCACTTTCTAAGGGAAGTTTGCTAACAGTATCAGCTGATCCAGTTTGGCATCGCTCAATGATTCAAGAACATCACTATTAATATCTCAGCTGCCTCAGAAGCACAATATAACTTTGTATGCCCTCCTCTGGGGTTTTAATCCATTCAGAAAGCAACTCTTTAGTTGATAATTCAGTAGTGTCAGACTTTTCACTTTAAAGGTAATGATTCACTCTAACATTTTATTTCTTTCTGTCATATAACAACACTTCATTTGTATGCTGCTCTGTGTAGGTAACATAACTAAACAACCACTTTGGTGAGAAGAGAAAGCAGGCATGTCAAGGAATACAAGGAATTGGTGATTATTTAGATTTTTCATCATCCTTTTTTTTATGTTTAAGAATGTCAATTCCTTTAGTGTAAAAAGGGAAACAAAAGGAAATGTCAGCTATTACTATGAACAAAGGACAATTTACTGCAATCATGAGTTTCGGTATTATTTCTTAGTCAGAACATCCCATGAAAAACAAATTTCAGCATCTACTGACATTAGCAATAAAGGCCACCCCAGGCAGAGCATTTATTTCAGTCAAGTATTATGTATTCTTAAGATGCCAAAGAGGAGATCTGTCAGAAAAAGAAGCTAGGACATTAATGACAGCAACATACTGATATACCACAATAAGCATCTCAAGAAAAAACTTGAATTTATTTCAAAATAATTGAAATTGCTGTTATGCTGAGAGGGCCTTGCATTTTCCTAGAATAGGCCTTATATTGAAAGTTCTTACAATTCAGCAAAGGAAATGGGTTAGTGGATGCAAACAGCTGGGTCCTTTTTATTAAAAGACTCCTGAGGAGTTTAATCCCTGAAAGAAAATAGTAAGAAAACTACTTTTTAACTTTTTTTTTTGTTTGTGGGTGTGCTTTACATATACAAATATTTAGCCTCCTACATTCCATTTCCAAATACATACTTGTTTTGATGTCTCAGTGCTGTGGACCTAAATTCTTTGCTGATTCATGGCCTGCCAAATCAATGCAGTAATTGCATGTAAACTATTGCATTTCAAAGGCTTGTCTATCCCAGTCTTGCAAGCTCAGCTCTATGCTAATGTAACAAAATTATTTTGTACCCTGGTTAGTCTCTTATTCTAAACTATCTCACCCATGATCCCCAAGGCTTGGGGTCATATTCCCACTCACCATTGTGCTCCTTGGGGCGGAGAAAGTACTAGATAGGACTTTTTAAGCCTTCTTAGTGAAATTACACAATTGTTACTCACAGATTGCTATAGTAGGAGAATCCCTACTTATTTTGCTTTCATTGAGCCAAAATTGTTATCACTTTTTGATATTTCCTTCAAAATCCATTTTCAATTCTCAGGACAGAAGGAAGAGGTTTTTTATACAACACCTATAGTTCATCAAGTCACGTCAAAAGATGCAAAGAAAGTGATGATTCTTCAAAAGTAGCATTTCGCCCAGTAATACATGAAGCTCTGCTTAAATTTCCCTGAAGAGGTTTCCTAGCTCTGGGAGAATACCCTTACCCCCTGTTAGAGCTATTCCAGACTGTACATATAATTAAATATTTATTCTCTGAGAGAGGCAGAAATACAGTGACTGATGGATAGGGAAAGAGGCTGCCCCCAAACCGATGGCTAAAAGATGTTGAAAAACCTAATCCCACAGGCCAACTCCAGTTCTGTCAGAGAGTTTACTGCGGACATCACATGTAAGGGAAAATTGTATATTGTATCCAGTAAAGTGCACTTGAAAAGATTTTATTTCCTCCCTTAACATGTCACTCAAACATTCTACCTTGACCTAAATCCAGCACTAAGTTACCCATCTCTTTTTAATGGTGTGTGGTACTCTGGGAGCAGTTAGCTTAAAAATCAATACTTTTTTTTTTTGGTAGGATTTCTGTAGAGAAAATATACCACAGATATTTTTAGCCAAATGCCGGTACTTGGTTCACCTACTTAATCATGATATAGATGGATTTTAAAATCTTAAAATATTTATGTGGAAAACAGAGCTGGCCACTGTGAAATAGATTTCATTTACTGTCTGAAAACCACTCACATGTTCTTAGGTACTCCACGTTATTGACAAATTTATAGATAGCTGTCATCTTAACATGGCAGGTTAAAGAAATGCTACAGCTATTACAACACACATTTATAATGTTTCTGGGGAGCATAACTGACCCATCAGGATAATTATGGGCCTAATTTTCCCTTCTCCCTGGCTTCCAGCAGTAAATAGTGGGTTGTTTTGATGTCTTTTTGGTTTATTGCAGAAAACAATTAAACACTGAAATACCATTGCTGGACTCCAGTGCGAAGCAGAAATGCACCATTACTAGTGACCAAAGGATGAGGACAGGGGGAAGAACCACCCTCCTTCCAAGACAAGAAAAATCAACATTCCTTCTGCTCCTCATGAAAATTCAGGTCTATCCAGAAATATTCCTGTGCACACATGGTGAAAGGAAATTGGGCAGAAGTGAAAGTAGGTGGAGGAGCCACCACTGCGTCTGATGAAGCCTCTGGGCTGAGCTCAGGTTGCTGATACCAGTGTCCAGCCTTGTCAGTGGTCAGGGAGGTATTAAACTCTTTTCTTCTTGTCACCCAGGTGTCATCTCAAATGTCTCACTTAAATGGTTACCATTCTTCAGATTTTGCTTTAAGAGCTGGTTCCCTCTAATCAGATGCATTATTTTGTATATGTGAAAGATGACTTCTCACACATATACTCCCATCCGTACTCAAATATGTGTATATGCAAATTTGTATATAGACATATATATATATATCTCCACAATTAAAATAAATTCACACACATATGTAGCCTCTTGCTATCAGCTGAAAGAGGGAAGAAAATGAAACCCAAAACTCACTGGCCCTATATTTTCTCTCTGAATTGTTTGGCACCAGGTGTTTCCACAGAAAGGCATGTGCTCTCTGCAGTGCTAGATCATGAGAACATATGTCCTCTTTATTCAATAGATAACAATCTAATATCTAATTTCTAAATACGTGGCTAAATTTCCCCATTTGGTAAAGCAGCCTTTAAAACTTTTGCTTTCCTTAGTAGTATACATATTCTCAACATGGTTATAAATGGGAAATCCTTTTTTTTTTAACTGAAAACATGAAACCAGAAAAAATCTTTGCATGTGAAATACCATGAATTATTGTGCTTCACTATATTGAAATTAAAAAAAACTAAAAATATGAAAGACTGAAGCAGGAGAATAGTAGCTCTGTATTTACATTCATTATAAAAGTCCAAGTTTGGTCTTTGAATCTCTCCATATAGTTTACACAACACACTCTGCAAAATGTGTATCTCAGAGGAATTTAATTGTATTCCATTTCCATGTAACAAAATAAGGAGTTGCAGACAAGATTATTAAATAAAGTAGGGACCTTTTCTTTGGTGTACATTAAATAACCCAGTGACGAGCAATATGATTTTACTATCCTGAACATGGTATTAAACAGACAAAATATACAATGTGGAAGACAAAAAAAAAAATTTAAATCCAACAGCAACATTGTTCTAAAGCACATAGAGTTCATGTACATGTGGCCAACATGAGCAATGAAGCAGAAAGTTAAATCACTTAACAATACCTGATTTATGCTCTTTCACCCACAGGTCGTCACCTAACTATTACTACAACTACTTCTTTCAACACACCATAGACTGCTCCACAGAAATCTGTGCACAACTCTGGGCTGTCTGCAGCCAAGGAAGTGTACAAATGGTACAATTTTGGGAGGACCGAAATGAACTCACAGAAATATAGAGCCTCCTTTATCATGTGCATTTATGTATACCACTCATATATTTGCAGAACGATAAATGTACTTACAAAAGAAAAACCCCAGTGACATTTTCTATATATTCTTTTGCTTATTAATGTCTTTGCAAAAGCACCTGATATCCATAAAAAAATAATTTAAATGCATGTTGCACATTATTGCATCCTGAGTATACTCAGGATATTCCAGTCTGTCAATTTTTGTGTAATGGCTTCACATTTTTAAGAGAAATTAATCAATAAAGAAAGGTGAACATATAAAATAGTATCAAGGGGAGATCCAAACTTCAAACCACTTTCCTAGTAGAAAATCGTGAATAGAAATGAAAATTGCATGAAAAATTCAACGGCCCTGGAAGCTAGACCTGTCTGGAATTTCATACAGTCAAGCTACAAAGAAGCAGAAACCCTGCCTATTTTAAACACATTTTAGCTCCCTCGTAGAGAGAGGTTATCAGAACATGATGGTAAAAAAGGTGTCCTCCAAAGGAAAAGCAAACCCCTATCTATTTCTGTTATCTATGATCTACTGTCTATGCTCTATGATCTATTTTCCCTTATAATGTACTCTTTTTCCCTTATAATGTACTTACAACTGTGTCATGGAGGGTACTAAAAATGCTACATATAATATTATATATTATTACATGAGAAGAAGTAAGGAAGAATCCCTTGTGAGTTGCTTAAGAATTTCCTTTTATTTTCTTTTATCTCTCAGTCTAATTTATTCTGAACTAAAATACTTTCAGCTTGTTTGCTCCAATAAAACCAGCTCAGGTCTTGGCAGAACTGGAGAACAATAGGAGGTTTTAGGCTAAGAGACTTGCAGATAACCTAGAGGGACTAAAAATGCTACTGAGATTTTGTGGAAACTCATTTAGAAAAGAGAGGGTTTTCTTTTTCCTCTAGACAGACTTTAATAGATTTGGTATCAGCGGGAAGCATGTGCCATCTCTCCAACTGTCTAAGTCATTATACAGAGCTATTAAGATGCTAAATATTTCAGCATTTGGAGAAAAGAAGTTGAGCTGTTTATTTTCATTGTGAAAAGTCATTGGAAAGAAAGGAAAGTGAGGCATCACTTACCATCTTGGCTGAGACGTCTCACTAACAGATGGCCCAATGTAGGAGATGTGAAAAACTGAATTTCTTACTCAGGATGAAGAAGGAAGCTTTCATAAGAGCAAGACACTGATCCTGGAATTTGTTATGTCATGATCTTATTCTCCATCCTCACTCCTTCATAAAATCTTTGCATGTCCTGTGGTGATCAAAATCAATGTGTTTACTCCTAAAATTTTGTATTTCTTACAGAGCTTTTTTGCTGCACCAGAGATCTAGGTATGAAGGTTTAACCTTGGGGGAAATGCTGAGTGTTCTAATACTGCATAGGAAGTTGCCACAAAATACTCTCAGTGCTGGATCTCACTTGTTGCCTCGATGAAGACACAGAAAGGAAAACAGATGTTGGGGCTCCGGTGCTGGACTACCATCCAAAAGACACAAGTTGAAATGCCAGATATTTCTTCTGTCTTTGTGACAAAGACAGGTAATTCCTCTGTGTCTTAGTCACTCATGTGCTAAATAGAAATCTGTTTAAGTGTGCTTCTATGAGGATGGAGATCATCCTTCTTCCACATTCAGATGCCCTAAATTTCATCCACATCCACTCACCCATCTGTTCTGTGTTCCCTATTGGTAAGTGATGCCAAGCCCATGGGATGCATCAGACTCGGGTAGAGGTAAAGCTGTCTGTAGTGAGCAGAATGCCTCACACAATGGATTTATAAGTACATCTTGAGCTGCTACTCATCTACTTCTCTACAAGCACAAAACAGAATTTCAGTTTTTACACAGCTGTGGTGCATGTATATATATTTGGGCACAGACGAAATGCGAAATCTGCCCAGAAAGCAGCCATTTTCTCCTCACAGCAATGCTCTATATGGGAAAAAAAAAAATATATTGTTTTGCATCAAACATGGTCCTTTCCCAAAAACCAAAGATCCTGGTTGTATTTTCTTGAGTTGCCCTCTGTTTCCTCAGTTTCCTTTCCATAACAATGATCAAAATTTTTCTGTCAGAGTAATTACACTAACCTAGTTGGTGGTCAGCACTTTCTTTTCAAGAAAGTGCAAGCTGCAGAATGAGCAGTTTGTCAAAATGTGAAGTAGTTCATATTCAGGTGGCAGAGGAAGCCAAGCCTTAACTTTTCATGTACATTTAAATGGGCATTCAAGCAGTGACATGGAAATCAGTAAAGCAGCTATTAATGATCTGGTTCCATTAACAAATGTTCATTTGGATGGTAAGTGACCTGAGACAGAGAGGAAATGCAATTTTGGCTGCCAATACAATAAAAAGTAACTGCTATAAAAGAGTCATGATCAATTACACCTTTTATTTGCTCAATTCAGCTACACTGTAACCAATTAAATCTTTGTTTTGAATAAAGAAGGGGGTATAGTGGGTTTTACAAAATGGCCTCATGTACAATTCCTTTAACCTATGCTATTAACATCACCTTGGTTACTGGAGTGAAGGAGCTTTTTCCTGACATGTTGTTTTTAGCTTTTGCCTTATTAGCCTAGTTTCCAAACACTTACCAGTAGAGGAAGAATCTCTCTTCTGGACATTAAATTAAACTCAGCTCACATCACACAACACAATCACTTTAGCCAGTGACTAGAACATAACCTGATTCTGCCATCTTACTCTATGCTGGGTAGTAACTTATTCCATAAATAGTCATCTACCACCATATATATGTGGTTACAATTATCTATTATGAAATGTATTAGGCATTTTTTTTAGTAACAGCTATTAACCAAAACGTTTAAGCCTATTATTGTACACACTACAGGAATTTGTAGAAAACTACCCATTTCCTCAAATTGCTTTGAGTCATAAAGAAAAGTGACCACAGAGAAGGTTATTATCTCTATCACAGCATTACCACTTTGTCCTCTTTTGGACACCAGTGTTAGAGAGGACAGATCCTGCGCACTGAACAATGCCCTTGAAATCAGCTGAAAACAGCACCTTGAAATCAGCTGTCTTAAGAAGACAAAGTATATTTTGATTAAACTTTGGTTCCAAGTTTAAACAAGAAAAAGCTTATAAAAAACCTTTAATTCCCATCCCCATACTGTTCTTCATATCTCTACTGTCAGAACTAAAAGCAGAGTCTGATTTTCATCAAAAACTGAATTCTTTATTTCTAGATGGTTTTGGAACTATGTTAGTCCTGATCCCTATGCTTTTCAATCATATGCAAAGAGATGGATATTTTATTGTGTCTTTTTGAGTAGCAAATCTTTTTACACTTACAGCCCAAAGGAACAAAGGAAAATGGTGACTGTAATTAGAAAATAATTCATAAAGACTAAGGGATGGGCAACTGAGGAGCAAGCAGTGGAGTGGGAAGTGTTGAGGGCATTGAGGAGGATGGCTGAAGACAGAAGCTTTCAGAAGCAGGAAAGTGGGACTGGAGATGGGAGGACAGTGAGCGTGGGAAAACCAGTAAAGAGATTTAAACACAGGCTTTTAAGCAAGATACAGAGCTGAGGCTGTGTGAACCTGCAAGCAAATCAAAAAACCCTTCCCTCCCATGGTCTTCTCTACTTGAACTTTTGAAGGACTGAGCAGTTTAGAAGCATGGGTGAGTGCAGTGAAAGCATGAGAAGGCCACAAGACTGAGACCAGGTCCCCTTGATGGCCTGTCCTTGCAGGTCCATCCACCTTGATGAGAGTGCTGAAGCTGATGCAGCTCTCTGCTTTTCCCTGACATGAAGTCACGACAAGATCTACCAGGTGACATTGTGTATAAAGGCCTCAAATGATAAAACTTTTAATTACTGCCCCAACACAGACTGAGGAGCACCAAGAAGAATCAACAGTTCTTTGTCACCTGCACATCCAGCAGATTCAGCAAGCTTCAGACCACCCCTTTGGAAGGAGCCTCTCTTTACTGTCATCACCTAGCTAGCAGTCAGTGTCTTTTCTCTCCTTTTTTTTTACGAGTAAAGGCACTTCCCTTTAAATATTTTATTCAAGACCAATTCCTGGAAGGACCCCAGACTCTAGCACTTGAGGACATTGACAGCTGAATGTCTCTCTAGAGACCCAGTTTGAAGACAGCTTAGTCTGAAAGTCTGTACATTCATAGGTACTCTCACTTGGATAAATTTCCATCTACAGTATTATTTCCACACATCTTTGTCATGGTTTCTATGGATTGGGAGTCAGCCACTCAAAAATAAAATTATCTATTAAAAATAATTTTCCTGCCCTGTAACTCCTTCTGGCTAAGTAAGCACAAGCTAAAAGAGTCAAGCTACATTTTCTTCCTGAGCTCAATTTGATTTTCAGTACTCACCACTAATGAAATATCTAGAAGTAATTTATTGGAACATATCAGCTATATTTAAGCAGCAGCCAAAACAATTACATTTAATTAAAATTAAGGTCAAAGAAACAAAACAAACTAATGTGACACTTCAGACATCAGCATGGAATAGGTGCTTTGTTGGTTGGTTATCAATTAGGTACAGTAAACACAGTAAACATGTTCAGCAGCAAAATTCTCAGTGAAATAATTTCAGGCAAGCAAATAAAAGCTGTGCTGAAGATTTTCTCACTTTCTCTAGATTCAAAATCATCCTGCACACTGTGCTGTTCTTTCTATCCTTAATCTACTCCAGTGATTTATTCCTTTTCCTTGAGGAAAAAGTATTCTGCCAGAAGCTCTCACTGGAGAGCTAGAGAAATGTGAAATTGTGGGGGAAGGGTTTTGTTTTCATTGTGTTGTTTCATCTCTTCACCTTGAAAACACAAAAAGTCTTCTCATCACAAGCCTTAGGCTAATTGGGGTGTGATGGGTATTTGAGACTCTTCTACATGGCTGCATATCAGCAAGCTTGGAAAAGGGTTTACTATGAAAGGGTTAGTTGTTTAGTCCTTTGAGTGGCAAAGATGGCACAACTGTGATTTTCTTTGTGTTTGCTCTCAGCATAAGCCATTGCTTACAAAGATATCTTTAAAAACGAAGCACTTTCACTCTGTATATTTATTTAACAAGACAAATACCTTAAGGCTTGATGTCAGTTTTCTCCTAAACTCCTTGATGATCAGAAGGAAAGGGTACTGTATGAATAAACACTGCTATGAGTGTCCTCTGCCAATGGGGATTCAGTCATGTCCAAAATTTCTTCAAGTTCCTCACATCTGAAGCCAAGATGGGGATCTGGCAGTGCTGTAAATGGCTGCAGGATCTGACCTTCAGTTTCCCAGGATGCTTTGTTTCCCATGGCTCACAACAAAGAAACAAAGGGGAACCCTGCCAAATATGTCGGTTGGTTTGGGTTTTTTTTCCCCACTTGTAAAAATAAGTGTGGAAATAATACAGAAATAGGTTCCCATGCAGCCTCTGCCCATCAGGCAGGGCTAGCAAGTACATCCACAACACCCAGCAGAGCACACTGCAGAGACCCTCAAGCTCGCAGTGCACCCACACAGAACAGCACACAAGCTGTGTAGGAATAGTAGCTGATATGACAAGACCATTACTCCTACTCAGTTGAAATCTGCCCTCCAGCTCACCAATTTCCATTGCAACTTCTAGCCCAGACACAAGACTGCTCATCCCGTGCAAGTGAGAGTGATGCTGTTCTGGGGATCTCCATGCAGCCATCAGTCACACACACAGCCCCAGCACAATGGTTTTTTCTTCTCTGCTTGGGCCTCCTGGCGATGCCACAATCTAAATAGCAATGTCGAAATTTCTCTCTGAATCCTTAGACTTTTAGGAACACTGCATGAGGTCTTACAGACAAACACAAAGAGAAAACCAAAGCTTAGCCAAAGAGCACAGGGGAAAGGATGACTTATCCATTTAGTACATTCACAGGGACAACACATTCTTTGGGGACACGCCAGACTCGAACTGAATGCAAATCAGAAAGCATTAGCATAGAAGCTACAGAAAGCCTAGCTAAAGTGCAAACAGGGTCATCGTTAAGCATGTAGAGACTGTAGGGAGGGAAGTCACCACTAAAGCAGGGAAAGGACAAAGAAAATCATCCTAACTGGGCAGTTTCTGTATTGGTGACTTTTTAGCTCTTCCTGTAAGAAAAAGATACTGAAGGACCTAAATAGGCTTCAGAAAAACAGCAGCCCTTACTTTACCAGCTGTAAAATGACGAGAATCTGAACACCCTCCTGATACAGTCTTTGCTTATTCTAATCACAGCAAAACATCACGACGAAACAAATCCCAGCCCAATGGTAAAATTACTTCAAGCTTCAGCTAGGACAGGCTTATTATCTTCTGCTTTCTTCTGAAGATGGAAACAAGACAATCATGTCTGCAGGTAGATCCAGGGTGGACCTTGGTCCTTCAGGTTACTTTGTGTGCTTCCAGGTAGCTCGCAAAATGTCAAAAGAAAGCAGCGACTAAGAGATGCAAATGTACCTTATGCTGAACCTGGTGGTGTTTGGATTCGGTATCTGTCCTTCCAGCAGACCTTTTCACTCCTCCAAGCCTTCATTCACAATGTTGAAAAACTCCGTGATTCTCAAATATGTAAGGAAAAAAAAAAAAAGATGACAGCTCAGAGAGTCTGGAAGGGATCTGTAGAGATCACCTGACCCAACTGTGTTCAAAGCACATCCAGTTTAAATGTTACACTGAGTTTTTCACGCATGCGTCCATAGCAGACCGGGCGGTGGGGGTAAGATGCTGTTACCTTCCAAAAGCATCTCCAACTGGGGCTGTTGGGTCAGAGCCACACACACCAAATACACTCACACGCATGCCGGATAGCTTCTCAGACGGATCGGCAGCAAAGAGATGGGAAGGGTCCTTCTGTGATATTCCACGTGGTAGTTTATTACAGCCACACAAATGGAGCCAGGGACAAAGACACAGCAGCAGGGGTGGGTCCAGGTTTAAGTATGGGGGAGATAGGGGCGGAGAGAGCAGCAGAGACCAATCAGCAGTGGGCATGGGGGCAGGATGCAGGCAGGGCTTAGGTGAAGGAGCCACTGGGGGAACAGGGAGGGAGTGGCTGAGGAACAAAGGCCAATGGGGAAGCAGGGAAGGGAGAACGTTCTGGAGCAGGGACATTTAGGGTAAGAAAGGGGCGGGGAGCAGAACTGGGGTATATTAACATAATGCAACAGGGTATCCTTTCTCACCCTGACCTGGGAAGTGTTTCTTCTACTAGGGTGTAGGGAAGTCCCTCGCCCCTGATGGGTTACCGCTGTGTTAATTACCAAAAAGACAGAACAGCTGTGCCCAAAGAAGATGGATGTTATAAAAGGGTGTGGGTTAGCTGGTTAGGTGGATTCTGGTAAGAATCTTGAGAGAAGAAGACTAAAAGGAGGAATGAAAGCCCTCCTGGAGAAGCCTTTCTGTAGAAGCCTTTCAGCATGGTGCAAGGGAGAAGCCCAGAGGGGAAGAAGACACAAAAACAAAGAAGAGAGTTACTGCAGTAAAATATCTGCTGTGAGTGTTAAATGAGACTCTTTGTCTTGGCTCATTCCTACCCCGAATGAAAAGATGGTCGCAACACCTAATGAGAGTATTGTGACCCTAGGGTCCACCCCTCCGGGGATCCTCGGGGACCCTTGTATGGCAGGCTCACCAGCCTCCACATGTGTCCACCTGGCTCTTAGTCACCTCTGAGGATGGAGGCTTTGCAGCCTTCCTGGGCACCATCCCATTTTATGACTTCGCTCACTATTAAATGTTTTCCTGCTGTACACTTAGGTTTCCTGTGTTGTAATTGTGTTTGTTGCCTCTCATCACCCAACACCTCTAATTAAACTTTTGCAGAAAGCTGTTAGGTTCCCCCAAAGCCAACTCTGTTCCAGGCTGACAAAGCCCAGATTCCCCAGACTCTCCTTACAGGGTGAGCATTTCAGTCCCACCATCTTGGGGACTTCCCCTTAACTCCCTCCATCTTATCGATATCTTTTCTGCACTGCAGACCAAAACTGGGCACAGCTGTGATCTCAGAAGTTCCAAAAAGAGGGGAGGAATCATGTGCAGGACCTTGAAAAGCAGGACCATGACTGAATTTTACAAACTCTCTAAGACTGTGGATAAGCTGAATGCTGAACAGTTGTTTATTAAATCCTGAAATACAAGAGCTATTTGCTGAAACTGGTTTTAAAAACATTGGTTTAAAACAGTCAAAGAAAGTATTTCTACACACAGCAGGTAGTGAATTTGTAAACTTTGCTGCCACAAGAGTCTGAGGAGACAGCATCAGCAGGATCACAAAGTAATCAGATAAATTCATGAACAGAAGATGCTGCCAGGGCTGGCCAGGGATGTGCACACTGCTGCTATTCTAGCTGCAATACTTGTAGATGCTGGGCAAGACAAAGAGACGTGGGAGAGCAGTGGGGCTTTCATGCCATCCCTGAATGGCCTCTCCTCTGGTCACTGTTGGAGGCAGATGGACCTCTGGCCACTTCTTGTTCTCTTACTCATCTGAGCCCTGTGGGAGGCTACTGAGTTGACACTAATTACATAAGAGACACAGGGACAGTAACTGATGTTCTCTTACATGAGAGATCGATCTTGCCATGCTGAGAATCATCAGAAGTTACAAAAAACCGTATCCAAAATTGATCACCCATACAAGTTAGACCAGAAAACCATATGGTCCAATTCAGGAGAGGATTTATTGCTAATGATTTCTATGGGCTGCAGGAGGCTGACAGCCCTGCAGGATGTGGTCCTAGAGACAGGGATGGTAAATCAAGCATAAACAATTGTCCATCATCTCCAAAAAACAAAGAGACATCAGTAGCACAAGGACTGAAAACTAACTGAAACAGATCAGAATATTAAACCATTTAAGCACATTTAAATGTGAAGATGTTTCTATTTAACATAGAAAGTTTTGATAACATATCTTACGTAGGTATACTTTCCTTTTATTTCCTGCTGTCAAACAATTCAAAAACTTTTTTTTTAATTCAATATCATTAAAATGTAGGGCATGATATTTACAAATTACAATCCTCTATGTATTTTAAAAAGTAAAATTGAAATTCCCCATTAAAAATAAACAAACCAAAACTCAACAAATTTGTTATGCTACCTCTAAAACAAAAAAATTTTTTTTTTCATTTATTTGCTGTTGTTAAAGTAATTGTTTGTTCTTTGAATAGGTAGTCGTGTGTGTTTAGCCTTCATTTGCAAACTTCAGACACTTTAGGACGTATGCTATATATATGTAAAAGCAGAGAATTTAAATATTTAAAATTCCATGCAGGATAGAAGAATCTGAAAGTTTCCTCTTTGCTAGTTATTCCTACTGAAATAGACACAAAGAACTTCTTTCTTAGATAGGTCTAAACAAATTGTGTTCAGTAAGTAAAATCTAAGAAGGCTCCTTCTAGAAGGGTAAATCTTTCTTTAATAGCAATGCAAAGCTCCACTTCCATGATTTATAGCTCAGCTGGGGAACATTTTATTTAGGACAACGTCAAAGTATGTCAAAAACAGAGCATGAAGGTGAAAGAAAATAAGCTGGAGTTTCCCTCTGAGAAAGACGCTGGATAAGGAATTATAAAAATGTAATTTTTCTGAATGTACTTTGGCATTAAGATAATGGATACAATTCAGTGGAATTATAAGATAACTTACTGGAAGCAAACCTATGTTTTGTGGAGATCTGGTGTATAAAACCTAGGAATTTGCCAGTCATAAAACTGAGGAATTTCCTGGTGTAGGAGCCACTAATGAAATCATGCTTTCTAGTGGAGTTTAAACCAGTGTCTGAATGTGAACAAGACCTTGTCTTTTTTCTAGTTCAAATACACCTGGGAAAATATTTCGGCCTTCATTAAAAAAGGAGGTAAACACAAAAACCACAGGCAAATCAAAAATATCTTTTCTTCTCTAAATTAAAAAAAAAAAACAAAAAGCAACAACTCAAAAATTCCAGATACTAAACAAGGTTGCCATGCTTGGAAGAATATTTAATATAACTGTACCTAGGTTTCATTCATCCATTTCCAGGCACTATGATGAAAGTAATGTTGATCACAGCAATTATGTTAAAAAGTATTAAGAAATTACTGATTTATGCTGCAGGAAGTGGCCACTGTTTGGCATTTCAGCTCACCCTAACAGCAAAAAGGTTCACCCAAACTGCCTATTTAGATTCTAATTTGTGCTGACCATTGCAGAAGTGCTCCAAAGTCCCTCATTCAGCCAAAGCCAGCTAAGACCAGGCATCTGAGCAGTTACCATTTATCAGCTTGAGAAATACTAAATGAACAGCTTGCAGTTACATAAACATTAAATAAAGAATTAGAATTAAAAAGAAGGTGGAATTACAACCCATAAGAAAGAAATGAGAAAGCACCATAAAGTCACAGTTCTCCAGGGCAGATGGGGTGCCCTGTCAAAGCTTCAGTTCTGACAGCGCTTTGCAACCATCAATTACATGCTGCTGTGCCAAGCTCTTAGTACTGTCTTATCTGTTGACTAAACACCCTTCTTAAAATAAAATGAGCCATCAGTTTGAGAAATTTCCCTAGTTATAGCTGTGTCAGCCTGCTTAAGCTGACCTTTACAGAATTCACATGAGAGTAAAGGACATCTTATTATTCAGAGTGCATTTTTGTGAACCGGGAGCTGCTGGTCTTAGACAAAAGCACAAGATTTCCTCCTAAGAGAACCTCCGAGGATTTGCAACGAATCATGCTCTTGAGTAGTTTATAATCTGACATCTAAAAACAACTGGGGGGAAAATTAATCCCTGGCATTACTTCATTTTTGTACAATCTCATAAAATTTGGCCCATTTGAGTGTTTCTACTGGACAGTGCAGGGCAGGAGTGCAGGGGTAGGGAGTATGCGTGCAGGGGTGGAGAGACTAATTTGGTAAAAGCAAGGGGAACTGGTGGGGTTTTGGGGGGTGAATTTGTTGTGTATTCATAGGCCAAATAATCTTAAAATATGGGGGGTTTTAAACAATCAAAACAGCATTAGTAAGCCTTTTATTCTGTGATTTCGAATTAATTTTCCAAGCTTGTGCTGAGTCATGATAGCTGGCTGCATGGGGAAAATTAACACCATCTATTCTCACATTGCATAAAGTTCATGAACATGCTCTGGGCTTTGGGAGAGGATCTGGGGTTCCAGGTTCCCACTACAGCACTTGACTGGAGCATGGTAGGAGGTAAAAGGTAAAAAAAAAGTGACAACATCAAGTAAGGATTAGTGCATACCTTGGTTGGCACCAGAGAACTTATAAAAAACTAGTTTTTCATGAAAAATGCCCTTCTGATAAACTGACTTGAAGGTATAAGGACCTTGGCCCATGTGATTTTCTTTATCTAGCTGAAAAAAAAGTCTCATTGGACTAATTATGACTAATGCAAGTGAACCACATGAACCCTGGAATGATGACAAGAGCGTAATGGGAAGTGATCGAAGAACATTCAAGCATTGCATCTTGAATAGGCACCAACTGGGTTTAGATTGCATAGTAAAGGCAAGGCAAATGAGAAGGAGGAGAAGGGAATAGGGAAGATAAGCTTTCCCATGGACTGTTTCCAACCCTGATTTTCTCTGACATTTCTTAAACTAAAATTAGCAAATTTTTTTAAGTTACTTTTAATTTTCAGACCCTAAGTATGAAAGTGGCTTAAGTGACACTTGACATTGTTAATTTTCTAATTTTCCCTAAACTAGGCAAGGACGGAAAAAAAAAAGGGGGGGGGGCAGGGAATTCTGTAGAACAGGAAGAGCAAAACAAGGTAATTACAGCATTACTGCATTATTCCAGTATCTACACTTAAGGCATGTACAGTACATCAGCCTTCTTTTAATGGGCAGAGAGACTCACTGTACATTATTATTATAATGAGTAGTAATGGATAATAATAAGACTATAGGAGTCTTCTCTCTGCACAGTACCATTACAGGCATGAGTGCATAAATAGATTTTGACTGAGGTGGTCCCTACTAAATCAGGACTGAATCTTTTTCTATGCCATTTGAAATAGCTTCAGGATCTGTTTTTATCTTCCACACTCCCCACAGGGTCACTGCCTCCTTTGGGCATCGCTGCTCTGGTGTGGGTCCCTCCAGGGGCTGCAGGTGGATCTCTGCTCCCCCATGGACCTCCATGGGCTGCAGGGGCACAGCTGCCTCACCATGGGCTGCACCAGGGGCTGCAGGGGAATCTCCGCTCTGGCATCTGGAGCAGATCCACCCCATTCTTCACTGACCTTGGGGTCTGCAGGGCTGTTCCTCTCACATATTCTCACTCCTCTCTTTGACTGCATTTTCACAGGTGTTTTTGCTTTTCTCATTTTAAATCTGTTATCCCTGAGGCGCTGCCTCTGTTCCTGATGGGGTCGACCTGAGCCAGCAGTGGGTTCGTGTCCCCAAGTATTGGCTCTGTTGGACATTGGGGAAGTTTCTGGAAGCCTATCACAGTCACCCCTATAGCTCTGTCACTACTGAAATCTTGCCACTCAAACCTACTACAGTGTCAGAAACCATTTCAAGGTCCCTTAGAAGATGAAAAGGAATGAGCGGAAATTGGTCTGCCTTCACTCCTCCGTTTCACCAGTGACCTATTAACTAACAGGAAAATATATATCATTACTAAAGAAGACAATGTTCTAGAAAACTTTATGTCATTAAAAACCCAGCACAGAAAATGCAGCTTTTTCTCAGTTGCAGGTTTGAGGTGACTTACATTTCCTGAAATCAGTGCTTTGGGAAGAGGCATATCTGGATAGGGACTGAGTCACAGGATAGAAGTCAAAGTGAACATGAAAGCTTAGTTGCAGACAGAGAGTGATAAACTTGGAGGAAAAGAAAAGCCTTGTTGCTTCCTGGAAATGCAGCATGTGAGACAGATGCTTTGCCATGTGGTATGTTGTCCACCTTGTCCAGAGGTATACTTGTGTGTTGGCATCCATGAAGCATAGAAAGCGTATTCATACCTTCTGGGTAGTGAGAGGTTCCTTCCTCATTAACATCTGCTATCCTAAAGAAGCAGATTGAAGTTTCATCAGCAGAGAGAAAAGTGGGGTGACCTGGGGGCTTTGGGACCCCACAAAATACAAGAGTCCTGAGGTGGAACTGCCTCCAAAGCTGTCCAGATATGCCCTTCAGTGACAGCTCTTGCCCTCCTTGCTCCTAGGGTAAGGCAGTAATATTCTCTTCACATGAGCCAGGAATAGCGCAAAACACAGCCCAGAAAGCCAGAAATCTAGGCTTGGCAGACCTTCACTAAACTCAGCTTAGGAAAAACATAATGAAGACTTGAGAGCAAGGAAAAGTGTAAAAAAACCTCAAAGCTCAGAAAATCTACCAGTGCACAGATGCTGTTCAAGCACAGTTCAGCACAACTTCCAGGTTTAGGTCCACTTTGAATGAGGAACTTTGAGGCTGTGATAGTTTCTACTTCTAATGATATATTCACTTAAATACAAAGGTTTCATCAGCAGAATCACATCTCTGAACGTGATGAGTCAGCTGAAAGTTCCAATTCAACCTCTACTGCTATTTCAGATGTAATTCAAACACAGTCTGATGATTCTAAAAAGAAGAAAGAGACATTGATGAGCTGAATAATAGATTTCTTGGGATATCTGTGCACTCAAAAGTAGACTTTCTGAAAAATTTAAGGCACAATTCATCTAACCAAATGTATATCAGTAATGCATTTAGATCTAGCCCAGTCATCTAGATTTCCTTTATAGTCAGAAAAGAGAAATAAGCTCCTTTAAGTCACTACCACCTCACTGAAACAGATGTTTAAAGTAGGTGGCCAAACAATGGTAATTTCTTCTGGAATGACTCCATCATTAGTGACTAAAATTAGGCAGCATCAATCTTTACCTTTCTCACCAAATACTGAAAGTCGTGAATGGTAATTGAGCTTCTGAGATTTTCCATTCACTGAAGCTGAGGGTCACCAGGTGCCATGCTCTGAAACACTGTCCCTTGCCTCAAATGTGCCTGCCCTCAGGGAGTCTCTCATGGACAGCCTCCAGGTTCACAGGGACCATTTCTATGGCAAGACAGTAAAGTCTGTTTGTCCCACAAAATGCACCATCTTGGGTACCATCTATGGGTACACCATTTACTGACTGAATTAATTGTTTGAGCACTAGCCCAGATAACTAACCTAAGGATGTAGGGGGCATTGTGTTTTTGTGCCAAGGGGATTGAGTTTCCCTAGAAAGCTTTTCCCAAAACCCATCACGATGTATTGCTTCCTGGGGCAACCCTGAGATGGGAGTGAGAGAAAGGTTGAAACCTTTATGTACAAAGAGAAACACAGGACAGTATTAAAAACAGTTGGGAGTTTGTCCAATTCCACACTGAGTTTAAAAAAAAAAAAAAAAAATGTAATGTTAGTGGGGAATGTAATACCATATACAAACCATATACCATATACAAACACTGTGCAGAGGGGGAGGCTACCATTTGTTACTCATTCGGATCAGAGACCTGGCAAACCTTGCTTGCCAGGCACAGTGTATTTTGACAAGCACAAATTGGACTTATTCTTTTGATTTAACTTAATCAAAATATAAGAAAACCTCTCCTTTTTCCCTCTCATTTTCCTATCCTCTCTTGATCTTCCTATCACCTTGAGAACATCACCCTAAAGCCATTAAGTTTTATCTAAGGCAGCACAGTATCTAGATGGAATTAGGGTCGCTGAATGCAGAAACTGACTTGGTAAGCAATATATTTTTCAAAATGTCATTTCCTTTTTTTTCAGGGGTGAGGAGAGGGGAAGTAATGTTATCTTTCTTACGTCTTTTTATGTACTCTTTAGGTAAGCATATCCATTCTTTTTATAATATCTGCTTACATGATTTCTACATGTTTTTGCATATAATAAGATATTCTAATTGAGGTCCTTTACTTCCTTGATTAAAATAAATGAGGATGGGTATGTTCCTTGAAAACTTGTGGAATAATTGAAAAAGAGTTGTTTGGACTAGTGCTTAACATCTGAAATTCCCTCATACTGCCATGCAAAAGTCAACTGATTATTTCTGAGTGATGTATGCTATGCTGTTAGTCTAATTGCCAGCAGTGGCACTGCTCAGCCATAAAGAAGTTCACTGCATCAACAAAATTTAATTGGGGCACCTCAATATACTGACATTTTCTTGCAGAGCTAGTTAAAATGAATATAGAAACTGCTATGCACAAAGATTGAAGTGTACATTCTTCACTTGAACCAGAGAAATTCACAGAAAAACTAATTTTGCAACAGCATGCTGTGATTCTGTTCTTCACTTCAGCAATCATTAGCTGAATGCACACACACAATAAAAAGTCTCATTTACTCTATCACATGACACTTTGGGATTATTTAACTGACCAGGCTTTACTCTCATGCAGAAATTTTAGACAAGAAAAGAAAAAGCAACAAGAAATAAAAGGGGTGGGAGGGATTGTATATTTTTACACTTTATCCAAATTTTGTTTCATTTTGTACAAGAATTAATCAGTCTGATATTGATAATGACATTTGTGTTAACATACTATTGTTTCTTAATGCACAGAAGTTCTTGTAACAACAACAACAAAAAAATTGAAAAATAATTTGATATTAAATCTTAAAGCCATACAAGGCACTAAAGTTGTTCTATTTTTATTACTCCTATCCTCCTTGGTAGGCAGATTCATTAAGATAAGGAAGAAGTCTAAGATATCCACTGACATTAAAGTGACCGACAGGCAAAAAAGTAAACAGTAACATTGAAGAAGGAGAAAACTTAATTCTTTCTCTGTGGGTCTTTGGGAGAAAACGAGTTCACCAGCTTAAATGAGTAATAGGGCAGGTTTCAGAAGTGGCATATGAAAACATTTGTTGTAATGCTGAACTTTACCTTCTCTCATTAAGTTGATTCATTGTGTAGGTAACAAGGGAAAAGCTGGCAAGTGCTGACTGCTGTGCAAGCCTGCACGCTGAACACATCCATCATTCAAAACTTTGAATTCCAAACCTGATGGCCATGCTTCTTTTGATGCAGCACAGGTTGCTTTTCTGGCCCTGTGAGTGCACATTGCTGGCTCATGTCCAGTTTTTCCATCGGTAACCCCAAACCCTTCTTCCCAGAGCTGTTCTCAGTGTGCTCATGCCCAGTCTTTACTGGTACTGGTGGTTGCACCAGATGTGAGGTCCCGTGTCTGGGTTAACACAATCACCCCTGTCAGTGCAGACTGAGTGACAAATGGATTGAGAGAAGATCCTTGAAGGGACAGACCCACCTGTGTCATTGTACACAATGGAAATACTCTCTTGGGCTTCAAGACTCTCAAGCACTTAAAAAGAGCACCCTCCTCTAGAAACTGTCCCAAATGGAGTGCAAATCAGGCCCTAAATTTGCTTGATATAACTGTTTCTCAGAGGGACTTATTTCAGAAATGGATACTTGGCACTGATTAATCAAAAGCAGAGGTGATGTCTTTTTGTTGAGTGGGATGTACTGAGGGTCAGGGGACTATTGATTGTTCTGATTAATACACTGCACTCCCATGTCTGCGAAATGACAACTCAAATTGAAAGGCCCCTTTTCTGCCCTGCTTTCATGGGCACAATTCCCCTCTGAAATCAGTGTCTCAAAGAAGAAAGAGAATCAATGGCTCCAGGCATTAGTGAAGGTCAGAGTGCAAGGCATAGAGGGCACAACATCGGCCATTGTAAATCATGGTCACTTTCTTAACTCAGTGGATCTATTGTGTTTTAGTCAGGGATTTGACCCTGAGAGAAATCTGTGTTTTTCCTTCATATCTATTGTTTCCTTATATGATTTTGGTGGCTATTTGGTTTTATGACCAGAGCTATTCAAAATGGATTACAGTCAGTGTTCTATTAATTTCTAAGATTCACAAATATTTTGAGAAGAGTAGGTTGATATTTTCTATGCCTTTAAACTTGTTATGATTTCTTGGTTTGTATTCCCTACCTTTCACTGCTCAAAGAATACTTCTAGTCTAGAAAGATGCTGATAAAGAAAGCTGTGATTACTATAATTTCATATTGAAATGTGGAGGTTACTCAGCATCCAAAGATATGCACTTCCTTTGTTTATTCCTATTGGGTATTTATTTTAAATTTTTTTTTTTGCATCTACTTCCCTTTCTCAAACAAACAAACAAAATACAGTATATGTCCTAAGAAATTTAATATTCACCTGAATTCTGCTATTACAAAATTCATCAATTTCTCTACAAAAAAATCGTACTTTTTTTCTTTTTGTATCATGGTTTAACCACAGACAGTAATTAAGTACCACAGCTGCTTTGTCACTTCACTGACATAGTGGGATGGGGGAAAGAATGGGAGAAAGGTAAAGCCCATATGCTGAGATAAGAAGTTATTAAGTTATTTAAAGTTATTAAATTATTAAGTTTAATAATTAAATAATAAGACTAATAATAACAACTACAGGAAAAAGAGAAAGAGGAATAAAACCCAAGAAACACAAAGAAAGTGCAATGCAATTATTCACCACCCTCTGACCTGTGCCCAGTCCATCCCTTAAGCAGTGATCAGCTCTTCCCAGCCAGCTCCCCCCGCATGATGCTTTGTGATATGGGATATCCCTCTGGCCAGCTCAGGTCAGCTGTCCCAACCATTCCCCCTCTCTCCACTTCTTCTGCACCTGCTCAGTGATGCTGAAAAGTTCTTGACTTGGGGTAAGCACTGCTCAGCAACAACCAGCACTTCAGTGTGTTGCCAGCATTATTGTCATATCAAGCCCAGAGCACAGCACTGCGCCTGCTTCTAGGGAAGAAAATTAACTCTATTCCAGCCAAAACCAGGACACTTTTACACTTCAGACGAAAAGCAGTCTTTAATATTTCTCCAAGGAGAAAAACTCTCCAAGAAATAAAATATAACTTCTAAAGAAATATACCTAAATAAGGTGGGGGAGTTTGGTTTTGGTTTGGTTTTTTTTTTTTTTTTGCTGTTGATTCCTTGATTACTTGTGGACTTTTAAAGCATGAACTTATTAATATATCCTATAATATATCCACTGAACTAACAGTGTAAGCATAAAGAAAAACAAAATTTGTTTGATATGCTTATCCCAAATTTGCACTTGAAGAAAATTAACTCTCACTTCTGGAGTAAGAAAGCTTTTTAAGCATTTCCAGTGCTGTCTTTTAACATGAAGACTAGAGGAAGCTTCTGTTAGCTACTTCTCAGAAACAAGTCCAAATTCTGCCAGTGCAATTTTCAAAGGGTTCTGAAAACCCAGTTACTCATCTCCCACAAAAAGACAGCCTATGGTCACAATTAATGCTTCCAGCTGCCTTTGGAAATCCCAACAAAACTCCCCTAGCTTCATTATGCATTACCCCTGTATAAGGAATAGGATAGAGAATTAAATACAAATAGATGTGGATGGATGAGAATCTAATTTAATAACTACTCAATATAACTGTCCACTGTCTGATGCATTGCTGCATAAGGTGCTATTGATTTGAGGGAAAAGATTATATGACAGCTGGGAGAAAATGTCTGGTGCTGTTCCTCCCAAGATTTATTGTTTCTGATAATGAGTAAATACATTTTATGCATGAAAATCTAGCAAGGCTTTTTCCAACCATCTTAATTTTGTCAGCTTCATGGATAAAGCTTTTTATAACTTCAGGAATAGGGCACATGCAGATAAAATATCTGCATGTACTCAGTCACTCAGTGAAGGCTCCCATGAAGTGCAAGTAATAGCAGATAGGAGAGGCTGACAAGGATCCCTTCATGAACTTATTTTCTCATGGTAGATATTCTCTTATTTTCTATAAGCTGCATTGAGGTTTTTGATATTCCCTTTGTGTCAGGATTAAGTCTTGTGTTAAACAAGGCACTAGTTACCTGGTATGGCCAGGTAGCAGTAACTTCTGGGCTAGGTATTCCTCAAAGAAAAATGCAAGCTGTTTCAGGACTTGTTCTGCCCTCTAAGGGCTGTCAGGATCCAAAAAAATCACTTATGGCAGTGAAGGGTAACTCACATTTAGAGAGATATTAGATCTGCCAAGACCCTTCATCTTCATTTTCATTGTCCTAGTTGAGGTTCTTCTTTATCTACTATTCCTCTCTATCTTTTATTTTGAGGTTGTACCTTTGTCTGAAAATCATCCTGGATAACTTCCTGACTCATAACACAGCTGAATATGGCATTGCTTCCAGTTCTTTGGGCAATTCTGCAATAAGGTGGCTTGTGAAAGAGCTTCTAAGTTACTATTTTCCTAAGAAAAATTCTCCTTGGGATGGGCATATCAGATAGAAGACTTTAGCATTCTTTAGTATTTTGCCCCTATATTGCTACCACCTCTTAGCCGATCTTCTTTTCACCTGAGTAACACAGGTTTAGCATCTCGGATTTAAAGGATACTGAGATACTGATTTTTTTCTGCCACAGCATTAGAATTGAAACATTTAGACACATATGACACTGAATTAGCAGATTTGTGTTACTGATTCCTACATGTACTAAGTGGATTAGAATAGGTAGAAAGTGGAAAAAGAGCTGAGATTTATCCTCCATCCCCATGACATTCCAGACACCCATATGGAGCACTATCACTATATACTGAAAGGCACAACTCCTGCAGTTGCATTAAAATTACAACTACAATAATTAGGGAATAATAATAATAATTAGTCCACTGCTGGGAAAATACAGATGCCTCAAGTCTTGTGCAATGCTTTTCTTTGGAACACATATCTTTTATATACTTATATATCTATGTAAACAGAGATCTAAATATAGACAGAGATAGAGATAGATGTAGATGTAGATGTATCTGTGTATGTGTATATTTAAGAATGAGAACAGGCTAAACCCCAAATTTCATAAAGGTCAATATCTTTATAAAATATTTTCACATGTAACTCACTGAAACTGGAAAGACTGTTGAAATAATTAAGAAGGTACTTGAACACTGAGTAAAGTAACCTGAGAGCCATTAGCAATTATTATGGAAAGATCATGAAGAACAAATGAAATGCAAAAGAAAATTAAAAAGGAAAAAAAATGGTTCTTTACAAAGGAAGAGGGAAGGGAAGGGAAGGGAAAAGGGAAAAGGGAAAAGGGAAAAGGGAAAAGGGAAAAGGGAAAAAGGAAAAGGGAAAAGGGAAAAGGGAAGGGAATAGTCCCAGCTTTACTCAAATTCCTACAAAAACACAGAAAAAATAAAAAAATCTGTAAGAATCAAGAAGATAATATAATATAGTAATGAGCAGAAAAGCAAAACAATATCTGGTTTTATTCTTCATACAAGACTCACTCTTTCCATGCCCCCTGCCCCCTCCTCACCTTCCAGTGTCTTTAAAAACCAAAACATACATTACTGGTACTTCTAAACCCAAACATTGGTTGAAACAGTTTTGCCAATATTCAAACTGCTTTTTGAGAGACAAAACATGAAGTCAATTATCTGCCACCACACTCTTTAATACAACACTGATCATTTCAGATCTTGTGTCAAGTCTAGTTCCATGAAATAAATTATTTTGTTATTTTTATTGTTTAAGATATGAGGATTTTGAACCTCTCTTCAAGTCAACAACATCCTCATGAAACCCTCCAGGAATTATTCGAAGTAATTTCCACTAGACACAAAGTTAAGGGGTCTAAGAATCATTATTAACCTGTGTGTACCAATCATTTTATAAGGATGATGTTTTCTAGATGATGTATGCTTTGACAGTTCCTACTGGATAATGGTTTTAGCAAACTGAGGGAGATTTCTAATTTTGTATGAATGAAAATCAATTTATATTTCTTTGGATTTACTATGTATAACTGTTATAATTCTCACAGCATTTTGTCAGCTACTGTTCTGGGTCAATCTGAATGAATTCCTAATGTAAGACAAGCACTGTACTATTCCCTGGGGAAACAGGTAGAATTGTCCTTATCAGTGTGATTAGGCCAGTGAAAGTTGTGTTTGTTTATTTTCCTTGTATAGGACGTGTATGACAGTCCAGAATCAGCAGCAAAAGCTGTTGGGATCAGGCCATCGATACCCTTCTGTCCTGCACTGTGCCAAGAGGCTCTGGTGCTGAATTGTGGAGGTTTTGGGAGATGGGGATGGATGTGGTTCTCAGCAGCATCAGATCTGCTGGGCCCAGTTGCCAAAGGTTCTGCAGTCCAAGTGTTCATGTGCAGGCACATCATCCACACCTCCATCTCTGTACCATAGTGAAGATGTTCACGTGATAACAGCAGACCTAGAGAGTCTTATACTGTCACTTCAGATGGCAGCAATATCTGGGACTAAACCATCTCAGTGTGTCATTTAAACGTTCCTTTTATAAAACCTGAGGTTTAATGCTACAGTGTGCCTGCTGCTGCTCCAGACACAATTACTAGCCAATCAGAATAATCAGATCTGCAGTACAAGTTTAAGTGATTGACTACTGAAAACAGGATCAGCCCAAGATGCTGTGGGACTCTTCTCATTTGCTGAATGTCTTCCACAAGGAAAGGCAGAAAAGATGAGCTTCAAGAGATTTTTGTCTCTTGATATTTCATTTCATATCTGTGTGGCCTCTGTCTTCACTGCTTTGAACACTTCTGGAGTTGTCTCTCATTTTCCATAATGCTTCTGCTTGCCTCCATCTTACTGAAGCTTTAGATTTGGTGCAGAAGAGTTTTAATAATTTGGGTGTAAGAATTCTAGATTGCAGGGATGGGACACATTATAAATTAAAAAAAAAATAAAACAAAGACTAGACAAGCTCAAAATCTCAGAATCCCATTATCATCTTGAAGCTGCTGCCTACATTTCCCTGTACCTGATAAAAACTCATCTTACTTACTCACATGAGTATGACCTGGGCTGCTGGCACAAGACTTCTTTTTCATCAGCCATGTACCTCATTTAAAACACCTTATTTCCTTCCTGGTTCTGCTCAGTACTCAAGACATATTTTATACTTCCGTTTTATCAGTTCTTGGAGTTTTTCCTTCCAGCTGCTCTGAGACTGATGGGGATGTGCTAAGCACATTTACATAGGTGTAGCATTACAGACAAACAACTAACTATGCATCCCCAAACTTTTAGCTATGTATCTGCATCCTTTTTTTTCTTTTTAAGAAAAAAAAAATCTGCATTTTCTTGTTTACACAGCAGAGAAGTGGTTATCATTCTCATGTGGTTAAAAAAAAGCTTTGTGTTGTGCCAAACCACTTGAATTAACAAATAAAACAGTGATGATAAAGCCTCACTCCTTGAAATCACCTTTTATGTGATTATTTTGCAAATAACTTACCAAATCTGGTGATGCAACTGTAAATACTAGATCAGGTTAACTGCACTGTTGTCCTCATTGTCCAAAGATTAATTCTTTAGTTCCCCATATTGAGAAACAGATTTCAAAAGCCCTGGAGACAGACCTAGAATGATTTTTCTGAGATAACTTTCACCTTAGTCTAAAAAGGAAGGAGAAACTGAAGCAGAGCAGGTTCACTCTTTCCTTAACACAAGAGAGCATATTGGAGTGTGGTTATTTTTCAGAGGGGAAACCTTATGAAAATTATTTCAGGGTCATACTATTTTATGGATGTAGAGGGAATGCTGAGAAGTGAAATCCTTGTCACTCTTAACAGTTAACAGACTATGAAAATCACATTATACACCCACTTGTTATCTTTAATTGAGAATCTGTTTTACCAAAGGTAGTGAAAAGCAGAAGCAAAACTCAACAATATAACAATGTGCTAATCCCTCAGGTGATACAATTAAATGTTTTGGAAAACAAAAACGGCATCAGGAAACAGGAAACTCATTGGCACTAAGGAATGATTTGTGTTGTACGCTGAGTTTTGATGACTTTGTCTGCAAACAATATCTTTCTCATGACCCAGAAAGCCTTGACTATTTGAATATTCTTCTTTCTACCAATTTGGACATGAGCTGAGAAGTGCAGCCGTGCTTATTCTGGTTCTTTGTTCTGTGTGAAGTCTTCCTTAGCTTACTTGCACATTTCATTTTTTATGCATGAGGAAAAGCCAGAACATAAACATTGCACTGGCAGTTGTACGTTATGTCAACATTTTTATATATTTTTCTATGATACCATGAATATGCATTTGTTTATGTTAATGCATATAGCATCTCTTGAAAGCTTTAGGAGATATACAACAACTACAAGTCAGAATATAAATACATATGAAAAAGAGCCCTAGAAAATAACTACTACTCTTGCAGGTCATACATTCATAGCAATCACTCTGAGAAAATCATAACAATAACTCTTCTCTATACTTTTAGGCTAAAAGCAGCCCCCTACACTCAAATTGAAACAAGAGACTCCAAATATTTCCTTCAGAGTGTGCCTTATACTAGCAATGTAATCAAATGCCACAGCTCTGACCTGGGCAATCTTCTGGAAGTGCTCAGAGGATTTTCAGGGTCATACCACACCCACACAGATGTTTTGATCTCTCATCAGTGGGTCCCTAGTAAGGAATGATGCCAGCAGCTTAGGACTTCCACAGCTTTAAAAAGAGCAAGAAACAACCCAGGAGCAGACACTGAAGAGTGACTGAACATTGGGTACATTTCTTCTCTCCACATCACTGCCCAAGTTCTTTCTTTTTTTTGTTTTCTTTCTCTCTTCTTCTTAGCTCCTTACCACAGAATTACAGCATTGCCCTTTGGCATGTGGTCAGACACACCAGAGTGATCTTCATCTGCATGTTCTGACAGACATAGTTTTTAGAAGTGTTCTCAGTGCTTGTGTCACCGATGGAAACTCTGTTTTGTACCAAGGTTGCAATATACTCTGCAAATTAGCGACATTATCTTGGGTTGCTAAAATATCCTCTCTTGTAAAAAATAGAACTTGAAAATGTTAGTGTTCCCTATATTCTAATTCATGCAATTAACCTGTACATGGGGTGTATTTCCAGTTGTAAGATAATGTAGCATTCCTTCAAAGAGGTGTCAAAAACAATCATAGGCTAATGAGATTTTGCAAGAACCACCTGCTGGTTGCTTTCAATTAGATAAAATGCCCTGGCTGGAAGTAAGGAAACTTATTTTCATTATTTTCAAAAGAGTTGTACAACAGAAAGTGCTAAGAAGAAAAGAAATGAGGAACTGATAGAACAGTCTGAGCTTTCCAGCTCCACTTCCCTCCTCCTCATTTCTATTTGGGGAAAAACAAACAAACAAATCCAACAACAAAAACAATGATGGCAGTACTGAGTGTCCAAAGAGCACTGAGGAAAAACATAGAGAAAGCTTCATGAATACCTGATATTGTCAGTTCACTGATACCCCAAGACAAATTTTAAAACCAATTTCTTTGAGTCAGGTGAAGCATTTTGTTTGAGAGGAAATGTTTTCCTTTGCATTTCTGTTGTAAATTTTTAGATGAAAAATAAAAATACATTTTTTAAAAAGCAAAAGGCTATTTTAAATAATGTAGTTATTAATTTTAAAACTTTTTACTGAATTCAGATTTCAGAATAGCTCTTGGCAGGGAGGACGTGATCAGGAAGAGCAGTTTGACAGAACCTGACATAATAGTCAGATATACTTTTTAAACATTTGTTTCCACAAGAAACCATGGGCCAAAATATACTCTGCTGTCCCACTGAGGCCTGGGCTTTCTAGTATAAGGCCAAAAATTACTTGGGATGCTTCTATGTTAAGAAAACTGGTATAAATCAGAAGGCAAAGCACCCAATACAGCCCCCTATGAATGGAGGAAGAGCAAGGGGCAGAAGGATGATAGATTCTTTCTCTTTTATGTTTATTTTATAGGACTTTCATACTTGCAAGTTCCAGAGAAGAAATGAAAGAGCACAGAACTAAAGAGCCTACATTCTTTATATTTCCGCCCATTTCATATCAGGGTGTAAAGGACACTGACAGCAGAATCTGTGAGACTAAGAGGTTATTTGTAGGGATGTAAGACCTTCAGGTTGGCAAAAAAACCTTCAAGTTAGATTCTCTTTTCTCGTGTAAACGTTTCATTTGTAGTTTTACACTACTGAATTTTTTGAAGCAGTGTGGAGGATTTAAATCCCAGTGTATGGCACCATGGAAGACACCTCCTGAAAACTGTGTTGGAAGCCTTTACTGTGGGTGTGGTTTTCCATGGGGTCTGAGTACTTATATAGTTTTTTAGCTCTGTTAATAACAGAATTTTCAGATAATGTGTCTCTTAAAAAGACTTTCTACACATATCACCTGACATCTGAATGCTGATCTTTATTTTGTTCACCATTTTTGCACAGTTGAAAAAATATATAAAGTATTTCACATGATTCTTGTTCCAGATGAACAAACGATCTTTTAATAAATTTAAAAAATAATCATTGGATGCTACCCAGTTCTTAAAAAGAGGAAGATTCCTTTCAGAAGACAGAAAACATAAATTAAACAACTTCCCCACTGACTGGCATTTGGGATGGGAAATAGAAAACCAAGGTACAAGGAAAAGAACAAATCCCTTAACAATGGAAGACCTGCTTTTCAATAAATAAAAAAATTAAATATTTTTTTAAATAAAGACAAGAAAAAACAAATTGAGCACCTTTGCCTCCCTAGCTGTTTGCGATGAATTACCTTAACAGAAGGAAGGTTTTAAGGGCCTATGGTTCCAACCAAAAGCCAAAGAACCTTGCGGGGGGAAGAAGCTTTGTCCCTGTGAGAAGTGGAAAAGTGCTTATAAAAGGATTCTTACTTCAGTCAACAGAAAAAAGGTCAAATCCATCAGTGATTGATAGAAGTGGAATGCACTGTCACACTTCTTGAAGTTTCAACAGCTGTATACCCTGAAGATATTGTTCAAAAAGGTGCATTTCGAACCTGAGTCACAAGCAGAATACGATTTAAAAATCTGCTGTGGCATTAAAAAAATAAAAGCTCACGCTTTAGAGGGTACTTTATCCAGAACCATGGCTTTAATACAGACAGCTGTGGCAACCAGTCCTTGCCTGCATAAGAGAAAAAGAGAGAGATACTGTATCATCTGGAGGCTGACACACTGCACAGATTTCCAAATTAATTCAAATAAGCCAAGCAGATCACAAAAAAAAACCCAAAAAATTAAAAAAAAATTTAAAAAATATATGTAAAAGCAGACTGAAACCAAAAGGTCAATAATCTTGGTTATTCATAATGTGTCATATGCAAATGAATTTAAAAATTAAGGAAATTAAGCTGTGGGTGAGTTTTGTTTTCAACATTTAAAAGCAAGAAAGGATTCGTTTTTATCAGTAAGAGGTCTTATTTATCATCATTTGTGGTTCATTAATCAGAAAAGGTCAGATTATGTTTGAAAGGCACAAATGTACTCATGGTCACGCTAGCGTCAGATCAATCCATGGAGAGGACTGGGTGCATTAAAGCTCACTTCCCCTGCTTTGTAGGATGATCATTTTCTTCTGACCCAGCCCAGCTGCACAGAACTGACCTCTCCCTCCACCTCCCTTGGCTTCCCAGCCTGGCTAGAGGGCTTGGTCAGCAGTGCTCCCTGGGCTGTGTTTTCCCCTTACTGGTGAGTCTCCCCCACAGCTGCAACTTTTTAAATATACTATAAATATACTGTATATATATGTGTCTGTGTGTGTATATATATATATAAAAGGTGCCTCCTTCAGAACAAGTGGTTTGCTTCAGGCATAGTTCTTGCAAAACAACCCTTTATGTTCACATTAAAAAAGGGTTATTTTTAAAAGAGTGTTTTCTGGGGAGGGAGAAAACTGCAATTTCTCCACCTTGCCCATTTTGCCCATTTGTGCCCACAGTATTTAGAAAGTAAAATCAAATTTTATTTCCATTTACACTATTGCAGAAACGCTTAATCCTAGCCCTAAAGAAATAAGAACTGTATTTTATTTGTGAGAAAGCTGGCCAATGTGTCAAGCTTTTAAATATCATATTTAAGCTATTCCTACATGAAGTTTTCCTAATGAATCATATTATTGCTGTGTTACCTTCCAGCAGTGCCTCCCAAGACAGGAGCAGGTAGCGTATCCAGAGCTGCTGCAGCAGACTGATTGAGAATCATTAGCAAGACAAAAGGGCAGATGACAAACACTAATAGGAGGGAAGGAAAAATTACCTCATGCCATGCCCAGGAAGAGTTATAATTGAGTTGTTTCTAAATGGGAAAAGAAACCACTTGCAGAAGGGAAGCCTGCTGATACCATTCACTGACTGCCAAGAGAACTGGAACATCATCGTGCATCGCAATTCCTCCTGCCAAGGTAGCCTTGTTACTCTGCCTCTGCAAGACCATGGCTTTGTCTCAACTGGTCTGCAGGGCCACCACAACACCTGCAGAGAGTCAGTGCTTGCCCTCTAATGTTCATTCTTGGCTACATGGACTATCAGTGGATGAAGAACAGCTCGTTGGGAGTCACTTTGCTCCACAGGCTCCAAGTGGATTTGTGCCCTCTACAACTTTCAAACCCTTGGTCATACAGGTGTATAAACTTACTGTGTCCCTGGGGTGTAAATGAAAGGTCCTTACAACACTCTTGGGTCACCCTCTGTGAGGGACAACAGCTACCTCAAGAAGAAACAGCTTTGGAGAGAGAGTGTGAGAGAAGAGGTTCCTCTGCCCTATCAAAGCTGCAAATAGCTTGAAAAACAGTCCGTGTCTAATAATCCCTGAGGTCTTCTCACACCTGTTTTGTCATCTATGAACACACTTGCAAAAGAAAGGGGCAACACTTTCTACAGCTCTATGTGGGAACCTCACCCCAAAAATGCTGCGTGGACTGGAGCACATTCACAGCACAATCTCTGCTCCCAGATGTTCCCGGAGAAGGAGACACCAGGACTGTAAGATATTATCTTGCTTTGCAGCCATGGCAGAGCAGAGCAACCTCAATGAAAAGCTGGGGAGAAAGGAAATTCTTTCATCCTGCCAGTGACAGCACCTGAAATCCTGTGCTGCCTTATTGAGGATAAGCCTATTTTTTATTCTATTGATTCAAGAAGAATTTGGCCTGCTACTCTGCAAAACTTACTCTTTGTGAGCTATGGTGCTTGGTTTGTTCACTAAAGGTTACTGCTGTTGATCAGGAATCACATGGCTTTTTATTTCTTTTGAATTAAAAGGTGTGTGTCACTAGGTATGGTCCTGAGGAACTTTTCCTACATATTTCTAATACATCAGCTATTTATTTTACCCCGGTAGATCTTGATTCTTTCATTCCTTGTGTCGTCTGTGCTTTGATTTCTTCTGCCAAATTCTATACTCAGAGTTGTCAGAAGATGAGTGTCAATCCTCAAAACTAGACCCAGGTGCTTTATATACAGATCAAGTCAAAAGACACCAAACACACATACCCAAATTAATTCTCTCTTTTTTTGTCTTTCCTCCAGACAGAATCATTACTATAAAAAGATTTCAAAAATGTTGTCCTTGAATCTCTTTTCTATTTTGTACTGCAGACAACTTAATTGTGTAATGTAGATGTATTTTGTTAAAATTGATGTTATATATATATATAATTTTATATAAAGTACATATATGATGTTACAATTATTTCATCTGAAAATATATTGTCCTGCATAATACAGACAGTGTAAAGTAGAAAATGTGGCTGGTCATCGCTGTTCAAACAGGAGGTTACCATGGTTGCCAAGCAAGGGTCACTCATTCATCCTGAAAACATTTTCTGAGCAGTCAATTTAGCAAAAGTGGCAAAAGGTTCAGTGGTAAGTGAAGGAGTGAGCAAGCTCACAGTGTTGTTTCAGAGGATGTAAACTTCTTATTTGTACTTCAGCTGCAGCAATGAGAAGCAGTAATCCTGAAATATAATTTTCCACTTGGATCCAAGGATGTAAACTGCTTTATACAACAAGCTACATAAATATATTAGTTCATAATATAAGCTATAATTCTGCATACACAAGTCATCAAGTACCTGAAAGGGCAAAAAAATAGGAAAAAATATCCTTCTACATGTTAGTGGAGACTATTTCATCTGTATTCGGCACAGTACAACTTGGAGCGAACTCACCACTGTTACACTCCTGCTCTTATTACGAGAGTCTGTGTATATCAGACCTGCACTGTCAGGATCATTTCACATGTCACTGAAATGCAGACACTGCTGAAGAAAAGCAAACCCTTAACAAAGCAATATATTAGCTGTAAACAGGCAAGTATGAAACTCCAAGGAGACAAAAGCAAAAGGTGAGACCATGACCCTGAAGCTCTGCTTAAATGGATTCACAGTAAATTGCCTCATTTCTCCCTTCTTTCCATAGCATGAATGCAGCAAGTTGCAGTTTTTCCCACAGTTCAGTTCCCCCATTTAAAAATACAGACAGACAGCTCACGCACTCAGGCTGCAGTCAGCATACCTGATCTGTCCATGCTCCAGGGAAAAACACATGGATTGAATACCAGGGCAGAAACTTGGCATAAGAAGTCACTCAGTTCAAGCCAGACAGTTTTCAAAAAAATTACCTTCCCTGTAGTTTCCTGTAAGGTTCTACCTCAGCTGAACCTCTTGGGAGTACTGAATGCTCTAGAAGCAAAAAGGCACCTTCAGCTCCACAGCTTGAGCCAGGTGATGCTGAGTTATCCCCAGAGTGGATCCCACCTTGTCAGAGGATGGTCATCCCATTGTCCTCCAAATAGCACTAATCCATAGTGCCAACCCACAACCATGCAGAAGCACTGGTGTCATTTGCAGTACACCTAAATTAGGATTTGTTTTCATAACGCAATGTCTCCATCATAACCTCTTTTATACCTGTAGATGAGATTTCAGAAACTTGTATATGTGACAACAATACACCAAGGAAAAGAAAAACAATATAAAAATCCAGGCTTAGATTTTAAGTCTTTAAAAAATTTTCTGAAGTCTGCAATTTCAGCAACAGGGAAAGAATCTGACAGTCAAATGTAATCACTTCTTGAATCAGGTGTCTTACTTACCAGGCCACTAGATGTGCAATTATTATGTCTGCTCAAAAATTTTTTTTCACTTTTAATTTCTATGTAAGACCATAAAAGAGACAAGATTGACATCACTGGAAAAACTGCTTTTACCAGATGCAAGAGTGATGGAATGCTCCTCCTTCACACTTCTGATGTGCCTCAGCTTGAGAAACAGGTGCCACTGATAAGTTGAGTAAAAGGTAAAATAATAGAAATTAAATACAAGAGGACATGAAAATTTAAGCTTTACAAGTCCCTTTGTGTATTTTTAATTAGATCCATTTTGAAGCCAACTGTTACTAAGATCGCCAAATTACTCTGAGAAAACCTGGTTAATTTACCAGTGAAATAGGGCAGGAGTATGAAAAAATAGGATTGCTTTTGTGAATAGTTTTGATTGAAAAGGATTTGGAGTCCTCATCTTTGCCTGTTTCTGAACAGAATAATATTCTGTGAACAAAGAGCTCACATGAACAGTGAGAACAGAGATGGACAAAATGGAGCAGACATTGGAAGCAAAGCAGAACAACAGTGCATGTCACACATGAGAATGGACCCAGTGGGTGTTTCCACTTTAGACAAGCAAGTTTTTAAGAAACGTATGGAAAATTCAAAATAACTGGGCTCTGAACAGACCAACTAAAGTCACCTGTCTGCCATGAGAAATGGCTGATCAAAAGTGCCAGTCAGTAACATATGTAGCCTCTCTGTAATATGTTCCTCAATTCCCTGTAGCATCTCCTGGGACTCCTAGTCCTTGGCATAGAGAAAGAAATTAATATGACTTGCTTCTAAGTCATATTCATGTATTTTCAGACTAGAGAATATACTTTTCCTGCATGCGTTCCTTCCCCAACTCCTTAATCTTTCCTACATATTGTTGACTGATTTAGGGTAACACTTCAGATTTAAAATAGGACTAGAGAAACATTTTTTTTCTGAACCTCGACCTTTTCCAACATACAAAATCCACGGGCAGAATGGCACAGGGGACTCCAAGGAACCCCAGAAATGTCTTTTCAGTGCAGCATTGCAAATAGTAACAGTAAATTTATCTTTGTGAAGTCACGTTATCTATTAATTTATTAATAAGGAATCACTTGTAAGGCAAAAGAAGAGAGAAAAGGAACAAAAGTCTAATCATAAAAAACCAGGTACTGACCATGAGAGATGATGGTAAATAGATAAAAACTAATGGTGAGCAGTATGTGTGCAAAGGCAGTTTACACCTACCAGCTTAAATTTTTCTCCAGAGGCTCTTTGAAACAAACAGAAACAGCAGAGACATAGCTGCTTTCCCCTTCCTTTCCTCTGCAAGGCAACAATGAACTTAATGTCTTTGGAAATTTGTGATGTTAAGGTAAGTCCTTAGATCATCATCTGAGTGGGGAGGCCACACACTAATAATCTACCACATGTTTAGGAAGCTTTAGACGAAAACCATGGATGCAAATTTTGAGAGACACAATGAACACATCAGTTCACTTGCACAGCAACGTTGGTTTGCTGCCAAGGAGTTTTATGGTGTTATTTCCTGCTGTATGTCATCCAATAAGATATGGTAATCCAGGGTTGATGATTCTTCTAAATGCTAGTGTCCAAGCTCCATGCTAATGTGCTAGGTTCATAACAAAGCCTCAGCAGAGACTTTCACAAACAGAATCAGGAAGATAGATTCCTAACTTTGCAGTTAGGAAAGGTGTGCAAAAACTTGATTTCCAAAATGCTGAGAACCCAATTGCCTCCAGAAATATTTGCAGACATAAAGTTAGCAGAGTCATCCTTTCCTATCAGGTGTTAAGCAGGTTTTGATTTATTTGTGTTTTCCCTTAGCATGTCACCATCTGTTCCTTTTGTTACCTCTAAATGTTTGACAAAGCTGCGTTTGACCATAAGATGTTCTAAGACCCCTTGTGCAATTACCACAGCAGTTATGAAGCTAGACTGAAACTCCACCAGTATAACTCATGGACTCTTAAAACATTTCATATAATTCACTGTCCAGTGAGAATCAAATAACGACAAGACCCAAAGGATTTCTACATTCTTAGATTGCACAAGGTCTGGGAGGAAGTTAGTGTCAATGACAGAATGAGAACCTCTTTTCAATCAATAAAGAACAGAATCCTCTTGGATTCATCATACAGTTCCCATTCCTAACATGAGATGATGTAATAAATCCTACCCAAGCAAACAGGGGGGAAAAAAACCCAAGGAGCTTCTTTCTTTATAGTGGGATAAATCAGTATCAGGAGGTACCCAGATTTGTGTCCAGAAGGCAAACACGGTTTTTGTAATTGGATCCTTTTTCTTGGGGCAAGTGTCTCATCCAGCTGGGCTCGCCATTCTGCAGCAATCACAGAGGAAGTATCTGCTTTCATTCAGTATGACATTTCCTCTGTGTATGACTTATTAGAGTGAAGTTTCAGCCTAGAGCTAAAAATAGAAACTTAGCCTCTACTAAGCACCATCTCCCAGCTAATCTGGAGTATTTTGGAGCCTTTTAGCTATAAGTAGATCTGATTTTGCTAAAGAACGAGAGTACAAGAGTGTTTAATCTAATTGCAGTAGACTGGGCGACATTACTTGAATCCTTTTTTCCCAGTACATTTCAGTAACATGCTAAACATTTGTTGAATCCTATCAAAATGAAAACAAATCAGCAGCGGAAGGAGAGCTGGCTTCTTGAAAAAAAATTTAGTCAGAGTTTTTAATTGGGATTTCAGTTCTGTCCAAAGCTTCTTTCTAGATCTTTCACGGACATTGGTATAGCTAAAATAAATGGCATAAAAATATAATCTAGTAGCTTCAGGAAAAAGCCCACCAAATCATTCATCTTTCAAAATGGAAAGGACAAAATAATGCATTCAAAAATATTAGTTCCAGGGTACTGTAAAATCAACCATATGAAAAGAACTCCATCAAAAAAATAGCTAGTAAAATTGCTGTGATATATTAACTTATCAGGGATGATATTGTTATCACTTTCTGAGTGATCTTTTTTATCACTTTTCTGTGCAGAAATACAATGAAAGAACTGTTGCGATGGCATGAGAATACAGTAAAAAGGAACACAGACATTTTACTTACTTGTGAATGTTAAAAAATTAGAACTAGCTGCATTGTTGCTTGTGCCCTCCAAACAAGTTACATGAGGTGGAGATGTAAAGGGGGCTGACCCCTCAGGGCTGGCCATTTCGGTGGTCACGTGCTGTAACCAGATGGTGTTTCTCACTGTATACAATAAAAACCCACAGACCTGCTGGGTACAGGTGCCGTGCTGCCAGGCTGTAGTAGTGTCATCCCAGGACACGTGGGACTCATTGCCCAGACACAGAACTTCTCTGCCAAGACAGGATGGCAGAGGCAGCTGGGAGCTTGAGCCAACTCCATCAGGTCCCGTCAGTTTCTTACTGAAAAGTGCTCATATCATTCCATGCTATTTTTCTGTCAGTTCACCAAGTCACTACTCTCAAACAGATCTCTGCTGTGCCTTTCCATGCCGCATTTTGACAAGAGGGATTCCAGCGTGGGGATGATTCTTGCTTGGCCCACAGCAATCCCTTATGCAAAAATGTCACCCTGCCACACTCCTTCACATGGTTTGAAGGATGCTTACATTCTAAATAGAGTCTACACATTCTTTTGTGTCTCTATATGAGATATTTTGAGATATTTATATCCCTGTAATTCCCACATGACTTTCCCTTTTGTTCATAATATATTTCCATGAGAATTAATGCCAGCTCTTTTTGTTTATTTTCAGATTTGCAAAAGATGCCTTCTAAAATCACTTTTGTGACATTTCAATCAATGGTGAAATTTTTCAACTCACAATTTGTTACCTCAGCACCTGGTACAGTTCAAATTTCACCATGTTACATATTGCCATCTTTATTTTACAGTGATGTTGCCAAATGCCCAGATTTTACTGAAAATGAAAAATGTTGCTGGTAACTCTATGAGCTGTTAATCCACACAAGAGGTTCTCATCTCTATCACAGAAATTATGGCTTCTAAATCATACATTTTTCACTTGTTTCAAGTCCATGTTTGCATCTTCTCGAACTTGCCTTCAATAAACCTGAGGAGCACCCAACTCCCCAGCCTTCTCTATCTTCTTTAGATACCTGTCTTTTCAGCAGATAGAAACTTCACCAGCAAAATCTGAGTGATGCAGCCTATGTGATATATCCCTTTTCTGCTTATTTCTATTCTGCTACATCTGAACAGGTAATGCACTATCCAGTTTCACATCTAATCGGAAAAACAAAAATGAGAGGATAATTTCCTCTTTCTGCCTTCCTCTAGTAATCAAGCCTGAGTATTTGTTGCTGATGTAACTATGATACCCTAGCTATTCATTTACATTTTAGCAAACACATAGTTATGTATATAGTCATTGTATTCCCAGGCACAGGCTCCTTGCTCTTCAGAATCAATACTTTACAGAACTGATGAAATAAGCTTCTATTAGCCTTTGATATTCCAATCATTTTGCTATAATTTCTTTTAGTGTGAATTAAATGAAACCACACCCATCCACATAAGCTATCTCCCCTGCTTCTTTGACCCCTATTGATATTGCTATTGAAACTGCCTCATCTGATAGTCAACAGAAAGGAATGGCCCTGAAGTCCTCACTTTCTCCAGTATCACTCTTCAGTGGAAATGATGCATCTACCTTTGAATGTTTTTGAGGCAGAAATTTCCAAAAGTTAATAAGAGGAGGTGAGACACCGCACTGTGTGCTCTCCACTTCAGCACATCTAAGGGGACATGATCAAATCTGGGGGAGATGTCAGTCCTTATTTTCAATATGGCCCTCTCTTTATTTTCAGTTACCTGAAATCATCTAAAAAATCTAAAGTTACGTTCCTAACAATATTATTATTGCCATCAGTCTTGGTGCAGCTACCAGAAGTGGGCATTGCAGCAATTCACCTTTTTCACTAAGATGTTTTATCCCGAATTTCAAAACAATTTTCCACAAAACATATTTCCTCTAGCGCTTCATGCACTTAATATACACCATTGCTTCTACTGAATTCCTTAAATTCTGAGAGGAGAGCTCCCTTCCCTTGTAGCTGGTCTGTATCCAATTAAGACAAAAGACATTGCAGAAAAGTAGAGTGACTGAAGAGAATGACTGAAGAGAAAACAGTACGACATAGATTTACCCTGGGTTTTTTCGTGGTTTTTTTTTTCATTTGTTTTTTTTTTAGGAATAGTTTGTCTTCAACAGTTTTCCTGAAGCCCAGAAGGGCTCCATCTTCTTGAAGAAGATATCCTTCAATTTTAGTGGCACCACAGCATTCATCTTTTTGAACTTAAGCTTGTGGTTTCAAGAAGCTTGGACCATCACCTGAAATTTGACAGGTTTCAGGAAATTCTAGTTACAGTAGACAGGAGAATTGAAGCCATTTCATCTCAGGTGAAAAATGAGGAAGTTTAAATCATAGGCTTTGAAAGTACCACATGGGGAAATCTCCAGATACACTTGTTTTGACATCTCAATAAAAGGGAACAAAGCATTGCAATGTAAAATGAAGCACATGAAAGAAGGTCAGCTCTGCTACCTTTCAATTAAACTCATGCTTCAGAAAGGTTGAGGTGAAGGACCTCAAGGCCCCTCACATGTGGCACCACGGCTGAACTGAGTGTCCATATTGAAGTTTGATCTTAGAAAAAAAATAACTGGACATTGTCTTATAACACATGACTGATACTGCAGATTAAAAAATAATAAAGGGTCTGATTCACTACTGATTTTTAGCCTTTTTGGCTATATTCTGAGCTGGTGCAAATCAGCTTAGCCTACTGATGTCAGTGGAGCTATGCCTTCTTTGACCTGCTGCAAGGTCCACGCTGATCAGTGACCTACTTTTATAGCAGAAAAAATTAACAGAAATTGAAACTTCAGCAACTCTCGTTCCACTAAAACCAGATGGAAACATCCTTTTGTCTGGAGCAAGAAAAGGCTCCCCACCTTCACTGATGGGTGGAGCAAGGATTGGCATTTCTGCCGCAGACTAAATTAGCAATGAATCAAACACTCATTTAAAGAGGTTTTCCACAGCTATTTTGATTCGGGAGATTTGCCATGGGACGATATAAGGACTGTAATAGCTTTTTTAGCAGTGCTCAGTGCAGCAAATACTCTGTAGCAGAAGGTGCTGAACCCCAAGTGGTTTCCCTCATTTTCCATGAATATCTCAGCCTTACTCATCCTTGTCTGTGACTACAACACAAGCAAATTGGTTCAAAACTTGGCTCCCTATTTCATCATGCACCACAAATCTGTGCATAAAATTCAAGTTTTTAATGAACTGCATAGAAAAATAAAGAAGGGGGAAGGCATATATAAATATTGCATTGATATAAATAGATATTTTCAAATTTTGCTTACATTTATTTGGTATCTGACTTTCAGAGCGTGCCAGTTGGCTTTGCATTCACACATGAACACAGACATGAACACATATTCACACACACGTGCACGGCCCACATACACAAACATAAATCCCTCAGACTCATTTAATGTGATTCATAAATATTTCAATGTAAATTTTTTAGCCAATGTACTAAAAACCATAAGAGAAAATGCCTGCTATGCAAGAACTAATTGAAAAAAATGGTGAACTGCAGGTAGAAAGTAAAAACTCTTTGACATCTTATAAGAATATATGAGAGAAGTAGTAAATTCCAGATGGATGGTATGTCTCTGCTGAGGGGAACACTTGATTACAAAAAGCGTGGAAACGAAATCGCATTTTAAGTAAAAGGCGATTATGTCATTTATAGGTGTTGTTGATTACATTTTCCTATGGAATAATATAAGGAAAAATTGTGTATTCAAAAAACTTGCTTTGTATCATATTACTTAATATTTTAAATTAATATTACTTAATATTATAAATTATTATAAAATATAATATATTGATACACAATAATATTGTTTCTTTAGATAATATTGCTTCTCTTATTGGGAGATGGAAAACATCAGTTTAAGAATTAAATTTCAGACAAAAACATAGTGTATTTTCAAGTTATAACAGTTTAAAAAGCAAAAGGTTGGTTTTGATGTTTCGACAAGAAAGGTTTTCCTTTTCTGCTGACAAGCAGTCCCTGTTTTCAGCACAGTTTTCCATGGGGAAAGTCAGCTCTAGGAAAAGATATATCTGAGACTGACATTTCCTGTCCTAGTTCAGCACAGGTAATCACGAGCATTCGTTGCAATCAGAGATATCACCATCATGACATGACACATCATGACCTACGATGTAATATCTGATTACAGGATGTAGAGGAAGCTTGATTTGATAGACGTTTTTCATCTGTTAATGACAAATTAGGGGCACTTGTGAAATATTCATCTACAATTCCTGCATATGCTTACCTCAAATCGATGACATGCAAGTTTCAAACTTACTACAATTGAGCTTTTTGCTTTTGTATGTAACTAATGTCAGAGAAATGAAGTAATAAAAATCTACTGAAATCAAGAAAACTTTGAATTTCATGACTGTTTTCAGTGCTTGCTAAGGAGATCAGATTGAGAGCAGACAATGACTTACCAGATTTCCTTAAAGAAAGTTTAAAAAAAGAAAAAAACAGAGCAGCATTTCACAGTTGTTTGTTTACTCTGCTAACTTGCATGTAATTAAATTATGTATAGATGCTCCAATGAAAATATATGACTTCCAATGAAGTTGTACAGGTTGCTCTTTATTGTATTTATTCACGCTGATAGATGCAGAAAATATAATGAATTTAAGGGAAGACAAATGCCTGTTTAATAAAACAAACTGATTACCACAGAAGTCAATGTATTTTCATATTGATGAGTTCATTAGCAGGGGAACATTCTATTCAGAAACCAATCAACATACTTTCATACTGGGATTAAAAATCAGCTTTGTTAGAGCAGCTCAGTGATAGGAATCAATACAGCCTCTGGTTCTGTAAATCTTCAACGACAGTCAGAGCTTTCCTCCTCTCAAGATAGCCTCAATGGTGCAGTCATCTGCACCAGTTCAGCTAAAGGGGCTTCTGAGTGCTCTGAGCCATTACCCTCTCTAAGGGTGAGATTCATCACCATCTAGCCAAAAATATTATCTGATGAAAATCTATACCCAGGCTAATGAAATCTAGGCTCTGTTAGCAACGGAGAAGGACAGAATTGTTGAGAGAGTGCCCTGTTCCTCCTACAGTTGATACAGCTTAGAAGAATCTAAACTAAAATCCTGGAGCTTCTACCTTTCTCCAGTGTTATGGACCTGCCCTAAATGTCCAGTGTCTGCTTTTTGGGGGGCACTGGACATTACTGTTTCCTGTTCAATGTGCTGCTTACAGTACTGTGGAGATGAGTTTTGGGAACATGAGCTGGAAAGAGTTCAGAAGGAAGGACTTTTTGCATTTGTGTACACTCAAAAAGTGGAAGAGGTTGCCAAGAGGTATAATGTAGTCTCCAACCCTAGATGTTTTCAAGGCCTGACTCTAGAGTATTGTAGCCTGACCTAATAGCTGACCCTAATGTGGTAGGCAGTTGATCCAGAGACTTCGTGAGGTCCCTTCCAACAGGAATTATCCCTTGGTTCTATAGTATTTATCTATTTTTGTCTGCACTGAGCTGACTCCCCTGATGGCACTTTAGAAGTTCAGAGTGAACATGAAGTTCAGCCAGCTCAGTTGCCTTTAATTGCAGTTCAGAGGTGTCAAAAATTTCATACCAGTGCCTGCTGAGCAAGGTGTATGGTGACCTTTTGGGGACTTCAGGCTTATTAATGGAAGAGATTAACCACAACAATTGGATTTTACTCACTTTCTTGCTCAGTCCATCTTTAAGAAGTATCCTCTACTTCAGAAGCCTACAGATGTTTTGTGATGAGCCCCAGAAGAAAATACGGAACTATGAAATCAAATTATTATTTCTTCAAATGACTGACAGTTTTTAGGGAATTCTTTACTTTGCTTATTTTATCCTAAATTCTAGATCCTGCTTTACTGCCAATAGTCAGGAGAGTGGAGAAAACTCATTTAATACCTCTTCTCTTTCAGTCCAGTGGTCAGAGGAAACATAGCAGCCCCTGTGTTGCCTTAACGTGTGTTAGGTTTTAGGCACCTGAAAGGGAGAGTGCAGAATATGGGACCAGGATGCACTGGAAAGATAATGCAGCAGGTGTTTAGGTATGGCAACAGTGCTGTACCCTCTCCAGGAGTTTCAGTGTCAGCACCATGAGTAGCAGTGGCTCTGGGGACAGTGACAGCTGGTGACATGGCACAGCAGCTCTCTGGGAAGAGGGGTGCCCAAGCCAGTGGCTGCTGCAGGCCCCAGGAATACACCAGGAAATCTGCATGCTTGAAAAGACAGAACAACCCAAAAGAAGACAGAAGGATCTCAGAGGCAAAATCAGTTTGGCAAGATTAAAAAATGATAAGGCATTTATATGAATAAGAACACGCCTTATAATTATGCTAACTAGGCTAAAAATTATAGGGCCAACAGTCTTTATTTCAGACATAAGATGATCACCAGCTGGGGACAGACAGAAATTGCATCTCATGGTAAAATATTGCACAATCAGGTGCATTGTGTGGGTATGTTACCTTCCTGTGAAACATCTGGTGTGAGCCACTGTCAGAGACAGGATGTCAGACTAGCTGGACCATTTATCTGTTCTGGTGCATAATTCTTATGCTTCTTTAGCTTACAGGCATTTCTGATTGCTTGAGAACATTTATGAAATTGTAGGGCAGGGAAGAGAGATGTTATTTCTAATTGAAGAACTTGCTATGTCTCACCACCTGTTGTTTGTACATAAGATGATAGGGTTCCAATCACAAGATTAATGCACAATTTAGACTGGAAAAATATCAGCAAATCTGTCTGATTCTCCTATTTTAAACCCTTTCATGAGCTTCAGAAATATTTTACAGTGCCAAGAACAATTTCAAAAATAAAGCATAGGGCTTTATAAAAAGCCTTCAAAAAGCTGCATCTGTTATTTGCATATGCAAAACTTTTCCTTAGATTCATGAGTAAGATTGGTTATGTAATTTCTGTAAAATTTATGGGGGTTCTGATTAAATGGATTTTTTATTTTTACCATACATGACAGAAACAGTCAACACTGACATGCTGAACAAAAGTGGAGAGGTTAAAATCTGATTCCCACACAAACTTTCTCCAACATAATATTTTGCACCATGTTAATTGCTTCTTTTTTTTCTTTAATAATTGCCACTCAGAAAATGTTTACTTTCTTTTAGAGAAAAACAACATCAAAACTTATTAAAGTTGAAGAAATTCCATAGCCATTACCTTGCCTTCATTAGCTGCCTGGGTTGTCTGCAGTAGCCATGGCCAATTATTCCTGTTAGGATATCCATTTGTGTGCCTGCATCTTTCTTCCCAAGACTTTGCAACAGCATCCAAAGCTGAAGACGTGTTTTTTTCCTGTCACTCTTCCATAAAAGCAATACTGAATTTGTAAGTTATTTTAACATTTTATTGACATCTAGCAGTATGTTGAATGCTTAAAGGTCATAATATTGTAGGAAAATGACAGCAGAATATTTTATTAGACTTTATCTTTTGTATAAATTTTGAGAAGATACCAATTTTCCAGGTATAAAAATGATCCCATTTTTACTAAGATTTTATATAATTAATTAAAACTTAAGTCTTACCACTTTCTTCTTCTACTTTAAAAATGGTTTCAGCCTTAGGACAGCATTTCGTTTTCTCCAAATGAAGTAAATAAAATGGAGAGAAGTTTATCACAAGCTTACTATTTTGTATAACCAACAAATTACCAACACATAACTTGAAGAAAGAATAATTTTAGATCTTTGACTTTGAAGAAGAATAAAGACTCATCTTCATAAATATTTACTAGTTTAACAGACAGTTTTGAGGGTAAAGCAAAAAGATTTGAAGACTGAACCAAGAAAATGGTAGTCTTCTAAGTTTCTTTCAAAAATAATTCACACAACATAGTTTAAATAAATAAATGCCTGTATAATGCCCTGTCCTGGTGTTAATAACACTTTCAGACAGACACTTTTGGGAAGACACTTTTGGGAAGAAAATACTCTTTTCCTAGTTTATAAACACCCAAAGTTGATATTTTAAGCTAAATGAAAATCTGCTTCTAATTCATAAAATAATAATTCAAAATAGATTTTTAAGTTTATGGTACAAATTCTTTCATTACTACATTTTCTCTTTTTCAGTCAGTTATCTGAGCAGATCAAATTCTCATCCCATTAATTCTTCAAAAATCAACCTTTGAGGGTAAATGAATAAAACACCAACTAGAAGATCTACCATTTTGGAGAGAGATAAGAAATACATCATATCTCATGGCTGAAAAATAATTTCTGGTTTTGCTTGATAAAAAATTAGAGAATACAATTTTTTACATTAAAAATTATCTTCCTTCATTTGCTTTTTCAGCAAGTCAAAGAAAGGTTCTTGGGTTTTGGCTACTGTTGAAATAATGCATAGCACAATGGTAAAAACCTCATGTTTAACATTCAAAAGAAGAAAAAAACCTATTACCAACCTGTAAAAGTTTGTAAAAATGCTTAAAGAAACCCTGAAGTGGCATAAAATACTGAAGCCAACAGAATGGCTGTTTTCACATAACTGAGCACAGAAATAAAGAAAATGTGTTACCCCAAAGCCAGCGAAGTCCTGCTAAATAGTTCTTGTTTGGAGTCTTAGCAATCCAAAAGCCTGTATAAGCCCCCTGCATAGGATCTAGCATACTTTCCTTTAAAACACCTATGAAAACACACAGATTCAAATATATTCAAAATGTTACCTTTATTCACGCCCATTCATGTATAAATGCATATATGCAAGAATTCAAAAATAAAAACTAGGAATTTTGTATACATCCCTGCATTATTTATATGTTGGAAACATTTTTCCTAGCATTTGTTTCCTGACTTTTATTTATGATGTTTGCAGAGATTACTCTTTACCACAAGATCAGCTGTAATACTGTTGAAGGCCATTGATAATGCAAAAAACCCAATACAATGTAAAACATATGTATTCAAATTCCTGTTTGTTTATCATTTAGCCAGAGAGTCCATCAAAAAACCATTTATAACCCTTACTGTTCCTGAGAAAGATGAATATCTTCTGATTTCCATAAGTGCATTATACATTCTAGAGTTGAAAGCTCTGTACATTTAGCATCAGCAATTTATCCAAGTGCTTAAGCGAGGACTTCATATTCTGCCTGTTACATAATGATCAGAAGGTGCCCAGCTTTCTGCCGAGATCCTGGAACTGCAGCCCGTGCAGATGAGGCAGCCCTAAAGGTGACTGTTGTTGCATTTAGGATATTTGAATACAGCCTGGACATTTTCTTCATTATCCTTTTCATTCACAGAATGGTTGAGGTTGGAAGAGACCTCTGGAAGTTGTCTGGTCCATGATGATTCCCTGTCCTGCTGGCAGCCCAGCAAAGTCCAGCTACTCTCAGTTTGAAAAAAAAGTTTGTGAGTCAAGAGCCAAATTACCACACCATTCCCACAGACTGCTGGATGGCCTGAGGCTATTTTCTGTCTAATGGCATGGTAGGCTGAGAGGGTTAGCACCCAGGGAATCCCACATGTGATACAGCAGGACTAACTAGGTCAAGTTCCCCTCAGTATGACCCCAATAACTTTGCTGCCTTCACAATACACAACTCTGTGAGAAAGATCCTCTCACTGCTTGAAATATCTTAAAAATTTATTAAACAAAGCAAGCAAAAGTATTGGAGACCTAATTTGTCTGTCTGCCCTGGCATAAAGCAAGACACAGCACTGGGCAAAACTCAGCTACTCCACAGCCGGACAGAGCTCAGAGGCTGTGACACCATATTTTATACCCCTCAAACCCCACCCATCACCTCCCCCAAGCCCTCCCCTTCAGATCGAGATGGTTGCCTGGAGGTTGAGTCAGTCACCATTATCCTAGTAAACAATAATCAGCTCTACACATTAACCATGACTCTCCTTAATAATTAATCATCAGGTGCGAACGCCAATTCCAGCAGCCTGGTTTTTGACAACTTCCAACACAGCCCCATTCCCCAAGGATGTTCTTCCCTTCAGCCCAAATAGGGCAGAAAACAGCTGAAACTGTCACCTCATTTAAAGGCAACTTATGAAGATCCATCAAAGGGCATTTTGCCATTACCCGCTTTGATTTGAACAAAGGAACTAATGTAGAGACGGTCTAGCTCTCATTGCCAGACACTTAGGCTTAAGAAATCACTCTTTTAAGGTTCTTTGGAATAACTGGGATCTCCAGCAAGTGCACATGAGCAGCAGCTCTGCTGAAGCCCCCAAGACCAGCTGGTGCAGAGCCAGGATGGGAATGAGAGTGAGCTGGCACACGCTGTCACCATTTGCCAGCCTGAGCAGTGATCAATGGACAATACAAATACATGAACAACTGGGAGATTGAAGTGCTTGTATGCTTCTAGAGATTTAACCTGCAGTTAAACAATCTTTGCAATGCTGTGGGCCTTTAGAGACAGCTGATGTGGCAGGAGAATTCAGGTCAGCCCAGGCAATAGCACACTCATGGCATTAATCAGGGGGGCAAAATAGTTCGCTGCCAGGAGTAGCTGCCCAAATACCTGTGCTTTCTGCTATGTTTGACTTATAGGAATAATGACTAAAAAATGCTACATTTTCTTCCCTGGAAAGCCAAAGATTAGCTGCAGCATAGGTGAGTGTTACCTGCATTAAATAAAGCTTCCCAATCTTTCAGTCTTTTGAAGAAGCAATTCAGTTGTTTCATTGCTTTTCCCATCAGGGACTGCTGATAGCAAACACTGTGCTCTCTTTTGCAACACAGCAATGTGGAGCCCACCCCACAGTTTAAACAGCACTGAAGAAACTCAAAGCGGAAAAAAAATTAAGTGTTTCTTCCTCAAAAAGCAGACAGGTAAATATGGCAATTTCTTACTGTACAATTCTACTTACTGAGTATTGTTGGCATCATCTGCTTATTATAGTAAGTAAATTTTTTTTAATTGCTTTTTCTTCCTGTTTTCCTGCTGCTCCAATGCAGTTAAGAAAGACAACTCTGAATCCTGCTCCATTTTGTGCACAATAAACAGAATTTATGCTGCAATTATGAAGTCAGATTCTGCCTCCAGTTATTCCTTGTAACTCCCATGAAGGAAGAAAGTTGAGTACAACTGAACCCAGAATGTGGCCTCTGGAATCTTTACTACCAACAGCAAAGGAGAATCCAGCTTGACTTCTAGGCATGAGGTTGAGTTCATCTTGGTAGCACTGCTAGAGCCTAGGGGTGAATGCTTTATTATAAAGAGCCAGGGCAGGCATATCAGTGGGGATGGCATTGCACACAGCTTTGTAGGGTAGAAACTTACTGGAGCAGAGAAGGGTTCAAATTCTCCAAAAAGAGTTTTCCAAGAAGCATATATATGTTTTCGCATGGATAAATGTCTATTCTCCATTCTGAAAATATAACATGTATTTCTAACTATTTCTATTTACCTCTGTCTATAAGAAAGGCATAATATAGTTGTCAACACACGGAAGTAGTCCAGAATGTCTATTGCAGAATAAACTGTACTAAAATATCTTTGTGAACATGAAGAGGTTATTTGTTCTCTGACCACCTCTGGGTCAAGACCCAGTTTCTTTTCCTCTCCAGCAAGTCACTTTCAAAATATTTACAACAGTCCTCAAGGAAAGAAAAGCTTTCATTTATTGTATGTCCTTATATCAGTTATCTAAGAATTAGTAATGGTTGGCTCCTCAGACACTCAATATGAAGAGAGAGAAAGTATAAACTCAATAAACTACTCTCTCTGGAAAAGACTATTTTCCTATTACCTGTAGCTTAAGTGCCTCAGTGAGGCCTAAAGTTAAATGTGATGAAGATGGATTAGAGTACACCTGGAAGCAGCTGCCCTGGAAGGGTTTGTTCCATAACGCTTGGCATCCCTCAGAGACAAATCCATTGTCTGCAGGTGTGGTTCAGACCTGTCCATAATTTCGTGCTACTCAATGGACACACCATTCTCCCTCTTATTCCTGAAATTCAGGTCACACTGGTGACCATGGGACCTTGCAACTGATGGCTCAGGAGCTGATCTGTGTGAAGAGATCAGAAAAAAAAAAAAAAAAGGCAAAAAGCAGCTAATTTTCATTTTTCCTTTGTGTCAGGTGTCTATGCAGAGTAACCCTGACACACCAGAGCTGGGGCTGGCACTAAGTAGGTAGAGAGTATCACACTGTCATATATGGAGGGCAAGACTATCTTTCTGGATGCCAGCCAGGCTTGGATCTGCTAAAGGCAATAGTGAAACTGCCTCCAGAAACTCTGGAATAGGACCAGGCCAAAAAAGCCCAGGTTTTGAAAATGTTCAATGTGTCATTTTAAATTCTTCCTACTTCCTTCTTTATATATAAAGCCTTTCACTCCAGTACCCTTTTTTCTTTCCCTTTGATGAAAAAAGCTGTGGAAAAAGGCATTATGAAGAGGGGAGGACAAGAGTTTTAAAAGTCTAGGATGACTCCTACCCAGCAAAATCTAGCCTGGTGGGCCATCCAAGGAGTAAAAAGCAATAGATGAAATAGGTTCAAAAATATAAGAACTCATGAGCAAACTGCTTTGTGTCTCCAATGCATGTGGGGGTTTTATTGCCTTGGCTCCAGCACATAACTGCAGGGCTGTGCAACCCATGCTGCTGCCTGCTCCCCACTGTGATAACCCTGGATTGCAGGGATTCTGTGTATGAGGAAATGGCTTGATGAAAAACAAAAGAATTAACAGCCTGAGCTTTCTCACTAAAGTCTACACCGTCAAAAGAGTCACCATGTCCAACAATGTGGTGTTTGGGCAGTCGAGTGTGTGTGCAAATCACTGCGGAAGACAAAAGAGTAGTGGGATCAAAATGTGGCTAATGGAGTCCATTCACATCCAAAAAAATTAGCTGATTCAGGAGCTAGCACTTCTGTGAACCACCAGAAGTCTGAATGAGCTCATGGTTAATCCCAGTCTGCATCAGTGTTCACACAAGCTGATGCTGGAAAAGTCAGAGTTCCTCCATATGAGGACTTCAAGGACAACAGTTGGGCTGGATCCATGGGGGATGTTTGTCCATCTTTCCGAAGCAGTTTTAGAATTTTAAAATCACAGCAAAAAATAAAGAAATAAGTGATATTTAAATGCATACTTGATATATTCATTATTATTAGATGGCTTTAAACAAATTAGGTGGAAAAAACCATTTCATGACTGACGTGGTGATAGCTTGATATCTCACAGCACAGGATGGGGGTTTGCAGAGGCTTTCCTAACTTGGAAAGTATTAAGTGTTTTTTTCAGAAACCTAGAAGTCTTTATGAAAGAGTTTGTCATAATGGATTTGTCTGTGATACCTCCCAGAACCTAACAGTTTGGATCATTACAGTCTCCCTCCAAAGGGATTTTTGGAAAAGTCCTAGATTTCAGTCTTCTGTTGCAGTCAACTTTTAAAACGTTCCATCACTTCTTGAACTAACTTCTTCTCTTGTTATCTTTCCTCCCGTCTTTCTCCTACATCTTTAATTTTCTTTGTTTATCCCTAGTCTTCTGCAGTTTTCCAGTTTCACTGGCGATTTTTTCTGTTTACACTTCTGGCATGTTGGCATTTCCCCTTGGTTCCACTTCACAAACCGAGGAGCTGTTCATCCCTAAAGCACACAAAATAAATTGCCCCCAACCTTTTCATCTCAACACTTTCCAGCCTAAATACCCTCTAGCCAAGGCATTTGGCTCATTCCCCTCTCAGTCTTCCACTTTTCTAAAGCTCCTCCAGTTTTCTCCTTTCCTTTATTTCTCACTCATTTCTACATCGTTACAATTACTATGGAATTTGTGCTGCTGCCAAGGTCTGTCACAAAAGCAAGGGGTATGTCAAGGAGGTCAGACATCCACAGCTCAACGTTATTCTTCATTTCTTGACCCCCTCCACAATGGCATCTGTTAGTCCTCTGCATTTTCAGTGTCTCTGTCCCATCCCCAGGTTTCATCCCATGAGCTCACTGGGCACATCATGAGGTGCCACTCAGAAGAACCTACCAGTGTGATGTTTGCTCCTTGGAGGAAGCTCTCTCTCGGAGTAACAGACCTGGTGCCAGTGCTGCAGGCTGAGCTGTGTGACAGTTTTCTTACCTCTGAATTAGCACACAGGTCTGCCATGGAGAAGTGGCCATGTAATTGTTGAGGTCCTGCAGTCTGGCTGTTCAGCAGTGTCAAGGCACTTGGGGCACATCTTGTATTTATCACTGCTCCCTGCAGGTAGCACAGAAACATCACTTTGAATTGACAGAGCACGACTGCAAACACAAAATCAATGCCAGATATGCCTAGATATTATTGGACTCCTTACGCTACTTTATAAGGGTGAGGAATAAAAGATATTTTTTCTTTTCCTTTAGTTTTGTTCTTTTAAAATGGCACACCCTCACCAGTAACTCCAGGTGAAATGATTAGGTTAGTTTCTGTGCATGTAAAAGGACACTCCAATTTTCACAGATCCCAATCTGAAATCAACTGTATAATTTTTCCACTTTTGGATTACATCTATGGACCCATTGTCATTGTATTAATATAATCATCAGAAAACCCTCACAATACTCTAAAGGTGATGAGAAATAACTATTTGCTTCTTCTAGAAACAAAACATGGAGATCTGATCCACAACAGGAAGTTATCTGCAATGATAAAAGAGATTCAGTAGCAAAAGCCAATTTTTAGATGCCGAACTGGATATTCCATCAAGGGGTTGGCTTTTCAGAAAAGCTCTCAGTCTACAGGAAAACAGATTCTGTAAGGAGGCATCACTTAGTCTACAACTGAAATAACTATGAATCACCAGGGTCTAGTGAAAATCACTGTTGTGTTCCTATATTCTTCTAAATAAAACAGAGATGTTTTCCCAAGAAATAAAATTCATATCCATTTTTTCTTTTCTGGAGGAGAAGCAATTTGGCCTTTTTTCCACTGCCTTGCAAACACTTTGTGTCATACTGAATGCAGGAAGATTATTTTTGAAATAGCTTTTTGCACATGTACTCTGATTGTATTTTGCTTTCTTTGATCATTTTGTTGCTATGCTATTGATTTTTTCATTAAAACAGAGACACAGTTCCCAACAACATACATGTTTAAAACTATAGAAATCTTCCCCCTTTTGTAATTAGTTCTACTTTCTCTGGCTCCATTTAATGAAATCTCAAGGGCCAATTGATACATTTCATATTCAGTCAAAACTCCCATTAATCCATTTATGTTACCATAATAATTTGTTATGAAATAACAGTGATATAACCTTATAATTTTCTATTACATGGAAGAGAAAAGAGAAGGAGATAGGTTGTACACAAAATAAGCTTTTCTTGTAAACCAAAACCATCCATAATAATTAGCTGTATCTGGGAAACTTTCATGATTACCAAAAGTAAATTGATTAATTTTAATTAATGTCTCTGTTTTACAGTGGCATCATTCAGACTGCAGAATGGACATTTTCCCTATTGATTTTCTTCCATGGGACTGTCTCTGTCCCCCTCATTCCCATCCCCAACAATTCCAATTTTTACTTGCCAGCTTGACCGAAGTATGGCCTTCAGTAATTTCACATCCAAAGCTCCTTCATCTAATAAAAGTGTTGAACTCTTTTATTGATAGGCAGTGGCACAAAATATGGGGCTTGGGAAAGATCAGCCACCTCTGACTTTCCCTCCTCAGCTGTCTTAGGAAGTAACAGAGTACTGTTACCCAGTGACAGAGGGGCCTTGGTTTGTGCCCTCAATAAAATGAATCCTGCTGGCAAATAAACCCAAAGATGGCTATTCTTCTTCTGAAAAGTATTGTCCATCACAACCTTCCAGAAACCCTCAATGGCCACTGCAGCTCCCAGCCACAGGTTGCCGATTGCTTTATGTGTCAGAATGAAAACTATCAAATACACAATCTGCGGGATGTCACAGACCATCACAATTTATAGCACAGCAAATACAGCTCAGGCTGGGTCTACATCTTCTGCTTCTGACTGAAGAGCTGTCTGGATTCTGGGGAAGAAAAGGCAGCCTCAGCAAACTCAGCAGCACAGATATATATCTCAGTAGAGAGACGCCCAGCAAGTGCCAGGGTTAGAGATTGCCAACAGATTCCAGATAACCCAGTCATTGATTAGAAAATTCTGAGTTTGATTAAAAATTATGACTTTTTTTCCCTCCCAATAATTCACTTTCTGTGGTACATAATATATTAATTTCTTTATATATATATATATATTTGTAAATATATTCTATTACTGATATGATAGTGAACTGTAACTACTTAAATAGTGATACTATGGTCCTTCACAAAAAATGAAGTCAATGACACCAATTCACCACAGAGACTGGGAGCACAAGGTAACACAGAAGCATTTTATCTAAAAAATACTTTTGTAGAATAGGGATTTTTTCAGAGTTCACCTATTTACCAAGGAAACTAAACTTTCCATAAGAAAACAAAAATTCCAAACCCTCAAATTCATTTTAAATTGCAAGGGAGGTGTATTCATTCCAGACTGGATCCCTGAGCATCAACTGTTCATGAGCGTCTCATATAGTATTAACTCTCACAAGTCCTGTAGCAACACTTCAGCCTGTTGAGTGCTGCAACCATATTACTTAAAAATCCTTTAAAAACAGCTATAATGTGGGACAAGTGACACAACTGGAACACTGCAATCACGGAATCACACCATTGAGGGCTGCAAGCTTTTCAGAAGGGATAGGCTGGAAAGGAGGGGCGAGGTCTTGTGCTCTGTGTTAAGGAATGGAGACTGTGGAAAGCTGCCTCTGAGAAACAGGCACAAACAAGCTCAAAGCCTGTGCCTTAAAAGGAAGGACAGGACCGACAAAGGACACCTGTAGTGGGGATCTACTACAGTCTGACAGAGCAGGGAGAGCCTGCTGATGAGGCTTTCTTGCTTCAGCCACAGGCAGCATCCCACACATAGTCTCTCATCCCATTAGGAGATTTCAACCAGCTGGACATCTGTTGGGAAAGTAAGAGAGCTGGGTCTAAGCAATCCAGGAGACTCCCAAATTGCATAGAAGATTCATCCTGAGCTGCATCAAAATAGGAGTGGCCAGCAGGTCAAGGAAAGTGATTCTACCCCTCTACTCTGATTTTGTGAGACCCCACCTCAAGTGCTGCATCCAGCTCTGGGGTCCTTGGCACAGGAAAGATGTGGAACTGTTGGAATTGAATACACAGGAGTGCCACAAAGATGATGAGAGGGCTGGAGGCTTTCTCAGCTATCCTGAGAGAGGTGTGACTGCTCAGCTTGAAAAAGAGATAGCGCCAAGGAGACCTCATTGTGGCATTCCTTCCAGTACTTAAAGGAGGCTCAGAAAAATGAGGGAGATCAACTTTTTACGTGGACAGATAGTGACAGGACAAGGAGGAATGGTTTTAAACAAAAAGAGGAGAGATTTAGATCAGATTTTAGAAAGAAATTCTTTACAGTAAGGATACTGAGGGCACTGGCACAAGTTGCCCAGGGAAGTTGTGGGTGTGCCATCACTGGCAGTGTTCAAGGCCAGGCTGGACAGGGCTCTGAGCAACCTATGGTCTAGTGGAGGGTGTCTCTGCCCATGGCAGGGGGGTTGGATTTGGATCATCTTTAAGGTCTCTTCCAACCCAAACCATTCTATGATTCTATGACTCTATGATCCCTTTAAGAAACATTGTAGCTGAAGAATTGCTTTCTAGCCAGGAAATGGTTCTAAAGCTTGGATGAGTTTTAAAGTAGACTAATTTTAATTTATCTCTGGAAAGGACAGTGAAAAGGCAGAATCATTATACTAGAGGGATGAGAGAAATACAGTAAAAACGTGTTACAGCTGCATAAAGCCATATCAGGGGATTCCTAATGACTTGGAAGTCTAACACTAATCACAACACTAACAGAAACAAGGACATCACAAAGAGCAGTATACAACCTCTTGTCTTCAGTCTACACCACAAATGATTAAGCATGGGCAGACATTTAGCCAACTGGTTTAAATAAAGTGACAGTAGTACAAGCCAGTGCAAGAACAGGTTAATGAACACTAAGATAAATTAGGTGTATCTGAGTCATCAGGAATTTATGAAATTCACTGTAGACTACTTAAGAATATAGCCTGTGTGTTCTCTTTGCCATTAATTATTATATCTGAAAATGAAAGAAAAGTGAGGGTGGTCCCAGAGGACTGTAAATTAGCTATCAGTATAAACAAGAAAGGAAGGAAAAGATCTAGGGAATTATGAATCAGTTAATCTAACAAAGATTCACAGAAAAATAGTGTGTTAACATTATTAAGATTAACCATCAGTTTATAAACACTTAGCACATACAAAGCAGATAATGTGTGCTGTGAAGAAAAAAATCAGGAACAACCAAGTTAACTTAATTTGGTGTCCCAGTGGAAGGGGGGTAATGGGAGCTGTGAAAAATCTGGAATTAAGTAAACTTTGAACCTTGTACAATAAAATAATCTTAAGAGCAAATTAAAGAAAGAAGTTCTGAATAAGAGAGGTACACATGTAATGGAAAATTATTCATTGAGACACTAGATCACAACTCAGCTGGAGAGTAAGGACTCTTGGTGAGTCTTCAGGCAAGTGGGTCCAAATGTATTAATATTGGTACTTTAGGTATTTTCATGGGCAACTTGGATGAATATGTTTTCTAGTCCGATAGAGCTATAGAGAGCAGTGAGCTGTTGAAAAGAGTTGTCTTGAAAAGCACCTTGCCAAATAAAAACTGCCCAGAAGACATCAAGACTGAAATACATAAACACAGTTGCAGAATTATTCAAAGATGGAATATGTAAATACACAGATTAATAATAGAAAACAGATATCTGTCTCTGCAGGAAAAACTGCAGGAAAATATCAGCATAGTGGATCCAAATCAAATGAGACAATACAATGCTTCAGAAAAAGAGAATAAACTTAATTCTCAGCATTACTAGCAGGAATTTTCCAAGTAAAAAGACGGGAGACAATTACTGGTTCTGAGTGAAACACAAGATAAACTGCTCTATTCAGCTGGGGACTTACTCTCAAAGAAATGAAAGGAAAAACAGAAAAGAATGAAAAGCGATCAGTAAGAATGATGTGGGCTAGAAACCAATATTAGTGATGAAAGTTTGAAGGACCTGAGTTGCAATATGGAAATAAGAAAACTGACAGCAGCTTTCAAACATATTAGAGCCCATTACAAGGATGATTGCAGTCAATAGTTAAACCTACTGTAGGACTAGGCATAATCAGATTAGTTTCTAGGCAGCAGATTGAGGTTAGATTTGAGGAGACAGCTAACTAGATATGTAGGGAAATAAACAGAATTAAGTCATTAGAAAGACTTGGAAAAACAAGCAAGATAGATTTTGTCCTAAAGAAGATGCGTTTTCTGGCTCCATTGTGAAGAGGGGAAATTCAAGTTAACCACTTTAAACCTTGTCTAACAAGGTTTACAAACATTCTATTCTTTCACAATTCTACTATCTAAATTGTGAAGTAACTGACAAAGCACTCACTCTCTTCTTCCCCTTCCACTGGGCATTGCAGAGAGCATGCCTGGAAAATGCTTTGTTGCAGTGTTTTACGTGCAGCAAAGCAAAGTGTAGCACCCCCAGTTCTGCCTCCTGACTTTCCCTCTGAGCCTTTCACCTGAGCTGCTGTGGCAGGGTTTTTCCCAGGGCACAGGTTTTGCCTTGCTCTCATGCTGTTGCCCTCAGGTTGCTATTTTCACAGTCCTGCATCTGCAAAACCCAATATTCTTCTTGTATCAGACATCCCAGGGGAAGTAATGCATGAAACTCACCTCTTCTTTCTCTCCCCTTCCTTCCTCCCTTTCCTTTGTTGGTTTTAGTTTATCTTAAAGGACTACTCCAAATGGAAGTGTGAGTCAAAGTTCTAGGGAGAAAATCGAGAGAAAATTCACCATGTCATCTTTATTGTCATCACCTGCTGCACTGACTTTCACTGTTGCAATTGATGTCTGCCATCAGCCACGGATACCCTAGTAAACTTCTGTGCATGTAAGCCTGTCTCAGCATCCTTTGTCCAGAATTTTAGATTATAGCAAAAGAGAAATTGCTTAGTGTAAGCAGAACATGCCACCTGAGATGTTGAAATTGCTATTAGTGGAACCCAGGCCTTCTTTTTCCTGAAGACAAAACAAGAAAAAACTATAACGACAAATGGATAATGAAAAAGCCAGACATTCTGCTCTTAGTAATGATCCTTTTCTATAAGTGCTAGAGAATAAACAGCTATAACAAAAATTTTGTCCGACTTATTTAGAACCAGCAAAATCTGTGAAGTTTGGCCGTTTCAGACATTACTTGAAGCTCCTTCTTGGTTTATAGCAGTACCACATTCATGGCTGGGCCAAAACCTGTTTAAAGACACACAAAGAAAGAGTGAGTAAGACAGAGAAAAGCTATTTTGAGAAGGCTCAGCTGAAGGAACCAGTGGTCTCAACTCCAATGTGGTGAAGGAGATTGTGGTGGGTGCCCTTCCTCTCCTTCCCTGTGACCTCGATGATGAACTCTTGGTATGAGCCCTGTGGCCTGATGTCTCTGAAGACAAGTGGATTAACAGTCACAAAGGTAAATATTCCTTCCTGCAGCCCAGATCTCATGGTACAAGTGTTGCACCAGAAGCCCCATAAGGGTGGGGTAGGGAAAAAGGGAAAGTAGGGAAAAATACATTCTTTCATTGTATTTCTTAATGACTTAGATCTCATTTCTGGCACAACTGTATTTGATCGTGATCTTCAGCCCTATCCTCTCATTGTGCAGACATGAATTATACAGAGTCTTTTCATCAGAGAAATAGATCTTTATGTCTTGACTAATTCAACATTCAGGACATTTGGTAAACATATCTACCAGGAGACAAATAATGTCAAAAATGTAGGAAATGTGACTTATAAGGAAAAGCTGAAGAAATCAGCCTTATTTTTGCCAGCAAACCAAAAGTGTAGCAGAAACATGGCAACTGACTTCTTGCTGTGTAAAAACTTCTTGCTGTGATGAGGAAGGCAGTGAAAATTTTTTCTCTATGTCTACTGTAGATTTGACAAGAAATAAACCTCTGAATTTCCACATGGTGTTTCAGGTTACATAATAGAAAAAGCTGGTTTTTCACTCCTCATTGACCAAAGCTTTAAAGAACACACTTCAGAGTCACTTATCAGGCTTGGGGAAGGGGTACTGAGTTCTGCCTGAGCAGGGATGAATTAGGAGACCTGTTGGGGTCTCCTCCTACACCTGTACTACTTGCAGGATGCAAGCTGGGAGTAGTACCAGAGACTAACAACCAGAATCTTTCCCTTTCACTCTTGCTTTCACTCTTGTTCCCCTTCTTGCTCTAGCTCTATGCATTTCTCCTGTATAGCATTTAAAATTAAAAAAATATATATATAAATTTATAAAAAAATGTTCAAACCATTCAGCAGAGCACAGTGGAGCCTGAAGTGTCCCTTTCATATCTTCAGTGTAAGACCATGCTGTACAGTCTTTAAAAGGATGATTGATAGTGTGAGGTTTAACAGATTCAGGAAATAGCTGTGATTTACAGAAAAATAATAATTACATTCTTCTTTTATATTGAAGAATTCTGCCTATGCTGTGAGTTGCTCAGATGCTGAGGCAGGAGGAACAGCTTGCAGCTAAGGGGAATCCAAATCTTCTTCTGTGAAGCCAACAGCAAGTTTTTTGACAGTAATATGACAGGTTGCTTCATTTAATGTCATTTTTGTGTTCTGCTAAAAGATTTGGACATGTACTGGTAGGATTTTTTAGCTATAAGGTCAGGAAGTGATGCAACTTTATGTCTTTGGCAAAGGCTTTTTGTCAGTGATTTTTAAGTATTTCTGTACTACAACTACTTCATATTTGTAGTTGCTTGTAGAGTATGCAACAGACCTTTAAGTCAGGAACTAAAGAAGAGTTTAGTGCCCTATTTATCTCCTTCAAAGCACCATTAGCTTTGTATTAGGACTGTTGCACCAGACAAGCAATACTCTGCTGTCAGGGAATCAATGCTTGTGTTGACAGCCTGAGGGTATACTCACCACTCTCCTTGGTAATGCTGGCTCATTCCCAAATCATATTTATATAGACTTCTGTCACTTACTTGGTGTTTTCCAGATGCCATTTATAGCTAACAGTACTTCATGTGGCACCTGAGGTAATTGTTACTCACTAATCTAATCAGAAACACACTCACTGTGTACAGTTTCACTGTAACATCAATTCTTGATTACAAAAGTGAAATGCATCTACAGCACCTTTAATCTACTTGTTTCAGTCCCCTGTCTTTTGCCTGAATTTTTCAGAGGACAGATCTGAGCTGCACATTTAAGGTCATTCACCTAAATGAATTTATGAGTGGTGGAACACAGAATATACCAAGGAAAAAAGATTAAAATGTATTCATAAGAGGAACTCCATCTTTGAATATGTCTGTGAGAAAGAACTGATAGTCAATATAGACATAGAGCTGAACATACTGGTCAGTAATTGCAATGGATAGAGTTACAGTTTATGATGTCTGACAGCTTTCTGACAGGCAGAAATATGTGGAGAGAAGTTAAAGGACTTCTGTCTCTAATTTCTTTAGGTAGCCAGCTTTTTTAGATGTGGTCAGTGCAAGGCTTTGATGGCATTAACTAAAGTTAAATTTTACTCTATATGAATAGGTCACTTAAATCTGGGTTAAGTGACTGAAAGGAAGATCCATGCCAATGACTTCTGCTGGGCACCAAGTACGGATATGTTGCTTAGAGGTCGAAAAAAAGCTGAACTGTTTGATTTGTTTTATTCCAAAATAAAGAACATCTTAGCATTCATGGTCTTCTCAAGACTTCTTTTTTACCTGTGGGGCAAATAGTTACAAAACTGTCCTTTACAGCTTTTCTTTTAATACTGAATTCTTTAGAAACTCTGAAAAAAAATGTCTTCAGGTACAGCAGCCTTTCATTGATTAGGTTCTTTGCTCATCTTTTATACTAGAAGAGTCCTGAAAATAAGAAAGATATGTGACAGCTTGGCTTGTTTTGATGAGCAATTTGTAGACTCTTCTTCAACAGGATCTATTTACCAGCATGTTTGTGTACTTGGCAAGCTCTATGGCTATCACATTTTCATCTACTTGCACCACACTGCTGGCATCTTGATTCACAGCACCGCCAAGCAAACAAGCAATAGAAGCTTGATTTTTTAAAGTTAACATTTTCCATGACGCCCAACTGTTTCATCCTGACCATGCTTGCAGATTTTAAGAATAAGATATCTGTGCACTGGTTCCACCTCCATTCCAGTGTCTTTAGAATATTTCAGTTTTGGTTACCCAGGAGGAAGTCCCATACTCTTTTTAAACATTCCTTTGAAGCCCTGGGAATTTTCAGTTTCTGCTGATGTCCTCAAAACCTTAAAAAGCCCACTTCAGTTAATCAGATCCTAAGAAAATTTTGTGATGTTTTCATAAGTATCACACCCTACTCACTACAGATTCTAGCACAGCTTAAGCACTGATGCCCTGCCCTGATAATACGTGTAAGGAAATATAATTTATACGTCTTCCCAGTGTGTGTGTTTGTTCAGCTGCTTCATCATGCAATCTAATATGAAGATCAGACATTTAGCACGCTCGTTGGAAATTTCTTTCTCTTTTTTTTTTTCTTGTATTATAGACTATTCATTGTCATCCAGAGTTATGTTTAAGAACAGTTCTCTCGTGTAGCTAATATCAGCCTCATAAATGCTGTGACCACATTTGAGGTAGCAGTGGAGGAGGGGACTGAGTGGAAGAGATTCCCAGAAGTCTTTTAGTAAGCTTCAATTAGAAGCAAGGCTTTCAGAGAGTTTTCTAAAACAAAATAGCTAAGAACACAGTAGCAGGAGGAGAATAGGACACAAATAAAGCAGAGTTTTATCAAAGTTACGCTATCCAAAACTGATCTCTTACATCTGATAGAATAACTATCAAGACAAAGAAGCTATCTAAATCCCATCTAACTGAAGGTGAGTAAAGCAATTTCTGTGATGATACACAGAGATTGAACTAGGAGTTAGTACAAAACACTGCAAATAACATTAGAGAAGATATAGAAAAGGAAATAATCGCATGTTGGGTTGAAGTGAGTTGCTAGTACAGTTCTTCAAGGATAAGTCTTGGAAAACTATTATTGAATTACTTTACTTATTTATAACAAAGAATAGCCACAGAAATCCACTTATATAAAGTATTAAATAATGTTTACAATAATGAATTTGATAGAGATGTGCTCACGAAACTTGGCAATAGAAAAGTTGGGAGGTGCTGCCAATATAGAATTATGCTACCCATGAAGTAGCACTCCGTGACCTTGCAAACTGGAATAATAGTAATAATAAAAAAATCTAATAAGACCAATAGCGAGGTCATTCCCTTATGGACTGTTATCTTGAACTTTAGCTTTATAATGAGTTCTCATCAGCTGTAAATGGCAGAGCAAGACTTTACTGTATCTGTTCATCTCAAGATGTCCACATACCAAGGATGTGGTGATCCTGGAAAATACAAGTGTGTTAGCTGCATAAGTAAGGTGAAGTATTTCTAACGGGCAGTAGTCTGTTGTGAAGCTTCTAAGCGTGCTATAAGGATAGAATTTCCTCTCCATAGCACTGATATATTTCCAGGGGTAGGTTAGTGATGAGTTAATGAGGAAGTCTCATCTGGAAGAATATGCAAAATATTCAATAAAGATAAATTCAAATAGGGCCAGGCTAAGACAGGATTTTCCAGCATGCAGAGAGACCATCTCTTTAGTGAATACCTGACATGCTTGACAAGCCAATGGAATAAGGCCTGAACAAGAAAATGAGAACTCTTCATAAATATATCAGGGATATAAATATAAATACTAGAAAATAATTATTTAAGCAAAGGTACAATGTTACCATTAAAAAAAAAAAAAAAAAACCTTTTAATGGGCTCTGGAAGACTCAAACCAGGAAAAAAATATGAGACTCTAGAACATCCCTCAAGGAGGAATAGTGGGTGGAAACAGCCTACCTTAATCAGTTTATAAAAGACTGATAAAATGTTTATTTGAAATAGCAGTGCGCTGTGCCTAGTCGGTCCTTTTCCATTCTGTGCTCTGATGTAGTCCACTTTTGTAATGAAAGAGAATAAATCTTCCCGTAATAAATAGGGATCAGAAAAACTAATACAGAGATCAAACTTTCTTTTCAATACTGAGAGATAAAGTGGTGCTATTACCCAGTGACAGTACATTTTCTCTAATAGAGTTAATTATTCCATTACCATTGGTTACCATTAACATTAATTATTGATATCCAAAGTATCATCAAGACATTCCAGCCAAAATCCAGGCTCCACTATTCCCAGAGCCTGTGAATATAAAAATTGCAGAAGACAGTCTGGGTTTGTCAGGGGTTTATTTGAAGAACAGCAGTCTGACTTCCCAGATAGTTCCTCAGGCTGACCATGACATGTATGTGTGATACCCACACCCAGTAAAGGAGCACATTTAATCTAATTTAATTTAATTTAATAGTATTCCTCCCACTATGCCAAGTCAGGTGAGGTCTAAGTTCTAGGAGTCAGAAGGGATAGAAAAAACTGGGAGGTAGAAAACTGCTTCTGGATTCCTGTCTCTGAATTTTTTTTCCTCAAAAAATAATATAGAGACACAAGAACAGACACAGTAAAACAGACCAGAGTGAATTTGACAGCAGTCAGAAAAACAAAAGAAATTAAGGAGGAAAGAAACATGAATCACTTTCTTGCTCTTGTTTCCCAGGTTCTGTTAATCTGTTGTGAGAGAATATATTAAGACAATCAATAAATCTGAAACTAATAGACTTTATTGAACCATAAATTTGTCCAGTCACTTTTGGAACTCATGTGAGGTTTGGCCTTCATAATATTTTGCAATTGTTTCTGTAGCTTAACTGAATGATTCTTTTTCCTCATTTTTAAATCTGCTGCCTTTTATTTGAATTTGTGATTTTCATATTACAAGAAACCCTCAATGACCATTACATCTTAATTATCTTCATGTGCCTGAGGCTTTACAGATAAATTGAGGTACAGAGAGGCAATTTACCCAACATCACTGAGAAAGTCTTTAGCAAAGTGAAGGACAGGACAGAGATATGCTGGGCTCCCAAAGAAAAGCCTCCCTGCCATGAAAGTCTCCTTCCACACCTTACATCCAGATGGCCACAGACATTGTCCAGAGCTAATCACACTTCCTCAAGGATATTGTTAATTGACAACCTGAAATGGGCAATATCATCATTCTGTTAGATCCAATATTTAATTATGTTCCTTTCTAGAAACATTAGCCCAGCTGAAAACCTATTTCTTTTAAGTTACTTATAACAGCACAAAAGCCAATATTGAAATCAAAGCAAAAAAGGAGCACACCTTGGAGGTGACCAAAAGCTGAGATTTTTGTCCCCAAGCTTATCAAACAGCTTTTGTATTTTAAGTCTTTTGCCATGTAGGGATATTGAGCCTAGTGAAACTTTAGTACTGGTACAGATATGTGGGACTACCTTCCTGTGTTGTTAGGATGTGGAATTCTGAAAGGCAATAAAGCTTTATGAATGTCTACAAAAGGTCTCAAATAAGTACTGCTGCACTGTCAAATCAGTGTTGTTTCCTTTGGACTGCAGCTGGGAGTTTCAGCTTTGTTGTCTCTAGAGCAAAGGGTGTCACTGCCAGCCTTTCACACCCAGGTACATGCACATACCTGGGCTCACATGTACTGCACCTTACATCTGCAGGATAACTAAAAAATGTCTCTGGCTGCCTGACAGTTGTACTCATGTGTAATGGGGAGTAGATCTCACTCTCTCAAGTTCATTAAAATGATGAGATGGTTCACTAGGAGAGGGAAAAAACTGGGCAAAAGAAATGGGAAATGGCCAAGAAATAGCACAAAACACTGAAAAACCACCTTTTCTACTGACAGCTTCTCAGTAAGCATGTTTCCAGCAGTTTTAGATTTGGTTTGCCACATCTGATCAAAACAGTAGCTATTTTTTCTTGCAGCGTGGTTTCCTTTTTATACTTGGTGAACATTAGGGTCCAGAAAGATAGACAGAACAGCCATGGCACACTGCAAGTATTTTACAGGAATGTCTGAAAACAGGCTTGTCCTAGCCTGAATAAATTTCAGATGTGCCTGCCTTGCAGAAACAAGGGGACTATCATGTAGAAATTGTTCTCCCTGCTTTTATTGCTTTAACAAATGCAATGCTATAGAAGCAGCATTTGGAAGACTTATACAAATCAGGCTGTCTGCAAATGTTGATTAATATCCTTCTGTAAAAATAAAACCCCGACACTGATTAGCTACATCACAGTGCATTTCACACATGTATTAAGACAAGGTCAGGAGACCCTGTTATGGATGGGATAAACTTTTAGAAGTTGCTGCTGATTGCAGTCACATTCAGTTTAGCTATGCTGCTCCTCATAAATATCTTAATGAGTCTCAGGATAGTCTTCCTGCCCTGTGAGATTAGTAACATCCAGAAAGAGCAAGTTCCATGCTCATCAGGGAAATAGGTTCAAGCCTCCATCCAGTTTAATGGGCTGCTTAAAAAGCAGATCCGAGAATGTTCCCTTGCTCCTGTTGTCACCCCAAAACTGAGTTGGCTCATGAGACAAATAGGAGCTTGCAGGTAAGGATGCTGTGTGTGGTGGAGAAGACTGGACTTTCTTAAAAATTAATGCTAAAAATAAAATTGCATTTTAGACCTGCTAAGCTGTTCAATTAAGACAGCACAAGCAAATATGCTTTATAGTAAAAAACAGAGAGAAATTTAAGAAAAATATCATATTTGGTAGAAGGAAACTCATGTAAAGACCTTGCCACGCCTGTTAATTTTGTGCCAAGAGATCCAACATATTCAGGGGAAGATAATTTTGAAGACTGGTGGAATAATATCTCTCTCCCCTGAACAGTCTGGACAGTATAGAAACACAAGAACTCTGAGAAAACTCTCCAGCTTCCTCGCTCCATTTTATAAACAAGAAGCCAAAATAACTTCTCAGAAATCACCAGAAAAAGCCCAAGAGACAAGATTTTACCCACATTTTCTTAACCCTGCACTCTACCTCAACAACACCAGTCTTTCTCACAGGATTTTCTGGTGTTTTCTTATGATGTATTTTTAAACACAAACATTTAATCACAGAATGGCTGGGGTTGGCAGTGACCTCTGGAGCTCATCTAGTCCAGCTCCCTGCTAAAGCAGGTTCACCCCAGCAGGATGCACAGGATCCTCTTCAGGTAGGTTTTGAACACCTCCAGAGACAAGAGACTCCATAGCCTCTCAGGACAGCCTGTTCCAATGCTCTGTCACCACCACAGTAAAGAGGTTTTTGCCTCACATCCAGATGGAGCTTCAGGTGTTTCAGTTTCTACCCATTGTCCCTTGTTCTGTGTCTGGACACCACTGAAAAGAGTCCATCCAGTTAATTTCACGCCAGCATCATGAGTAGTCCTCCATGTTTTTGAAAGTCCTGACCATAAATCACAGGGATAATTCTAACACAAAAACTACAAACCATTCAAAAACAAAGAGAACACATTGTTGACTATGGCTACAGGAAGGCTGCTGCCTTTTTAACTAAATTGAAGATTGTGCCTTTTTAAAAGCAGAGTGCTGCTAGAAACATGATGTATTATAAAAGGAGAGCACAATAACTTCATGGACTGCTCTATTTGTCCAACCAAAGTATGAGAAAATCACTTTCCCAATAGAGATCTCCTTAAAGAAGAGTTTTTGTTGGACAGTATGGGAACCTATTAGCAGGCAGGTAGCCTTATTTAATCATAGTTAATAAACTACCAGTAGATATCAGATACAATAATAAAATTATGATCTTAAAATATATTCAGATTTGTAATGCCTACAAAAGTGAAGTAGCAAATAGGATTTTAAAGTTTAAATATTATTGTAAATCTTCAATAGATGGTGCTATTATCTAAGTTAATATCTCATCTGATTATGCAAATGAGCACAAGACAAGTGTGTTCATCCGTGAGGAGGGCCTCTGTGGTGTCCTTGCTTATGGTACATGCTTGCAAGAGGACTTTCCACCCCAGGGTAATGGCCATAAATGTAGGCAGGTATTCCAGTTACACAACTCCACCTAACAGCTGACAGATTTCAGGCATTTTTGTTAGAAGTCGAGTTGTCTGCTGACAATGGCATGCCTCTCGTCATTTCTTCTCCATAGTTTGAAGTGGTTGATATCTGGAGCTAATTAGAGGTGTAAAATTCCTTTTCCCAGCATGGCAGAACATTGCAGGCTGCTCCTACATGGCTCATCCCTAAGGAGGCAGGACGCAGCAGCCTCCTCAATGACTTGACTTCTAAGAAAGCAGCTGTGGGTTTCCTCCACCCACAGACTGGACACATCAAAATTTGACCCCAAGGCAAAATTTCTATTAGTTCCGTGGCTGCTGCTTTTGGTTACAGTATCCCATCTTTTCAGTGACGCTCTTCCAAACACCTCCAGGAATGTAACCCAAAAAGGCACTGCAGTCTAAACATAGACCTGGGGTTTTTTTGGATTTAAATCTCTCCAATGGAATAATCTAATTTTACCATCCAGGTTCCAGGACTTAGAAAGCTTGAGAAAGATAAAGAAATAACAGGATCATTCAGGAAGTGAAGTATCAATGAGTAAGTTACCATCAGTTTCCCCATTAAAATATAGTAAATATTTGCTCATTCACTAATAGTTGAAGTGTTCTTTCCTTTAATGAAAACTCCAGAGTATAAATTAAATTAAACCATTAGCTAATTCCCCATTTTATATCCCATTTCCATCACATTTACTACTATTTGATTGCCTGTTCTGTTATCTGAAATACTATATACATATTGATTTGTGGACTTTAATATAAGATGAAGAGCACACTAAAAATCTAGCTAATTGAAACCACAAAGGAATAATTAGATTATTAGGATTTCCTAATTGTCCTTCACTTTTGAGTACTTAAGGGAAAACAAATTTTAAATATATTATCAGTAAGTCCCTGAATTTTAGGAAATAGTCATGAGCAAGTGACTATAGATGATAATCAATACAATAAGAAAATGCAAATATGGCAACAACTGCTGATAACAATAATAAGGTGAGGTCTGGTCTTAAATGAGGTTTGGACTCTGGCCCCTGGTTCACCCTGAAGGATGTATTTTGGGAGCAACCCCACAGCATCCTGTGCTGTGTCTGTACCAGGTTGGAACAGCATTGCTGAGTGTGATGTTGTTGATGTCACACCCATGACTCCTTGTTGGTTTTTCTGTCTGCTGGAGTGTTGAATTAAGGAGTTGAGAGATGGAATTTTCTTCTCTCTCTGTTTTATTATTCAGATAAGCACATCAATCTCATTAGGTTTTGAAACTTCATTAGCAATGGAGCGTCCATTACAGAAAAAAAAATCACCAGATACCTTTCTTCCACGACAGGTATAACTTTCTGGACTAATAGAAAACTGACACATGTATTGTTTTAACTTATTGACCTATCATCTTAACCTTATTCTACTGCAATGCAGTACTTTTTAGCCAAACTTACGTGCCTTTACAAATTTTTTACTAATTTTTAACTTATTCTACAAAATCACACTTCTAGTTTTCTAAACTCTTTACTATCTTACTCAATATGATTTCTTACTTACTTAAAACAACTTATACCTTTAACTTACAAAACTACAAATCTATAACTCCTTACTTATTGTCTGTATATACTTCTTTCATCCATCCAAGCTCCACCCAGCGTCTCAGGTTAAACCCACTAGATTCCGTGGAGGTTTCTACTCTCTGATTTCCTACAACTCCTCACAGATGGTCTGCCCGAGGAAATCTGGACCCTCCAGACCGAGGTGGCTGTTTGAGTTGGGCACCTCACACAGGCTGGGCTTGGACTCACAAAGTCCCATTACACTTCAGACAGAACGATGGCTCAGGTATCATTCAGAAAAATTACTGAACAGGCTCTGGTCTGAAGAAGTTGTTTTACTCTTTTGAAGAGGTACTTGGTACTGAGACATTTTCAGCTGTTCCTCACACAGCTTGGCAAGGTGCTGTGGGTTTGAATCCACAAAACCAAAGGGAATTTAGCTGGACTGCTCCAAATGACTTCCAGCATCCAGCCCACCATCATTTGCATTTGTCAGGGATAACAGCCAACACTACTGAGTTTTCTGTTGAAGTTACTTCTGTCTGGTATGCTAAGAGTTTAACTCTTGTAATTGACACTTTTGCAGAATTTTGCCAAAAGAGTAGTTTGTGGTTCTTAAATGAACTAAGATGAAAGACAGGCACTGACAGTGGGGATTCTGTTCTGTTTGGTGACTTTAACTCACAAGAAATGAACATTTACAATTTTCCACATATTTTTCTAGAGAGTTAAATCAGAGTTTTGCAAACCATTTTTCATACCAAAGCCATGACTTCTGTCTGGCTTAAAGCATGCCAAGCAAGATGCAAGAAAATTAAAGCCTGGATAAAACCCTGGCAGTATTTTACTGAAAGGTTTGGGGTCATCATGTTATGATCTGCAGCCGTCTCATTATGACTGAGCATCCATTATAACAAATCCTCAATTAAAGAAGTTATGTGCCCATTTGTGTTACCAATTACAAGTATTTTAAAGTAATGTTTCTGTAAGACTCCATGTGTAAAAGTCCTGGTGAAATCAAGAGTTTTCTAAAAATAATCCACTCCCAAAGGACAAAAAAGTAACAGAATTCCTCAGACAATTAATCTGCTTAATGTTGGAAAAATATTTATTTTTTCCAAAGCCTAAGGAAACATGAATGAAGCACTAAAAAATTGAAACCAATGGAACAAACATCAACAGCTTTGAATGTTCTATTAACAGACAAATAGCTAAAGTAATAAACTCCAAAATGGAGTGATATGAGCAGTTTGTGAAAAGCTCTGCTGTGATAAAAGAGTTACTAAACTATATGGGCAATGGATGTCAGGGTTTTGGATTTGGATTAAGAAGTTTTCTGATCTCCAAGCTGTTCCTTTTTTTAACAATCTGAACTGCATTCAAGAAGTAACCAAATATATTAGTCTTGAGCAATATGATATGATTTCATGAAGCCAAATGTAAGCAATGGATTAGGAAGTGTGAAATTTTCTGTTCTTGGGCTGATGTACTTCATACAAAGTGAAAGAAGGTGAGGCAGCAGGAAGATTTCTCAGGAAGCAGTCTGCAGAAATTTAAATTACTGCATCATAGGTACAAGTAGTAAATTAGAAATAAAAATTTTTATTAGAAGGGATTTGGGATCTCCCTGGTTTTTCAAGATATGGTTCTTTCCCAGTGAATTCAAGGCAAAAAATAAATGCTCAAGATGAGGGAAACTTACTGCAGTAAAAGTCTGAATGCCTGACTCCCATCTCCTCCCTTGCTAAGTTATCTTCTGTTTAGTATTGATACTAAACTAAAGTTTTATGGAAGTTAAATTGATTTTTTAATATTTTATGAAATATCCTTTCCATAGGACTTTAAAATGTTATTAGGCTGAACTCTCTTTCACTTCTGACCTTTCACAGACATTGCGCCTTGCATTGATTTTTCAGCTCTTTGATACTGGCTGAGCTACAATAGTTCCAGCAAATAGAGGAAGAGGGGAAATCAAATGCCATTGCATTAAAGAACTGAAAAAAAAAATCTAAGTTAGATTACCAACAATTCAACTTTCCAATCTTCTCCCCTCAGCACACAAGACCTTCAGAGATAAGTCACCAAGTAAATGCTTATTCTTATATTCACCCCAGATTCAGCAGCCTTAGACATCTTCCAGTCCCCTTTATCAGCTGCTATTGGCATTAAAAACATGTATTAAAATACATATCTCAGCTGAGTCATTAGGCAATACTAAAGATTCTCTTTCTCAACCAAATGATTTTCTGTCAACTGGCTTGTCAGGCTTCTGAGACAGCAGCAGGGGATCATTTGTAAATAATTATGTTGTACCAGTGATAAATTAAATCCACTTGAATCAATAGCATTTAGATTTTTAAAAGGATATAGCCAAGACACCATCAATTAAAACAAATCCTGACTCAGTAGGCTTAGTTTTCACATCAGTCCTTACTGGTTCTTACATAAGCCAGTCTCCTAGAAGACAGTGTGGGGTATTTTTATCTCCAACTTTGACATCTGATTGATGAAGACAAATACTTGATGTAATAATTCCTGAAACTTTTTATGACAGACATGAGGTACAGAGTTTGTTTTCACTGTCCACAAATTAAACACCAGAGCCACCTGAGATCTCAAAAAATGTCTGGGACACACGCAAAGTGATGGGAATCTCTCAAATGGCTGCCGGATCTGTGCCCTGGCAGGAGACCCTTGCACTTCTCAAGAGGCGCTAAGTGGTCCTATGCTGGCCACTGATTCAAGCTGCTCATGCCATCCTAAAATTGAATCTCAAATAGGTTTAATGAAAAGAGCTTGGAGTGAATAACTCAGACTCTACCATTGAAATCTTTTGTAACTAAAATCAGCAATTTGTTTTTTCTATTGGCAAAATTCTCCATCTAAAGCAGTTGTAGCAGTACTGCAGTCTTTGTAGTACATGGATTAAAGAATTTACAGAATTTAGTCAGAAAACTTCCAGAATCATCTATGGGACATGATGTAGAACCTCGCCAAGAGAATTTAAGCTCTGAATCCAGTGATCGGTGCTGGTATTCAGGCTTTTTTCCCATGTCTCAAGAGACAAATATTAATTATGTAAATGAAAGCACTGAGGGAGGATTTTCAGTTATTGCAAATTGTTCTTGGTTAATATTCAGGGACTGGGCTTGTTTTTGTTTGGGGAGACACGTTTTAATACAGACTCTCGATTCTAGTGGCCATGTCTTAGGAACAGCTTCCAATCATAAACTCAGGCAGAAGTGGTGTCCTGTTGCTTTTATTATCTGATTTCAACTGTTGCCTTATGACTGAGAACTCTGAAAGGGTGAGAAGGTGGATTAGAGTTGCATCACCTTCAGTTTAGCCTTCAGAAGACCTGAAGGGTGACCAAGCCACAAGTAATACCTGCTTAATCTTCTGCCGGTACATTTTGGGAACCCAGGCGGATGCACATCAGCAGGATTGCCATAAACTGCACGCTGTGCTAGCAGTAATCCTTTTATTTATGTTTCCAGACCTCTCATCCTACCCAGTCATGTTAAGAGAGGTGAAGAACACAGCTTTTAATCTCCTAGCTTGTGGGCCACTCTAGTATGAGTGAGCAAGCAGCTAAAACCTTCAAGATTGAATTAATCATATATTTTGAAATTTTCACAGCCTCAGTTCAGGCTGTGTCCAGGAGCATGGGATTATTTTGACAATATAATCTCTTAAAGGATAAAGGTCAGCAGCGCTTGCTTCTGTCAAGAGGAATTTTGCCCCAGGGAGGAGTTCAGTCTCAAGTCCATTATAATTGCCATGAATACAGAACTTGAATAACATGGTGTCAATAGGATTTTCCTTGTCATGCTATTCACCAACCCCAACCAGGGAAATAGTTTACAAAACAAACCTGGTCTGTCTAGCTTACCAGCTGCTCATAGCTTCTTAGCTTGCAAAGTTTAAAATGCTTTAGTTTGAGACATGACATTGTAAAGACATCAGCTGAGAGGAACAGTCCAAACTGCATTTTAAAACTTCATTTTGAATTTCTCGATTCTTATAAATCTTTTTATAACCACAGAAAAATTTAGCTTGGAAGGGACCTTACAAGGTCATTTGGTCCTATCCCCTGCTCAGAGCAGAGACAGCATCAAAAATATATTAGATTTATCAAGGTAAATCCTCTAGAATATTTAATAATAATTGGGCTGGGTTTTTCAGACAGAACATGTACTTTAGTACATACTAAGAAGAGACCAGAAATTAATTCATGTCTACACTAGGTCACTTGTAAAATATATTTGACCTGTTTCAGTTTGTACATTTGACCAATACGTTTAATGATGAATTGGACTGTGCTCAAAGTGTCTCTTTCTTAGGAAAGGGAGCCTAGCCCAGGGAGCCATCTCCACTTACTTGGATACCACCCCAAGAACCAATTGCAACCATTCAGTTACAACAGCAGTAGCTAGATCACTTGTGTACAAAGGGGAAATCTAGATGGCAAAATGACACCACAGCACTTTTCTACAGCACGCCCCCAGAAACTGTTTACCCAAGGAATTGTTTTAACATGCCAAGTAGCTGAGAATCTTTTAACGTTCAACTTTGACTATGTGTTTCTTACACTCCTAAATACACTATTACTCAATTAGTTACAATGGCCTGAATTATTAGAGGTTTATTTCGCATTTATTAAATAGTAGAAGGACCATAAAGTACTCCTGGAGCCTCTTATACTTCGTGTTGAGACCTGGACCTGAGGTGGACTCTCAAGGTAGCCAAATATTTCTTTAATAAAAAACAAAACCTAAAACAGACAAAAAAACCTGCAAACCTGAAACCAACCAATTAAAAAAAAAAAAAAAGACCCAGCAAACCATGCAGAATATCTATATGTATGTTTTTTTTCTCAGAGTACCTATCACTTCCAGAACATCCACTGGCATAACATGCTGTGATGGCTTTAATCCAAGATCTACTGGAGCTGAATTTACTGAGCATCGTACAGGATTGGACTGTTTGTAAATTAGTTTGCCAAACAGACTACAATTACATCACAGGCATGTTACTCCAGCCCTCAGGAGGAAGAAGTTATTGAATCAAATGGGATTTTAAAATTTATTTTATTAAATAAATGTTTTTGCATTTCATGTTGCATCCTGCTGAAAAGAAGAAATCAGGATTCCCCTCAAGAAGTGTGGCTAGTTGTGTCTAGGAAAAGATAAAGGCACTTCAGAAAAGCTGGTGCGATGAACTCCGTGAGGCAGGCTGGTACCAAACACATCCACTCAGCAAAGAGGCACCAGGAAATTTGCAGTCCCACTGAATCTCTTTGTATTTCTCAGTCTGGACCATCTCTAAGAGCTGCAATTCTGATCAAATTCAGTGCAGAGCAGAACTGATTTGCAATCAAGCAGACCTGCCATCCATATGCCTGAGCTCCAATTGCGTGAAAGAGAAAGGTGAATGGATGTCTGTTGCCAGCTGGGGTTAAACCACAACAGTGCCTCATTCTCATGCCATCAGAACAGAGTGAAACCAATTGGATGTATTGCCTTGTACTTCCATTTAAAACCCCTCACGCAATCCGCAAAATCCCCTTACAGGTCTGAATCGCTACACAAATACTATTCAAAATGATCAATTGCCACATATTACAAGCCACCAAAATGGAAAGATGACCTTGACTCATTTGTCCTTCTTAGAAATTTACAAGGCAATTATAACATGCATTATGACAAATTATAAAATCCTTAGAGCAGATGGGGAAAGTGTACCTTCTCTGCTCTCATTGGGCCTTTCAGATTTTTACAGTGAAAGATAGCAAAATGCAGTCAACCTCCTCTAGTGCCACTATGATTTAAATATTAAGCACACTTGTCTGAATAAAACAATTGGCAGTGACTTCAAACAATCTGATTCATTGGTTTATGTAATCAGGGGGTCTTAAATAGCTTTGAATTTAAAAGCAAGAAAATATTTTTTTGCTCTGCAGAATTATTTTAATGCTTCATTAACATAGAATCTTATATTTTTATGTTACTATTATTAAAAAAAAAAAAAAGGACCTGCAATCCACAGTCATCAGTACCCCAAGATTTCACAGTGGTTTGTGCTGTGTTAAGAGTTGTGCCTTTGGTCCCACTGGATGTGGAACCCTCCGCCCTTGTACTTCCCTGAGATACAGTGGAAAGCATTACATGCTTACATGCTCTTATCACTGATTTGAAGAAGAGATAAAGACCTGCAAAGAAAGCTATCAGGCAGAGGCAGAACACGGACAGTTACACAGCATGTAAACCTTACAGTGCCCTCTTCTCTAGGGCTTGCAAGGGGGACAGCATTCCCGCTCCCTTATTCCTGTGCAGCCAGAATTGCCCCAGGGATGCATGTCCCCCTCACTGAGATACATCTCTGAGATGATCAAGGTCTTCAGTGTCCAGCCAAAGTCCTATATCTGCAAGACTGACTGTTTCCTAATCCTTGCCAAGATAAAAATCATAATTGCTGGAAAGTACTTGCCCTAGGAGGTTTTTGAATAGGTGCTGGCACCCCTTCAGCAAGGATTCAGTAACATGTTTTGCACACAATCATTTTACCCACTCCTTCCAGGATATTTCACCAAAAAAAAAAAAAAAATCGGATCTTTTTATATAGTAGCAATAACCTATCTTTCAGCTTTTTGTTTGAGCAGAGGCAAAGGACATTAAGGGAAAGGGTGGAAGTGAGTGCTCTTTTCTTTTTTGTAAAAAATTGAGGCAGTTGCTTTCCTCAGTTACCACTGAATTAATTCCATTACTATCCCAAACTGAAGTCTTCTAGTATTTAAACTAGTATCAATTGAAGCTGCCAATATGTGGTGTCATTGAGAAAAGACTCTTGAGGGTACTGAGGAACAACTCAGCTTCATGACATAACAAACATTTTGTTTAGGGAATACCTGTATTTCCTGTAAACTACTGGAAATATCATTTGCTTTACAAGTACCAATTGTAGAAATTACTGTAATCAGGAAGCATTAACACAAAATCACAAAATTAATGTATGCAAACAGAGTTGGTGTCACTCAGGACAATTTGTTTGATTAGTCCCAAGTATTTAACAAAAATAATTTGTTTCTGTCCACACACTGCAGTACGTCCATACCAATTGCAGGCTCTGTCATGGACTGGGGAACAAAAACAAATCTAATAATGAAGGACAGGGTATTCTTTATTCTTCAAAATAGCTAATCCTCTATCAGTGCTAGATTGCACTTCATCTTCAAGGACCTTTTGAATGAAAGTTGATGCAGCGTAATTTCTAAAACATCTGAGCTCTGCGAGCTGGAAATAGGATGAATATAAAATATTCATTTCCCTACAAAATGTTTAGAAAAAAATTCAAAGAATACTTCTTTTGCCACAGAAAATAAAGCACTAGGTCATTTTTATTGTTTCCTGCTTCAAAAATAGCAGGTGACTGATAGAAAACTACACTGAGTTCCGTCTGTGCTCATCCATCTACAGCTCACAATCTATTGTATGGCTTTTATTTATTGGCATTGTATGTCAATGTCAAATATGTTTGGGGGCTATTTAAGCTTTTATTATGCTATGCCTCTATAGGATTCAAAAACAATCTTTGTTTTCACAATGTCTGTATGATTAGTTGATGTGCCAGCGGTAACACTGAGCAGGATCAGTGTATGTCCCCAGGCTGAAACAGATGGTTTTGTCTTCTGCTTTCCTTTAGTGTTTATCTAGAAAAAAAATGGAATATTACAAACATTGAAGTGTCACTGTTCATGTCTGCATTGTAACAATACGGGTCTCTCAGCATTTCAACTTCAGGCCTTCACTGGGTCTTAAAAAGACATGGTAAATTCAACTCGGTTTTGTTTTGGTTTTTTCATTTAGGCACTTACTTACAAAGTTAGAGTACAAAGATGGAAATATTAATTCATTTACTGCTAGAATAGAATAGAATGGAACAGAACAGTACAGTCAGAAGGGACCTACAATGACCCAGTTCCACTGCCTGACCAATTCAAGTTAAAGCATGTTGTTAAGGGCGTTGTTCAAATGCCTCAAACACTGGCAGGTTTGGGGCATCAACCTCTTCTCTAGGAAGCCTGTTTGAGTGTGTGCCCACCCTCTTAGTAAAGAAATGTTTCCTGATGTCCACATCTACATTGTTTCCATTTTATACAAACACAGGACTTCTAACTGTATGCAATATATGGCCAGGAGGTAAGAGATTTTTGAGAAAGGTTCAACTTCGTCTCTCCATTTCATTAAAAAAAAAAAAAAAAAAAAAAAGTCAGGGAAGATCTTGTTTCCATCCAAATCAATAAAAAGAGAAATTTTCTAATGAATTTGAAAACTTTGCTTAGTATTTTTTAAGGTACGAGAGAAAAAAGTTAAAGATCCATCCCACATAGATCCTCTCCTTTGTATCTCTCTGCTTAAATTCAATTCATTTTCTTTAGGTCAGTTGTATTTAATAAGTAACAGCCAAGTCCTTCAACAAACGCCAACACTGGCATGCCTGTGAATAAATGGCACAAATAAGGGCACAATTTTCTGCCTGAGGTTTAAAGACACAAATATATATTTCAGCATCCAAAATAATCCTGCAAAACAGCAGCAGTTATTATTCAAGGTATTGATTTTAATGAGATTCAAAATCTTGGAGTCACTGAAAATCAGGACACTTATTCAGGTGTTATGGTTATTAGCCAGCATCTTCAGAATTGGCTGCCTAAATTTAGGAACAGAAATCAATATTTAAGCATCAGCCTCAGCAGTTCACTTTTTTTTTCAGAGGTATTAACCACTTGTAACTGCTGGTAACTTTATTCCTGCGCATCTATAGGCCACTGTGATGTGTTTTGTTTTGTTTTGGTTTTTTTCAGAAATTACTGAAGACTTATTGTGATTTGAGTTTTGATGTCCAGCTTCTGTGATATGTTCAAGGACCAGATTTCCCAAGAACCATGCCATTTCTAATCAGGCTAAGTTGTACTGGATCAACGATCCAAAATCCATAATCTTTTCTTAAAATCTTGGGCCTTTGAAGTAAAAGTTAGGATTTTTAAATATTTCAGCATTACAACTGTGGTGCTTTTCCCAGCCTTGTATGAAGGGTGATTTTGCCTTGCACACACTTATGGATGAGTTCTGGAAACCCAAGACAGGTGTACAGAAGCAACAGTGAGGTTGGGTCAGCCAAGCCAGGGGCCAACAGTGATAGCTCTTCCCAACACAGCATCATCCCACAGCACCCAGCCAGGAGAGCAGAGAGGGAACAGGGATGGTGCTGCAGCCCAGGGATAGACAGAGAAGCTGCAGCTACGGAGAGGTCTGAGGGAATGCTGTGGAATGACAGGGTGGGAATGGGACAAGGCCAGGAACAGGCACTGCTGTGACCCAGTGTGGGCAGGGACAGCTACCAGATCCCAGGATTTGCTGCACTGGTCAGGGCTTCTCTTCAGCACAGCCACCAAACCCTCGGTAGGGAAAGGAACTTGTAGGACCTGCCAATGCCCTCCAGAGTGTGTGGGTAGATTCATTTCCCTCCACATATGGTACAGTCAGCAGATGGGAAAAAAACCACTTCTGTGGGGCCATAGTGCTGTATGGCTGTCTTCAAATCAGACAAGTCTGCCCAGATAAATGAAGAATCTTGCATAAATCTAACTTTTAGGTACCTAAATAATGAGGCAATAATCTCTTCCCCTATTTACATTTAGTGGAAGCCAGGGTTTATCAGACCCATAATATTTTGTCTTCGCATTTTCTTACTGTCGCCCTTACATGACAGCAGCTACACCTTCTCTTAAATATTAAAAATAAAAAAGCTATTTCTCCATCAAAACTGACTTAGATTATCCTATAAACCATTAGAAGAGGGTGTGCCTAGCCTTCAAATTTGAATTATTAATCCATAAGGTTTTTCTTTTAGCAAATCCTGTGAAAATACAGTAAAAATTTGCTGTTATGTAGGAAGAAATGACAGGCTATAATTCAGATCAAATATAGTTACATAAACCAGCATGAGGGAACAAAAGGTTATAATGCCACACATACTTGTAACTCAACTGATTTTCGCAATGTCGGAATTTGAAAAGAGAAGGGAAAAAAATGCCTGTTTCGTCTTGATTGTGTAAAACTTCTCAGCTATGAACTTGAGATATGCATGCTTAATATCTCACCACAGGAGAGACAGCAAGCAAATAAATGAAGTTTCTAAAATAATAGTATTAGGACACCTGGTAAAAACTACCTGCTCCAGCTGCTTTTATTTTGTCAGAACAACTGCAGCATTGGGAGAAAGTGAACACATAACTCAAGAAAGAAGAAGCAACTTACGTAACACTTGTCTAAACCATGATCTAAACAATCAGATTTCACTTTGAGTAGCAGTGTGCAGGGCTGATGACTGCTATGCAAGGTGTCAGACTTGTCCCTGGGAAACTTTAGGTCTACATTAAAAGTCAATTTGACCTGTGGGACTTTTCCTGCACCTGAGATTACAGCGATCAGCATTTCTATTATTAGTTCATTGTGTCAGCACTGGAAGCACTATGACTACTGTAGCCACAAGGCTGTAACAGACAATAAGGAAGGAAACTTCACAATTAATGAAGTCTAATTTAATGAAGGCTCTGAAAAGAAACAGTGTTGCATGTTTAAAGGGCAGGGAGAAGAAGAGTCTGCAAAGGGTCGTTGCAGTCCTCTGCTTTTCACTTATCTCCTTGATGACTTATTTAACATATTAATTAATATAGATTACTATTTAATAGTAAAAGGTATTCTACATTTCTTGTCTTGTATCATGACACCAAGTCTACCTATATATATGAAGTGTAGTTGGCATTTGGAGCCCTACACAGTCCTGGTAGCTGAGCAGCACTATCAGGAGACCACAGAATCTCTGTGGGTTGGAAGGGACCAACAAGGATAATCGAGTGCAACTCGTGACCCTGCACAGGACATCCCCAAGAGTCACACCGTGTGCCCAAGTGTATTGCCCAAACACTTCTTGAACTCTGTCAGGCTTGGTGCTGTGACCACTTCCCTGGGGAGCCTGGTCCACATGTCTGAAAGGCAAGAACTTTGTGACAAGTTGTTAAGCAATATTTCTGAATTAAAGCTGTTCACAACAGCCTGAGTTTAAAGATGTTGAGCATCCATGAACATAAGGTAAATACAAGAATGCTTAATACTGCTGGTGACAAGAGAGCTTTTGTTTTCTAGGATACATGAGAGAGATGAACATAAGCGATGAGTGTTTGAGTACCCCTTAGCAAGTGTCAATATTGTAGTAGCAGAACAGATGGGTAAGCACAGAAAACAAATGACAATGAGCAGGAAACTCTGGAGAGCAGTTTTTCTTGGGAGAGGTAGGAGGAGAAAGAGCTGTTTGGGACTTGGGAGCAAAATGAATTTAGGGAGCTTTGGTTGTATGATTAGGGATGCTCTTTAAGTGCTGCTCCAGGGCTTTGGACAGGCTTGTGAGCCCTGTCTGGTCAAGACAAGGCTGCTTTAATGGTTTGCTGTGTGTCTGCTATTCCAAGGAAGATCAGCGGAGTGCAAGTGGAACTGGGGTGGCATGTTTTTTTGATCCTGATGAGGAGGCAACCCTTGCCCAGACCCAGGTGAGGTTTACAGGTGGTGGCTGTGTAACCAAGGGAATGCAATGTACATCAGGCTTTGCTCTTAGGACCTGTGCTGCAGTGAGCACAAGGTGCAGCATATCACCTTGCTGCTTGTTTGGAGGGTTGTTTTCTCTCGTGTTCTTGAGTGTTTCTACCAAACTGCGAACTAGTTTTACTAAAGTAAATGGAAGAGAAACATTAATTACTTCTTCAAAGGAGAAGCCAAACTAATACAAGCTTCAAAAAAACCTCTGTTTGCTGTTCCTAGCACAGGTAAACATGGATTACCTGCCCAAGTGGCAACTCTGTTCTCTTCAGATGAGGAGAGTTGAAGTGGAGTACCAAACAGAACAAAGGTTCCTGTACGAAGCCTGTGGTGTTGTCAGATCATTCCCACCTCAGTGGTGTCACTCTCTGTGCTGATATGTGTCTGTGGGAGGGCAACTTTAGCAGATCCCGGGAGATTCCCACACGTACTTGGGGTGCATGAAATGAACTGTCATTGTGATGCCTTAAATGGTTACTTAGAAACAGAGACTAGACAGGAATAAAGGAAAAAAGGTGATATTTATTTGAAAGGCCTTCAGATGCACACTTTGGGCTCCAGAGGGTCCTGCCTCAGTGGATCCCAAAATGGGCGACAGGTCATGAGTTCATTACACTTTTATATCAATATAAACTCACCAACCAGAACCCAGCCAAGGATGTGATCTCCTCAACCTTGCCCCCCTCTCTCTAAGATGATGGTTTACAGTTTTTGTTCTGGGTGTCCTTGAAGAGCAAGTTACAGAGGTTTGTCATGTCTATCAAAGCATAAGAGAACAGCACTTAACAAGCTACAGGAAACTTCAGAGTTACACTAGCAGTAGAGGATTTGAAAAATATAAAAGTTAAAACCTAAGGCACCAATTGTCATTATCTATGTTTTTAACCTTAACACAAGGAGCGGCAAGGGAGCTTGTTCTGGGGGCTTAATTTGGGGTGACAGGAATTTACTGAAAGCATCCTCTGAAATACTGCCAGCTCCAGGCATGAAACCAAAGACACAGGCAAAAATCCACCATCTCTGTGAGTGAAAGAGATGATAGGCATTTTAGGAACTGGGAAAACTTGAACAAGAAAAATTAAATGCATTTTAATCATAATACAGCCAGGCTACTGGCACTTAAACTGACTACATCAGGAAGGAGTGCTTACAGTAGGAGCAGAAGAAAAGCTGACAGCATAAGAGCTCCTCTTTTAGACTTATGTGACCTATTGGCTGGTCATGGCTAATGCTCAGTGCACCTCTGAAAAACATGGCAGAATAATTGCAGCATAAGCACAACAAATTAGGAAGGTGAATTAGGCCACTTTCAGTGACATTCCACTGGTTGATGCCAGTTTCAGGTGACAGGGTGAGGGCAGAACTTGCAAATGTTTCTACACCAGTAATAAAAACATAAACCCAAAAAGATGGAAGAACTAAAATGTTCAGACCAAATGAAAATCTAGTAAGTGCCATGGAGCACGGGGGTTGGAACTAAATGATCTTTAAGGTCTCTTGAAATCCTAATCATTCTGTGATTCTATTAACAGGCATCTCAAACACACAATGGAGAGGAAAAACCAGATGGATACCATGTTATCAAGTAACCAAACTTACAGGAAAATATGGTAGTAGGTGAAGGCAGAGGAGCTGTTTGTGTGGGATGGGTAATATTAAACACAAAAGTATAAAAATATTGTGACAAAATTGTCAAGGCACCTAAGAGATGTCCACATGACCTTTTTTTTCATAATATCCTCCAGCACATAGATATTCATCTTGAATAGATGGAACTATATAAAAATGAGTTAAGCCAGAAAAGGGGTGGAAGGCGTGAGAGGGGCAGAAAACAGTCCAAAAAAAGCAGAAAAACTATGAAGCCTGAATATCAAAAATAGTGCATCAAAATTAAGATAAAATATGCCATGATTCAGAAAGAAAGAGAAATTCAAGAAATTGTGGGGACAATAAGAGGAAGCTTATTTAATTTCCTTGCACTGATTTTCACTGTTGAAGACAATGGGGAGCTTTTGAGACCCCACACCTTTGCAGCAGATTGGTCAGAAGAGTGAGATGAATTTGAAGTAAATATACAGGAGTCTCAGACCAAGCAGACAGATTCGGGTTCCACAAATCACTGGCACCAGATGGTGTTAACCCACGAGCCTAGGGGGAGCTCGAAGGCGAGATTGCAGAAGCGTGGGGCAAAGTGAGCGCAGTGTCCTTGGGAACAGCCCCGCGCCGGAGCGCTGGCAGGGCTGGGGAGCTCCTCCCGAGGGACGGGAAACACCCGCCTGTGACCCCTGCCCCCAGTGCACAGAGTGACAGAGCCTGTAATGAGGAAAACAACCACTGAGCACAGTGACCAGGAGCTCTTCTGGGGAAAAGAGTATGGGCTTTGCGAAAGGAAAGCCTGGGGCAGGAATCTCCAGTCGAGATAGCATCTCTTGACACTGCTGCTGGAGACTGAGCACAAGGGCACTTTCTAGTCCCACTTTGGCAGTGCTTGAAGAATTCCCAGCTCCAGCTGCTCTGTCTGCAGCATCATACATTTTACATGCTTCTCACTCCATGATAACTCTGCTTTGCCTTTGCTTTTACACCACAAAGTGTTGCAAGGCTTATCCATACAAAGCATCTCTCGTAAGGCTAATTCCGTGCTCAGACAAAACCTTAGTTCTGACTGCATCTGCATTAATACATCCTCCCTAGATGTGTCCTTTAATTTGCTTTGGCTTATAAATGGCTTCTGCACAGTATCCATAAAGATAATTTAGAGTTATGTGGCCTTAGCATTTAGCTGTAGAGGTTGTCACTCATCCCCTTTTCAGACTCAACCTAGTTCTGTGCAAGGTCCTTCAAGACCTCATCCTCTCCACAAGAGCTTGAAGGAATTAGGAGAAAACCTGCCTCTGAAGGTATACAGCAAATTCTCCCTTGCCCAAACCACTTACATGCAAGATCCAGCTTCCCGAGTGCCAATCCCTCTGTGTTTTACCTTGAACTTCGCAGGAACTCATTAAACTCTGAAAAACTTCCATTATGCTGTCTTGTCTCTTGGCTCCAAATGGGAAATGTACATTGACAGGAAATGCCCTGTCAATGTACAACATTTCAGCATCATTTCTTAGTGGTTGTTATGGTTGTTATGCACAGCCATGAATGTGCAAAAATACACTTAATATCACTATATTAAGGAAGCAGTAATAATATATTACATCAAGTAATTGCATAACACATATATAATGCTGACAAATTTATTTAAGTAAATTAAGGATACTACAGAGGAGCTATTTTCCAGCTATCTTGGATTAAAATGCTCACTGTTGGAAGTCTAATTTAAATTTTTATGATTAGATTATGATAACCATTGTGAACTCAGTAGTAAAAGTATATAGCCCTAAAAGTCCATACAAGCACCAATTAATCTATTCTGCAATTCTCTGAGCAAGAAAATGTGTTTACCATGGAATATTTTATTAGCTCTTCTTTTAAAAAAGGCACTTCCCCACGGGGGAGAGGTTTCTCAGACTGGACACTGAAGAATGCTGATGATGCCACAGACTCCTCACTAATTGTACTCACAAGCAAAGCAACAAAATCTTAGTTATTGTCTGTCACTTGGTTATGGAGATCCACGAACCTCAGCCTGAGAAAGCTGTGATCACAGATTTCCACCCCCCCCAATTCCATCTCAATGACTAATTACCAGTCACCTCCCACTGAGAAGGGAAAAAACACTGCTCTACTTTTATGTGCTAGTAATGCACCATATATTTAAGTAAATATTGATTTTCTAATCTCTAAGATAAAGTACCATAGAATGGCCATTTTGAAATGGTGGTAGTGCACATAGTGCCACATGCTCCATTAACCTGTCCCTCCTCCCCTGTGCCAAGGCTTGTTGTCAGTCTGGGTTGACTAGTTCCCAAGAATCTGACTTTTTCTCTCTATCTGAGTGAACTCCAAACCCCACATACTTCTTCACATCATGTCTATCTTCCTTTTGTTATTCTTTGACACTGAGACAGACCTTCCCCCTTCTTCATATCACCTTTTATGAAATTAAGTAGTAAATATGTTGTGCAAGAGCAACATCTTGTTCTCTTCCATGTTCTGCCTATGTGAGTTGAAACACATTCATGGGCTTTATTATGTGGCTCAGTTTATTTACAGATAGACATATAACTCATCAGGCAAGTTGTACTGGCAGCAAATAAAGCCTGTTTCAAATATTGATAAATACCTTCAAAGGTTAGCAAAAATTTTATAGCTTCAACATCCACACAGAAACAGAATATCAAACATTTCCCCAAACAGGGATTTTGCAGCAATAGCTTCCTATGTCTGGGTCTAAATATGAAACAAAAATGCTTTCATGAAGAGGAAATGGAACACAAATTCAGAAAGTCAATAATTAGACAACAGAAACTCCCTTCAAACCAGCCACCTACCCTCTCTCCGGCCCTATAAAGTACTTTTTGAGTCTATTTTCTCATCCTTTTAAAGAGGTTAAATTTCACAGCCCCATTCCTCACAACTGAATGAATTTTTACCAGAACAAGTGAAACATTCTCAGTGCATGGTCAACACCTCAGTGAAAGAGGGCTGTTGATTTGGCCTCAGCCTTCTGTTTCTCTACAGATAATGTCACAGAAGACCCTTTCACAACAGTCTTCAGACTGCAGGGCTATCTGACTATATCTGTAAAATCACACACATACTTTTTTTTATCACAATTGTAGATGGAATATACTCCATTTTTCTTCAGTTTCGCAACATTTTCTTCTATCTTGCACTTACAAATCATTTTGCATTTTACCAGCAGCACCATTCAGGTACTCCCCTGAGCAGGTTGAAGTGGGTTGTTCACTGGATGGGTTCACAACAATCCAAGTTCCTGACAAAGCCAACAAGAGCATACACAGTGACCACAACAGGGTTATTTAGTGAATAAAGGGCTCCATGACTCTGTGCTCAGCTATGAAAAAGTTGTTTGAGCCAGGATCCTATTTAGGAGCTATGGGCTAAGACTCTATCTCTGCTTTTCTGCAGGGAGGCAGAAAACATCTGAACCTGGACTTGTAGGGCTGATTTTTAACAACTCCCACCCCCGACATGGGGTAGGAAGTTTTCTTGCTGGAAGTAGAAAGATGAAAGTAAAGTCAACATTGGCAGATCAAAACCTGTTCTGTTTGATGAACAAACATAAGTAAGGCATCAGTAGAAAGAAATTAGAACCTAAGGATAACATTAGCCACTTGGAAAAATAAAACCTTTATCTATTTTAATAGTAATCTTAACTCAGCACTGTCCGTACTGGTACTACATGTTGGCAAAGTGTTTATGGCTGTATTATTCTCTCAGATCTTAGGGGCCACAGTTCTTTTAGAGAAGCCTGGACTTGTACTCCGTTTGAAATTCATTCTATTTGCTTCAGTTGACCCAGCTTACTAAAAACACCCCAAACTTAACTTTAAAAAAACTAAGACTAAGCAAAGAGCTAAAACTTGTTTCTGATGTGTCCTTCCCTTCCAGAACGTTTTACCATTTTCTTTTTCTTGTTCGTTTGTTTAAGAGCTTGTAAATCAGTAGGATAGAAAACATCTGTGACTGGATAACATGGAAAGGCAGACACATGAGATGACTATTACCTCCTTTGGGACAGAAGAAGCAATGAGGCTATCATGAGATGCAATTCCATCCACTAGGTAAGTGACGAAAAAATGGGCATCCAGAGCCCAAAGTAAATCTGAAAAGGTATGCAATTTCTGCTTTCTAAAATCTGTAGTCATAATGCAATAAAAAGACCAATTGAATAAGCACATTCACTAAATGCTTCTGCTTTGATGATGAGCTGCCTGTTGCCTACAAAGTCTATTTAGACAACAGTGCTGTTACTTGATGTAGCTGTTATGCTGTAGAATTTCAAATCCAGTAAGGCAGAGAGGTAGTTCAAGCTCATGTATTCGCAGATTCATAGATAATGCTGATAACCTATTCTGATTTCTGCGCTAGAGCAACTCACTTCACTGGGGAAATTAAAAAGAGCAGCTGAGAATCAAGGTCCATATTATCATTCTACGAGCACTAAAAAGGACATGTAAGTATGATATCACTATGCCTTAATGTAGCTATGTATCATCTGGGTGTCAGCTACACTACAGCACACAGGAGTTTTATTTTCTAATGATGCCATTGATTTTTTGTAGTAATACCAGTAGCAGTAGTTGTAAAAGGACAGAAGGTCTAGTTCTCAACCAGGGTCAGATTAGGCCAGGCAAAAAACAAACCCAGAGAAGTCAAACCCCTTGCCTTAAAGATGTTTTAGCTTAATAAAAGGAGAGAAAGAGGAATGCAACATGAATGCAAGCAAGTTATCAGCAGAATCAGTGCAAATTCACTTTGCAGCAAGGCAGAAGCAGGAGGTGACAAGGACCAGTCAAATCTGGCTGGCATGATGGGTGCTCCACAGCTGGTGAGTGCTGCCAGACATCTGCCATCACCCACATGTGAATTCAGCCCTGTTCCACTGTGATAGGTACAGGCACAAACACGCTCCTTGCTTTCAGCAAGTTAGGGAAGCAGCGTGGACTCTATAGGGTCTTGAATAACCCCTTACTTGGGCAAAACAGCACCCTCAGCTTCTGTGATCAGCAGTGTCACAGGAGCAGAATAAATTACTATTGCACTGCTTTGCACAGAAAAGGAAAGGATTGTAACTTTTATGACTCTAAGGATTTTTAGATTAAAAATTAAATTATCCAATAATCAGCAAATATTAAAAGTACACGTGGGGCCTATCTTCTTGGAGAGAAGGTGGATGTCTGACCTCGGTAAGGTTTCAGTGATAAAGCTGATATGCTACAGTTACCATTGATCTCACTGTCACGGTGTTATTAAAGAGCTGTAATGCAGTAATCATGTCACAGCAGCTAGGAAGCAAAGTGGCATCTCATGTGTATAAGGAGTTTCTGAATATACTTGATCATGGAGTTGGCTCATAATCTACTATATTCTCTGTGCCTCAGACTTGGTTTTATTAAACTGAGCAGGAAAAATATCGAGATGCTTGGACAGGTGTGAGTGAGCAAAGACTGATCTGGTGACCTTCACCATACACCTGGGAAAGATATATCTAAACAAATGTGAAAAAGAACTCACAATGTCTACTGGAGGATTCTAACTTAGGTATTCATACAAGTATGTGAAACACCATGTCATTTCTCCTTTGGCTTGACAGCATGAGGCCCAGGGATTCATTTTTGTCCTTTGCAAGAGGTCTCACACCTCTTCTGTCTTTCATGCCAAGGCCTCCTAGATGCAAAATATTGACAACTGGCCAGCAGCAAAAGATCTCGATCAGTGACCTCTGAGAATCATTCTCTGGATATTGGAACATATCCAAGATGCACGTGCTTGGTGTCATCCCAGATCATCAACCTCACGGGAGTTAAACCTTTGCCAGTGCTTCATAGTGAGTTACAGACTTGCTAGAGGTTGCTCAGTACCACTGGCTATCTGTTGACTTCAGCGAGTCCTGCTCCCTTCTGCTCCTCATCCCACCCTGAGTCATGTCAGCTCTGTAGTGTGCTCATCCTCACCACCAGCTCTTTCTTCCCACATCAGCACCACCTACATTCAGCCTTGAATCTCCTTCTCCATCACACAGAGACTCCCCAAAGTCATGGAGCAAGCAAGGAAAGGTATTAGAAGGGTAGCACAGCACTTCGTGGTTTGTCACGCTGCTTTATAATGAAATGACAGTCCACATTTATCTGGAGCCTAAGATAAGGGCTTCTCATTATTTGGACCTAGCTACTTCTACACAATGAAGCAGTAGAAGACATGAAGCTATGCCTTAGGCTTATCCTTTAAGTATTGCAGCTACCACCACCATCTTTGTAAGGCAAAGACCTGTAATAATCACGTTGTTGAAATTAATGTCTGTTCTTACATCCAACTCCCTCACACAGATCAGCCTGAAAGGTGCTAGCCTCCAATCTCGGTTTTCTGATTAGAGATTTTTACTGCTGTAGACTGAGTGATAAATTATGTTTAAGGTGTCGTTAAGTACTTCTTCTAACAATGATAGATGACAATACTTAATAGTTACAGGGGAAAAATAGCTAAGGAAAAGCCTGCTTTGATCCCAAGTAAATCAAGTATAGGAGCTTGCCTTTCCATCACAGCACATTTCTGAGAGGATTCAGAGTTGAGTTGTGGACATATGTGCTGCAGTGCTTCTACAGCCAGCACAGTATTCTAAATAAATCAAAATTATTTTTCCATCCACTTACCATATACCATAAATATAACCACACTACCTGCTAATAGTGACAGAATAAACATTTTCACAAATATTTCTCGATGTCTCTGGTGCTTCATGCATTGAAGATGCTACCAAAATATCCTGCTTCTATTCTTAAATATGCACATAAATTCATTTCTCATCTGTTCATCTCTACTATTTCATATGTGCATTTCTCCTCCTGAGGCTGAATTTTTCTTATCATCCATACTAAAGAAATTTGCTTCTCCCTGGCAGAGGTGAGGGACTAAGTTGGAGTATGCAATGTGAAGACAGAAACTACTAATTAAAATAATTAGTTATTAATATATTGTCACAATTTTATATAATGCACAATACTTATATAGCATATAATGAACAATATAAAAAGGATGTTTCAGAAAGTGTGGGGAGAAGGTAGGAATGGCAGACCCCAAAATCCATACGAGAGATGGCTCAGCAGGGTTTGTCCAATTTTCCAAACTACTTCATTTTATAGTAACTTACCCCCAAACTCTGTTCATATCTCATAATATGAATACAATCATACTGAAAGTAAAAAAAAAATAGAAAAAGATAATATGTGAGAGTAATATCCCATGTCTGGCTAGAATGTAGTTTCTAGAGAAATATTTCATTTTCATTAGGCCAGGCTTTTTAAGATTAGAGAAATAATCTATACAGTTTTACCTGGCACTGAGATACCAAACTTTAATCCACTGACATAGGGTTAAGTGCCAATAACTGAAGAGAAGTTCTGAGCTCTATTCACTCCCTTCTAGGGGCTGTCAGTTGAACTTAGTGTTTATATGAGTACATCTACAATAAATGTAGATAATAAATAATAAATAAATAAATAAATGTCCTGGAAGAATGGAGAATAATTACAATCAAAAAACAAACCATAGGAAGAAGGTTGGACGTCTATACTTCCGATATCCACCAAGCAGAGAAAAGTTTTTGCAAGTCCATATGGGAGTCCTGAGGAAAAAGCAAAATTACTTGCCAGATCTAGGTTAAGGAATAGTTAAGAGAGAACAGGAGTTCTGCTGTCCTGCTAAAAAGCAATGCCAATAGACAGCTTCTATCAAATTAAATTTAAAAAAAAGAAAGCACCTTGTTCAGTAGTTAACTTGACCCTTTAGCAAGAACTAAACCCTAATACATATTAGGTCCCTTCCTGAGAATTTTGCCATTGACTTCAAACAGGAAGAGAGCTTGTTCTTCTCCACTATTTTGCTTAAACCAACTTTCCCTTGACTTCCTGGGCTGCATCTTGTTTTAGCCAAGCTCATTCCTGTCCGCCTTGGCTACTACTGTGGCCACAAGCCCCCCTGACCTGTTGCTCTTCAGTATCTTTGTAATTCTCTTTCTCTGCTGCCTGCCTGATTCCCATAAACCCGTGCCCATCACCATGTTTTACTGGTCCTTTCTGCACTCCGGGCTGCCAACATGATGCTTCACAGAGGAAAGCAGAAAATTCACATGATGTGGTGGAATGACTCAGCCAGTACATTTCCTTCGACTACCTGCCGCAGCTGGATGCTGAGAGGGACCCGAACAAACATGCTGAAAATTCAGACCTGCAAGTCACATTGGATGTGGGATGTAATGGAGCATGGTGGCTTAGGGGCTCATAAATTACTGCTATACCTCCTTCACCACTACATTTTGGTTCCACAACCCAGAAGTCTATTAAAGATAAGTAATTATCACCACACCTCCCCAAGAAGCGTTCTACACAAAATGGCCCTCAGACAGATTAATGTTTCCTTTTTCTGCAATAAAGTCTTGATTTTAAGTTTTTTTCATACGATTAAGAGGCACTTTAAAACATTTTTATTATCTTTTTGCTCAGACTGAGAGACAATTACTGCATTGTTTGTATATGCAGCAACCTATTCAAGTATCAGTAATTTTCCTTGTTATTAGCTTCTGCTTTAAATTGCTTGATAAAAAATTATGGCCACATTTGTGATCCCACAGAGTTTGTTTTCTTTTTTTATGGCATGGCAACACAAATGAAAAGAGACAGTTAATGGCCCGGGGAGGAAGACATGTGGTCTCAACAGGAAGGCTGCAATGACAGGTACGAACACTCATTAAAGAGGTAGGGTGAGAGCACATTGATTTTCCAAAGAAAAATACTTTTTTATCCTTCCAAAGATATCTTCCTGTAATTATCTGGTGCTGTGTTCATGCGATACGTGTTAATTGGAACAAGTTTTTATTTGCACAGGTGGCAGCTCAGGCTATCCTCTCACACTGTAACAGCACCAAGTTACACAAAACAGAGAATATGCAGCACAGCTTCTGCCCTTCACAGGACCACAACTTTATGTACCAAAAGCCAGAGGTGGTCAGGTGGCTGACAAGACTGTCACCAGGGTCCCAAATTGCTAAGGACGTATTTGTGAACACAACAACCAGGGTTATGTCTATTCTAGTAAATGAAAGGGTCCAGGGACCATTCCCCAGCCTGGAGAACAACTGGCATAGCACAACTTTATCCTTTTGGCTAAACTCTCCTCTCCAGGAACAGAGTGACTGCATTCAGGCTGTTCACTGGGAGCTGTCTCTGGTTTGTGCTGTCTCCCCAGACTTACCCAAGCATTTTCTTGGAAAGCAGTGCTTGCAGCAGGTCAAGGCTCTGCTAGGACTGGGCTAATAGCTTAACAGTGAACACACCCCTTGCTCGTGCTCACAGCCTGACACTGTGTAGTTTATAGGTTATAGGCATAACCATGGAAACTACTCTGAATAATTGTGCAGAAGAGGCTCGTGGATTAAAAATAAACCCAGCACTATAGATTTGCAATGTGAAGCGCACTTAGAGAGATTTGTAAGAATTTGATGGATTGTAGCTGTAAAGTGCTGCTTACACTGTGAAAATGAATTATATCTGTGCTATCCTATCATCAAAACAGTTTTTAGAAATTATAGGTCCTTTTATGTACTGGATAAGAGAACTTAATTGCTTAATGGTGACTTTTAAGAAATTAAGATGTCTCTCAAGAAATAGTAAACAACAGTGACCTTGCTTTTACCCCCTCCTACAGTCATAAGGAGTGAACGGCCTCACAGGTAGGAAGTCACATTGTAGCGTCCAGATTTCTGCTCAGACAGCACAAGTTTGTCCAAAACACTGTGCCCATAGCCTGTGCACACACACATCAGCTATGCCCTCCCATCCTGTCACTGACCCTGCCAGCCTGGCCAGGGGGTTTATAACAATAGACTAACCTGAACTTGTGTATGCCAGGAGTCACAGCACTGCCCTGCTTCAAAGCTGGCAGTCAGAGCTCAGATAGAGCAGATCTTTGCACACACAGGTGCCTTTGCTGCAGATTTCTAGTGATGGACAGTAGATCTAGCATAGATCTCTCACAGCTAGAGTAGACCTGTGCACACTCAGGTGCCAGCCTTGATACACTGCATCTGAAAACTAATCACAGATTGCTCAGACACTTTCTGCAGCCACCCATTAGTTCAACATGCTGTACACAAGCATGCAATCCTTCTTAGAATGCTTGGAAAACTGCAAATCTAGCCAGATCAATTAGACAACAAGTTTATTTGCTGATTTCTGTTGAGCTTTCTCTCTAACCAGTTTTATCTCTGTGGGCACGCTCAGTACTTAACTTTGCATACAATATTTATGTAATTAGATGCGCAATTTTCCCTTTTGATTTTAAGAATACATATAAATTGATATTCTCATTCACAAACAGTTATATAAACACAAATAATCTCCTTTTGGTGTGAAAAGCGTACTATTACCAAATTTGCTCATACTTACATCTCTAAGATAACTGATGAACCATTAGTCATGCTTCATACTGAGGGATGTTTTTCTGGGAGTTCTTTTAATCCCCAGTTTTGGATCTTTGAATCTCCTTGCAGTTAGACAATTTTTGTTTTAATAGCAACACCAGAACTAAATTAATTCCGTAAGCAAGATTAGCAGCCAACATCACAGTTTCTCAGAATAACTCAGAGGGGGATCTGGACTAATCTAAAAGTAGGGTCTGTTCTGAATTCAGATCAGGCTGCTCAGGGATTTATCCTGCTGGGTCTTGAAAACCTCCAAGAACATCCTACAGTCTTTAAACTGTTACCATGGGAAAAAAACTTCTCCTTCTGTCAGTACTTCTCCATTCTCTGTCACACTCTCCCCTGTACTACTATGAAAGTAAGATAGGATTAGGATTAGGATAGGATAGGATAGGATAGGATAGGATGATAGGATAGGATAGGATAGGATGATAGGATAGGATAGGATAGGATAGGATAGGATAGGATAGGATAGGATAGGATAGGATAGGATAGGAGGATAGGATAGGGTAGGATAGGATAGGATAGGATAGGATAGGATAGGATAGGATAGGATAGGATAGGATAGGATAGGATAGGATAGGATAGGATAGGATAGGATAGGACAGAACCAATCATCACCATCTAGTTCAGCTGCCTACCCAATTCAGGGTTGAGCAAAAGTTAAAGTATGCTGTTAAGGGCATTATCCAATGCCTCCTAAACACTGACAGTCATGGGAGTTCAACCACTTCTCTAGGAAGCCTGTTCCACAGTTTGACCCCTCTCTTGGCAAAGAAATGCTTCCTTCTTAACGTTCAGCATAAGCCTCCCCCGGCACAGCTTTGAACCATTCCCACATGTCTTGTCGCTGGATATCAGGGAGAAGATCAGCAGCCAAAAAGCCAAGAGCCATCTCCTCATCTCCTCATCTCCTCATCTCCTCATCTCCTCATCTCCTCAGCATGGGGGCTGCTGTTAGGTCTCCCTAAAACCATCACTGCTCCACACTGAATATGCCCATCTCCCCAGCCTCTCTTTACAGGTCAGGTACTCCATCCATCACCACTTAACTCACTTCAGTTTACTGAAATTTTTCTTCATTAGAAGGAACAAAACCAGATGCACTACTCCAGATGTGGTCTAACAAATGCCAAGTAGAAAAGAAACAAACCCTTCCCTGTGTGCTCTGGCTCTGACCTGTTCCTACAGCCCAGTATGCTGGTGCCTTCTCTGTCTACCAGTGTCCCTGGAGTTCTGTGCTCAGCTTTACCACCAGCAGGAACTGCAGGGCATTTCCTGCAGAGCTGCTCCCAGTCAGGCAGTGCCTAGCCTCTGGTACTGCAGGGGCTCATCCTTCCCAGCAGCAGCAGTCAGCTGTTCTTCTTGTAGAGTTTCAGGAGATTCATGTCAGCCCATATTTCTAGGCCTCTGAGTAGCAAACCTGCCTGAAAACGTAACTGTTTCCCTCAATTTGTTATCATCCATGAAGCTGATCAGATATTGTCCATCTTCTCTTCCGGATCAGTGACAGACATATGGATTGGGTTTGTGTGGCAAGGGTTTGGGAGTGATGGGGCTATAGGGTTGGATTCTGTAAGGAGCTGCTAGAAACTTCCCCCATGTCCAGCTGAGCTAATGCCAGCTGGCTCCAAGATGAGCCCACTCCTGGAAAAGGCAGAAGAAACTGCTGCACAACAGCAGCAGGAAGAGAGGAGTGAGCACATGTGAGATGAACATCCCTGCAGAGCCCAAGGTCAGTGCAGAAGGAGAGGCAGGAGGTGCTCCAGGTGCCAGAGCTGAGATTCCCCTGCAGCCCCTGGTGCAGACCATGGTGAGGCAGCTGTGCCCCTGCAGCCCATGGAGGTCCATGCTGAGTACAAGTCATTAATTACTGAGCCTGATGACCCAGAGAGTGACCCAATCTTATAGCTCACCCTGCCAGCCTGTAATAACCCAGCTTGGATAGCTGGAAGGAAGTTGTCAAAAACAATGTCAAAAGCCTTGCCAAACTCAAGGTAGGTATCATCATACCTCTCTCTCATGAGCAACTCTGAGCTTTTATTCTTTAAAGAATCAAAATATTTCCTTCAGCCACAGCATGTTTAGCATCCCCTATTCCTTTCAGAGTTCTTGCTCTGAGATTAGATTTCCCCCTCAGCCTGTAGCCATGTCATTATTTGGTCCTCAGTATAACCTTAACAACTTTATCACTGGCCATGTTTAAAATGTGCACTGCTGGCTGGAGCCCAATTCATTGAAATATCAAGACCACTGTGTTTCCGTGACCTGCTCTTATATTCTTCCTAGCATGTTATGTAGTATTTATTATGGAGCTGCCAATCAGACAAAGCAATGGACGGGCTCGCCTTTTTGTTACTGCTATCATCTGCTCTGGATAATGCAGCCTTTACAAGGATCACCAGGAGCTACATTTTAATGAGGGTTTGCTTTAGTTTATCCAGAAGCATCAGTAGCATCACTGAACCTGAATACAACACAGACTGGTGACTTTCTACTAAATATATAGTTAATTCTTTCTGCTAACAGCCTCTCTGCTGGCAGTATATTCAGATATATTCATATTCAGATTCATATATGTAATCATATTCAGATTTTTCTACCTTGTGCTCTACGTAAAAGTTATGATCTGTGTGAGCTTACTTCTCTCCTACGGTTTTGTCTGGTTTGCTTTGTTCACCGTGAAACCACAAGAGGAGATATTTTTCTTGAGTGAAAAAGAAGCAGAGATATTCTGTCTTAAAGAAACATTTATAGGCAGGATGCTAAAGAAAAGTCTTTTCTTTCTCATTTCCAATTTAACTGTATGTTTGGGGGTTTTTTAATATTGTTGACACTGAATAATGATAGCAGTAGCTTTTTCATCCCAAACAAAATTTCCAGGGAGACATGTTAGCTGCTAAAACAGAATTAATCACCCTCCAAACTTGGTTCTTAGGCCAAGAAGTGTCACTTAATCACCTTTTACATCAAATCAAATAAGAAACTCAAGAAAAATGTAATTTCAAGAGCAACATCTACACTTGTTCATCTGAATCACATTTATAATGCACAAGAAGAAAAAAGTTTCCTGTTTAATGTCCCATGAATGTCTTTATCTTCAGCTTTATGAGATTTCTGTTTGTTCTGGTTTAGTCTGGATGGTGTGGGCTGACCCTGGCCAGGCCTGATGCACTCCCCAAAGCTGCCCTATCATGTTCATAGCCATGGCATTTGTCTTCCTAAGTCATCATTGCATGTGATGGAGTCCCGCTCCCCCAGGGATGGCTGAACACCTGCCTGCCCATGGGAAGTGGTGAATTAATTCCTTGTTTTCCTCTGCTTGCATGTGAGGCTTTCGCTTTATCCCAGTCCACAATTTTTCATTCTTCTACCCTTCCAATTCTCTCCCACATCCTACCAGTGGGGAGTGAGCGAGTGGCTGGATGGGGGTTAGCTGCCAGCCAGGGTTAAACCATGACACTTTTCAGTGATTTCAATTCCATTCTAGTGTTTTCTCTAAATCCCACTAAGGACTTTTGTGTCTAGAACAAAATAATGAATTTTTAGTTTCCCACTACGACACCACTGGGGCAGAGGAACTGCTCCTTTCCCTCTCAACAAAATAAAATAAAATAAAACCAGAGCACAGAACAGTTTCCAATTCAAAGATATGTCTGAACTTTCTCCATTTTCACATAAAATGCCCGAGTGTATGACTTCACTAATTTAATTCCCATTTGCTTTGCTGTAATATACCCTTTGTAAATGTTAGAAGTCCATCTGCTTGTTTTTCCATCAGAGCCTTGGCATATTTCCAGCTGCAGATGTGGCAGCTCCAGTGCAAAATGAGCAACAGTTTAAACAGTCTCATTTCCAGACCAAATGTGAAAGCTTTTTCCCTTAAAGGAAAAAAATATGTATCCCAAATCAGTATTTTGTTAACAGGTCCATAAATAAGAGCACTAAACAGGGCAGGCACAGCAGAGATGGGCCACAAACATGAGTCTGGGAGCCTTCTTAGATGGATCTCCTGCTCTTGATAACTTACAGAATCACATTTCTCCCCCTCTAATTCCAGAGATATTTTTATGAAGACAAAACTAAGACTAAACTTCAGATGTGAAGGATGACCCCAACAGTGTGTGTCTGTAGGGGATGGTTTTAGTCATATTTTGCCGCATGAAAGAGCAAACATTACAATCTCCACCCCCATTCTGTGGAGGGGTACTATTTTACTGAAATCAAGTCATTAATGGATCATTTCAGAGAATGATGACGTCATTTACAGGACTGTAATGTGTGTACATACTCAAACTCCATGTAAAATCAAACAACTTGCATTTTTTTTGTAGTTGTGCTTTAGAAAATACTGATGCTGGGGGAAGGAAGGATCCATTCTGTGCGAGGTGCTGCGTACAGCTCAGATCTTCCCAAAGCTTTTATTTTATTCATTTAGCTGGAACTCCACCAACATGAAGCCTCTTCCCTCAGCCACCTGGGATGCCGTGAAGATGCAGCCAACAATCAACATCTGAGCTGCATACCACAGGTGCTGGTCTCCTTTAAGGTGGCATGAATTAGGAAATAACTCTTGCAATCAGTAAAGCTTCACTGATACAAAACTTGAGTCACAAGAACCCCAGAATACACAGATAAGACTATTCAGCCATAATTACAGCCACAAAAGCCCCTGGCCCCACTACACTTGACTTCTCTGACAAGGTAGGATCATGTTCTACCTTCCATCTCTCTCCCATCTCTACCAAGCAAGCCACACAAAAGCCTTTTTGGGTGAATGCAGGGTCCTGTGTAGTGCTCTCTCTGCAAAAAACCACAGCACAGGGCAGCAGGACAGGAACAAAATATATTGCAGAGAAGACAGCAGTTTCATGGTGAGAACATGGTACCTCTGTGATGTTCTGGTGCAAGTAACACTCCTGGACAGAAACAGGAACAGAACAGCACTGATCTGCCCTAGGGACAGGGTCTTCACTGCTCCAGTACTGCTCACTTGGCCGAGAGAAAGCTGGAAAAAGTGCCATGCACTCCAAAATGGTGTAATAATCTAGAGTGCTGTGTAAAGCAGTCTAGGAAACATTAAGGAAACCAATTTCACCTGGACTTAGACTCTTCCCTCCACACAGTATTTACAGTCCTCACTTTGTTTCATGTTGGTTTCATGTCTCTAGCTGTTTCTCCAGGCTTTGTGAAAGCCTGCTTCCCTCCAAAGCTCTGCTTACTGCTCTTTTTCAGAATAGCAGCTAAAGCTGTTTCTTGTTGTGCACCTTAGAAGAGATATTTTCCGAGATTTTTTTTAAGATCATTTTGGTCTTTCACATCTGCCTCTACCCCCTTTATCTCTCATTCATCTGGGAAGCCCCACTGCTGTCTAGAGGTTCAGCTGTGTTCCTGAGGCCAGTCCCAATGAACCATCCCTGATACACAACTTTCTCAGAAACCCCCACCTGTCCTTCTCTATTCAACCTGGGCTAGTTAAAAGTAAAATCTCTGTAGCTGCCCTCCCAAACAGTACCCCCTTCTACACGGAAAGCACTCAGCTGCTCCACAGCAGAGACTGACCTAAAGTTGCCCTTTCCAGAGGCTATCCGATGTTTCAGCTCCATCAGCTGGCTTTATTGGCCACTGGGTGGGTTTTATAGACCCTCAACACAGTGTATTTTCTATGCTTTTATGACCTCTTATAAATAAGACAATGGTCACTTTCTATTGTTTTAGGGTGGCTTCCTGGCTGGTAAAGATCAGGAAACAAACAGGGCTGCACATCTTGCAGCTTCTAAAGAATCATTGGAAAGACAGAGCAGGAATACCTAAGGCAGAGACGGCTTGAGCTATGCCTTGAATAAAAAATGGTCTTTAATTCTGGCAGCCTACACAAGCATCACTTTTCAAATATAAAAATCCTCCCAATAGATACTGAAAATTGGACAAAGGCCGGCAGTGTTAAACAGAAAACAGCACTTGTTCTGCCCTCAAAGAAGGTCTGATTTGGAAGAAGTGGAGTACAATCCTGATAAATCTCCCTTAGTTCTGGAGAGGCAACATGTCAGCAGGATGAGAGGGAGCGGGCAGGAGAGACAGCACCTGAAAGAGCCACTAGATATTGTGGTCAGGGTCACGCAGCTGAGGATCAGACATTCGACCTGGAAACTGCAGTAGGGAAGAAAAGCAAGGGAGCGCAGTGAGAGGCAATGGGCTATTAGAGTTAATAGAAAGAAGTCTTTTGACAAAGCAGGGGGACTTCTACTAACTGCAGATTAAAGCCCACCTTGCTGCTCTGAAGACATGATGCTGCTTAACTTGGTACATTCCAGCTGTAACATGAACGTGCTCAGCAGACTACACTCCAGGCAGAGAGTTTGACTAGGAAGAAATAATTTTTTTTTTTTTTGCTTTCCTTAGTGGAATATTGCTGGAAAAGAATATTATAAATATATCCATGCAGAAAAAAAATTAATATTTTCATACCTGCTGCATTAGTTATGTTTTTTCCTTGAAGAAAATCCTAACCTGCAAATAAATAGTTAACAATAGCAAGGGGAAAAAGGTGCGCTTCTGGTTTTGACACATGCTAAATTGCAAGATAACAGAGAGCTGAGTTGAAAGTCAAACATGTTCTGAAGACATTCTGGAGTGTAAAGTGAAGAGGAATAGAGGCTAGCATAGAAAATAAATGGCGTTTTTCAGATATAAAATGGAAGGCAGGAAGTAACCTGGTGGAGAAGTTTGAGATCAGCTTTGTTGCCCAAGGCATACTGTGAGAAAGACCAGACAGATACAGAGGTCTGGAGGAACCCTATGGATGTCCAAGGAGAAAAAGCATTCTTTCAAGAAAAACAGGAAGACGTGGCACCTAGCTCAACAGAATGAAAAAAATCTTTGGGCATAAACTCCTCTCACATGAGGCTTCCTTGAGGACTGTGTTTCATTTGGGTCCCTTTCAATATTCCCTCAGAATATTCTGTGATTTTGCCCCGAAAATGCAGTGCCACCCAAGCAGATGATGAAGGAAGCAGATGGAAGCAGGAGGACCCAGTGGATCCTGCATTTCCAGACATGCACATCCCCCAGTGAGCCCTAGGTCAGACTGTATCTTCTCCCTTTCGTCATTTCGCTATTTCATCATCACTTTTCCCTCCATCTTCCCTTACTCACAGCCTGGAAAAGTACCATTTTGTTGGGGCTTTTCCCCATGTTTCCATACATGTTGATACAATCGAATCTTTCACTTTTTTCCTTCTTCGCCCCTTCAGAGTTTTCCAGAACAGTTCTTCTAGACACTGTTAGGCTGCCTTGTGCAATGATCTTTGTTTCCACACTGATGAAAGGAAACAGTGGTTCTGTGACTGCAAAATACACTGTGAAACAGAAAAGTCCATTAAACCCCATTTGGGAAAGTCAGAAAAGTAGAGCACAAGCCACTCCTTAGGTCTAAAACAGCCCCTGGGATTTTATGATCCACTGAAAATGAAAACAAACCCTTTCATTTTGAATATGGGATTTATGGTCTTTCCCTGCTTACCTCAGGGGAAGTTTGTGTCAGAATACAAATCTGAGCCTATCTTTCCCTGAGACCCATCTCTCCCTGGACCACTCTCCTTTAATGACTTATCCAAGGAAAAATTTTTCATGTACATGTCTGTTGATTTCCCTGCCTTACCTTGGTTCTACCAGATAAAAAATGACACATTTAACAGCAGACACGGCAATAATTTAGACATGGCTGGGATTTATTTTAAAACAGAAATTCCTCTTCCTTGGTCTCTTTTTTATTTTTTTTTTCTCTATAAGTTTTACCTATTGTATGCATTTTTAAAACTAGAAATTGCTGTCTTTTTTAGCATATAAAATTTAGGTAACATGGGATAGCTTTGTTTTAACCAAACACCCACCCAGACTATTATATGATACACCAGGTTTCAGATTTAAACTAGGCAACTTTAAAAAAAAATCCCAACAAAAACTGTCCTATTTTTTAACAGTAATTTTCCTCTGTATTATTCAGGATATAAATTCAATAAAATCTATACAAAGCCAAAGGGTGATAACTAGGGTGATGTAACACTTTTGTAACAACTAAGCATATACTAACTATACTTAAACACAAACAACTTTCTGCTGGAAAACTACATTTTTTAGGGCAGTTATAATTCTCTAGGCTTTCTTTCAGAATAAATGTTAGGGGCCATATCACAGTAAATGCCTGAATAAATAAGAACAACTAGCACTAAAATATGAATATTATTCAGTCTAATTTCCTTTGATTTTGACATAACAAATTTTGAAAGTCACAAAGTAGATCGCAGTTGTGTGTCACCTGATTGCATCTAATATGAATCTAGATAAAAGGTTGTATCATTTTTAATATATCAACTTACTTAGAATGCTTTTTGCCTGCTGACGCATCAGCTATATGCAATGATCAATAAAAGCAAAGAAAATGCTGAGATATTAGAATCTTTATAATTCCCCTAGCCAATTTTTCACACAGTACTTAGTACCCAAGTTTTATGCCTAAACTTGCCTAGCTAAAAATGTAATTCATATGATAATGAAATGTCAAATAAGTCTTGAGCTAGAGATCTAGATATTTAAAGTATCTGATTTCATTAGGAAGCCACTTCTTAAAGGTATAAGGAATGATCAGATGCTCTACTCATCTTCTGTCAGTGTTCAAACAGAAGTGTATTTGTTTAACTAGAATTTAGCTTCCTCCTCATAAATCACACTCCAAGAGCATGAACATCTCATTACCGATTTACACTTACACATTATATTATCCTGTAATGAAGATGAAGCCTATTAGAACAGACAGTTCACCACAAGTTCAGATGCTGAAGAAAAACAGTGATGGGTTGCCTGGAAGGAGGGATAAAAACTTGATTTGCAGATGTTAGGCTTGTTGATTTGGCATCTTGCAAGAGCTGGGCAAATTCGTATCAGACAAATTCTCTAATACACCTCTGGTTTTAGCCTGGAACCTGCCTGGAATGCAAACTGTGTGAAAACTGTCACATGTTGCCAGAGGGAAAATTTGCCTTTTTGTACCTCAGAGTGGTAAATCAAATCAAAAAGACACATCTTTACCCCACTAGATACATGAAATACCTCAAAAAAATTTATTTAATTATAATTATTTTAGACATTGGAGCAAAAAAATAAGGATGAGGTAGTTTTGTTCAAAATAAGAAAGGTGCTGGTAAAGCATGTAACCCCACAACACTCTGGTTTCCAGCACAGAATGCATAAAACATTTCACAACATCTATGCAGCAACAATGAGAATTTAGCATGATGACAAATACTGCTACAAAAATGTAAGTTCAGTGACAACAACAACGATGTAGAGAATAATTGACACATCCAGCTTACAGGAGTCCCTTCAGCTATTAATAGTGAGAATGAGGACATGAACTGAGGTACAGTTTCAATCCAAAGATGAGACTTTAAGAAAAGGAAAGCCTCACAAGTAAGTCTGGCGGTGTGGGAACCTCTTTAGACTATCACCTTACAGCCGAAATTACTGAGCTGAGTTGGCTTTGCTTTGCTTTGTCACTTCAGGCTGCGGCCGGGGTGGCACTGATGTGTCCTAAATGCAGACATGTTCAGGATATTTCTGACAATTAAATGGACGTCTCATAGCCTCACATCTAGTATTTTCTCTGGGTGTTCTCCAATACGCCTTTCTTTGAATTCCTGCAAGCTGGCATCATGGTTATAGTCACAGAATCCTTTTAATGCCAAAGTCCCAAAACATTTTGGAGAAATAGCTGATGAGGAATTATGAAGTCTGAGCTCGGAGGTTCTGCTGCAGTTCTTTGTGCTGGTGTCATAACCTGTGATACTGTACTTTTTTTTTTTTTTTTTAATAATCACTTCCAAACAATCACAGAGGCTCATTTGATTCATTACCTACATTCTTCCAAGAAGAAGGATATTCAAAGAAAAGTCCCTAATTTTAGGCAATCACCTTCTGATATGTTGGTCAGTCTCTGGTGCCTTCAAGGAATGGTGCATTTATAATGATGCCTTAGGTTTTAACTTTTATATGTTTCAAATCCTGTACTGCTAGTGTAACTCTGAAGTTTCCTGTAACTTGTTAAGTGCTGTTCTCTATGCTAAGATAGACATAACAAACCTCTGTAACTTGCTCTCCAAGGACACCCAGACCAAGAACTGTAAACCTTCATCTTGGGGAGAGCGGGGCAAGCTTGGGGAAATTCCATCATTGGTTGGGTTCTGGTTGGTGAATTTATGTTGATATAAACGTGTGAAGAACTCGTGACCAGTCGTCCATTTTGGGATCCACTGAGGCAGGACCCTCTCGACCCCAGAGTGTACATCTGAAAGCCTTTCAAATAAATATCACCTTTTTTCCTTTATTCCTGTCTAGTCTCTGTTTCTAGGTAGCCATTGAAGGCATCAATAAGTCCTACATGATACATGAGAAATAAATTACAAAACTGACTGAAAAACACACAAACTCTCCTGTGTCCAAAAACAAGTGGATTATGTGTAGCATAATGCCTTTCCTTGGGCTAAAATATTTTCACTGCAAACACATGGATTATGATAGCAATGCTGACCACATAAAATGTCATCTAATTTTAGCATCAAGAAACCAATGTGCATGTTATAAAATTGTCACTCTTCGTCTGCTGTTTTTTGCAAACAGTGGTGGAAGGTTTTGCTTTGCCTATCAAAATAGAGTTTGCATCAGTGAGAAAAGTAATGCTTTCACCTGGAAGGTAATTTGATAACCACTAACTCACAAGGAATAGAAAGATCTGAAGAGCTTAACATTTCTAAAGTAATTCGGATTCTTTCATTTAGAGAACTTATTCCTTGCCTCCAGCAAACAGAATTGAACCTTCATTCACTCTTCAGCTAATTAGAAATCATCACTGAGCTTCTTGCTAATATGATGCTCTTTCTTTTGGATTCTTTGTATATCCATCCTAATTAGCACTGGCACAGAAAAGCACAGAAACAACTGACACTCCCACTAAGGAATTTTTAGCCCAGCTTGGTGGAAGACAGGCATTTCCCCAACATACACTCTTCCAGGGAGGACAGAAGTAGACATCCATTCTGGATGTGGGTCTCCTAACATTTCCAGACCTCCTTGTTGCAGGAAAGTGCTTGGCATTTCAGAAATTGGCTGACTCTCCGTGTTCTATCACCAGGGCTAATACCACAGAGATAGGAAAAAAAAAGGTAAAAAAATTTTAAAAAATAAAAAAGCCAGTCATTGTTATTGCACCTTGCTCCAGTTGTGTGTGGATCAAAGGGGATAAACATGCAGGCTGTAACACCATTTGTTCACAGGCAGTGCAAACACTACTCATATGGCACCGTCTGATCTGCAGCATTCCATCTGCCAGCTGCAAGAATAAAAAAGGGAGAGCAATTAAGAATATTAATCAGGGCTTGAAGTGCTGCATGATTCATGATTCACATGAAGAAAGACCAAGATATATCAAAAGATAATGTGTTTACTTAAAATAAAATAGAAGCATGATTTCTTTAGTCCTGCATATTTAATGCAGTACATTTTTTTTCCCCGACTGCACTGAACTTTTCCCCAGATCTCTTGCACTCACTTTGAATAGTCAAGCACTTAGCTTGATCTATCTCAGTCTAATCCAAGCTGCTGATTACTGATTATTTAGAAGCACTGAGTTAACATTAGAGTATCAGCAGCTAGATTATTTCCCTGGTGATCTTCATTCTGGTATTTAATAATGTCATTTCATCCATTCCAATTAGACTTTACTACTAAGCAAAAAAAA
>VZRF01004612.1:629982-646990 GCA_013396875.1 Vireo altiloquus | reverse complement strand
AAAAAAAAAAAAAGGAATTTTTTTTTTTAGATATCAGGGTAAATGTACAAAGCATAACTGAGATTTTAATCCTTGCTGTGAAATTGCTTGGGAATATTAGAAAAACCAATCTACAAGTTTCATAGAGAAAAATATCTTTTCTGTACAGCAGAGGTATTTCTATAAAGAATTTTAGTTTCTGCTGTGGAGTTATCACCCCATGGATAAGTGAAGAACAACATTGTAAAGATACTTAAAGTGCTTAAAGATGCAGATTGATGCCCACTGGGATTTTGTAAATCCTTAATAGAAATAGAAACCAGAGTTTAAAATCTAAGGAAACAAAATATCTATTCAGAAACCCACCCAAGTAAACAAGCCTCCTGCTTGAAGGAAAGGCCCAGAAATAAAATCTTTTTATTGCTGCCTGCTAGGCTCCATATGGCCTTCTTGTTTAGACTGGCACTTGGGACACAACAGGCACCACCAAAGCAGGGCTCCTCTGCATGTGTGGATCACATCCCTAAGCTGGACAAAAGAAAGGTTCAGTGCAATCTGTCCTGGCCAGCAGATCTGTGTGCCTCCAGATCATCCCTTGTACATATCAGGGAATTGGAGGAAGTGTTTGTTGTAGATAACAAACCCAGGACGCTCACTGGAGGTTATTTGCTGCTCCTCAGAAAGCTGACCACCAGAGAAAAGCTGCAATATCCACAGCAAGAGAACCAAAAGTAGCTCAAACTGACTAGGGTACTTATTGCAGCTATTCCACTTCAAAATTAGGATCAGATTCCTGAGTTGAAGATCCACATTATTTTGATTCAGTCACTTCTCCAGAAATAAGCAGGGCTCAAGATTTTAAAACATCAGGTATTTAAGGAAGTCTCAGTTTGGAGCATAAAAATGACAAAAATGATTTTATGCGTTTTTAAGGTAGGGCTTTTTTGTTCTTTTTCCCCGGATTTTAAGTCACACAACAGTTTACACCTGTCAGGAGAAATTAAGACAATGATGTATGTAATTTTTACATTTAAAAAAAAAATAAAAATCTTAGCTTTGAAGTAGGAAAAAAGAGCATTTAGGAAGTAAAAGAACCTCAGATAGAGGCCTTTAGAAAGATTAACCTTTGAAGAGTGCTAGCAAGCGCTGCAGTAGAAGCTTGACAACCCTAGGCTGCCTTTGAAAACCACCCAAACAGAGGGTTTAGATGATTTGGAATCATTTAAAGAAGTTCTGCATGCCATCTTTAGCAATAAAATAAGAACCATGGCACTTGATATCATCTGTCAATAAAAGCTGGAGTATAACATTAAGCAGGTTGAAAGCAGATGGCACACTAAAATTAAATGTGTAGGTGAAAAAAAAAATTGGGCTAGCTGGAGAAAAGCACATAGAATTACAACCTTTTGTGAGCAGACAACATGCCAGTGGGAAAAAAACACAGAGAGTACAATATGCATTTATATGTGCCAGTTTCGAAAATGATCAGAGCTTTTGCAAGAATGTATGAAGTTTAACTCTACAAAATGCAAGGGACAGGCTGGGTATGATGACTGTCTTATTTGAGTTTTCCTCTTAGGAGGGGTTGAGCACCCCTCAACCCCTCTTTGCTCAAAGAAAGAAAACCTACATCAAAGCAATGTTTCTCTTTTTTACTGAAACACACATATAAGGGACAACTCTTTGGAAAAGTTCAAGAAAGACTGAGCAAGTAACAAACTTGATACTAAAATTCTTCAGTGCCATACTAACTGAAAAAAAAATCTTCATTTTAACTTCTCTGGTCACATTTTGTTTGCTGCACTTCCCACCACTGCCTTTCTCATAGCCTCCAATATAGGTCTGCATTAGCCCCTTCTTCAAGCACAGCAGAAGATCTCAGAACTTAAATCATTGCAGGTGCTCAGAATGATTTGGCTTGTGTCCAAATGGTTGACCTTCATCTCCTGCCCTTCACCAGTCAGAAACTTCTGTCTCCAACACCAGTAGTGTCCAGAGTTTTCATAGTTTAAAACCATAGGGCTGAGCACACCGAAGTAAAAATCCTGAATTTTAGAACAAACTTCGGTTTTAAACACTTAAGGAGCACTTCAGAGAAAAGTCAATACTTGTCCCACAGAGTGGTCCCCTGGGGTTGAAGGCACAGGGCTGAGGCTGGGGGGATAGTTTCTCTTTGTGCCACATGGTCTAGACAAGTAATCCAGAACAGCTTGTACTATCTAAAATCTAAAATCTAAAATCTGTCTGTCGTGTAAATTTAGTCCCCATGTTCCACAGTTCGGAAAGTCCCACATGATATACAGTACCTCCCACGGTGAAATCTCCATTTCTGTACCCATATATATGCATATGGAGTAACTCGAGCATAATGCTGCAACTGAAAGCAAAATCTGCCTTAATTGTTAGCACAGAATGATGGGCAACAAACTCTCATTTAGGAATTCAGTCTTAGTAGGTCCTTATATATTGAATGCCTTTATTTTCTTATTTCCCTACAGCTGTTTTGGGTTTTCCTCTTAAAGAGGCTGCAGAAGTACAAGAGGATACCGATCTAATAAGCTTCAATTAGAGGAGAATGTGCTGGCTTCCCAGATGCAGACAGGCACCTTAATGGTAGTCTGAGATAGAAGGAATTTCTTATGCCGCTATCAAGATCTTTTCTGTCAGTAGCTTTCATAGTGCTGTCAGATTAGAGTCCCCCTCACTAACTGTCAGCCACTATCTGTTTTTCAGTGGGAGAGAAGGAGGGTATAATAATCCTCATATATACTGGATGGCCTGTAGGAGAAAAATGTCACTTAATGGCATTTGTACAGCAGATAATACCAGGCAAAATAAAGGGCAGGAATGATTTTTTTTTCTTCTTTTTTCTTTTCTTTTTTTTTTCCTCCAGAACTCCTAGAAGAAATGTTTATTACTGTTCTGTCTGAATTTGGCTTTGCAGGTGACTTGGAGGTTTTATTTCAGAAATCACTCATAGATCACTGAAGGGATAAAAGAGTCCCTTTTGCAGTCCCAAGCACACTAGAATATATTCCTTTGCACTTTGTGGCCGACAGCAGCTTTCTTTCATCCTCAGGCCAGGGACAAATTAAAAGACAATCCTGGTCCTTGTGTTTTCCCTCCAATCATTGTGCACAGGCTTGCTCTCAGCTGTGTCAGACTCTGCCATTATTGCACCTCAGTTGCTTTCCTCTAGATGAAGTGGAGAGATAAAGAATTGTCTAAAGGGGGTTTTGTTTTGTCTTTAGGGGATGTTTTTCTTCCCCTCAAGAAAGTTCTGAGCCCCAGCTGGCAAACATGGAACTTAGTGTATCCTTTGTGCCCTGGCGGAAGCACAAGATACCCCTGGCCCTTCAGGAACAGGTGTTTCCTCCCTCCAGGTTTTATTTCCACCAGGGAATTCTTGTGTTCCTCTGCCTCAGAAAATAACTAGAAATACAAAATTAGAATTTAAAGAAAACTACAAAAGAGTAGAAGCAAAGTGAATAGGCACAATATCTTTAAAACAGTACACAGACAGAATCTATCATTGAATATTTCAATGATCTTGTCTCTTAGGATAGCTGAGAATTCTTAGAGATTTCCACATCCCTTTTCCACTCAGCATAAGGACAGCTCTAATACTCATGAAAAAGACATGCAAAGGCCACAGCCAACATCATGGCTTTCTAAAATCACCTTCACTGATTCTACCTAGCCTGGCAGTAGAGATGGGAAGGGTAAGAGCAGCAGCCAAAGTCTCAAGAGAAGTCACTGCGTTCCTAAATCAGAGCTTAAGAGGAATCCAGCAAAAGATTCAAGGACTAAAGTTAGACAAACAATCATCCTCAGTGTCAGATTCAATGCTGCATCTTTCTCCATCAGTTTTTCCAGCAAAGTAACTGGTAATGTGCCTGATATGGTCTGAAAAAGCCTCACTATTTTGTACATGGAGTCCAGTTGTCATACAGGTAGCAGCTTTTTGCTTTGTCTATATTCAAAGGCTTTGCAAAAACAGGTGTTGCTATATATCTTCACAAGTCAAGCCTTAAATGTAAGCTCTTTTAGCTAACAGTCTCAAGATAATATGAAATAGATTTTTCTCCTTTTTCTTTTCTTATCTTGGGCAGCATTTATTCTTCTTTTCCCTCAGCAGTGCTGTCTGAAGCATCTTGTTCATCCTTGTTTTGATCTCCAGGTGAAATCTACCCAAGACATCCATGCTCCATGCATGATTTCCCAGCAGAAATCATCTGTGTTCATGCAAGAGCAGGGAGAACATGAGGCACGTCACTGGCATTTCTTACAATCAGCTTCACTCACTTCCTTGGCTCTCATACATGCACACAACTCTAGGCTATATCACAGAAAGCCTAACCATGGCTACCTAATGAACTAGGGGGTAAAAACCTGTCATGACACTTTTCAAGGCTGTAGAAAATTTCTTAAATTACTAGGAAACATGCTTACAGTAAGAGAAGGGGAACAAAACCCCTACAAATATCTTCAGTCTTAGATTACATGGGAAAATAGACTAATGGTCCTCAAACTAAGAGGAAAAAAAAGGAAAATACAGATCAAGTCAAATGTCCAGCTTGTAGCTCACTACCTTGCACATTGCCCACTTGTTATAAGGCAGTGTGCTCAAAAAAAGAGAACAGGAAAACTGTGGCTGTGACAGACAAAACCAACACTGTACATGCTTAGGATTATTTCTAAAGTTTTTGGTTACATCACACTCCTCGTATTGGACCACCCTGAGTGCCATGGGGCTGTGAATGCAGGAATTAAAGATGGCCATGGAGGTGGTTCATCAACAAAGGACCAAGGAAGCCCACCATGGGGCTTGCTCCTGGGCAGTAAAGGCAACAGCTCTCCTGAGGATTTTGCCACAAGACAGACGTCTGGCAGTTTGTCACTTGAAACAGACCTGACCTTGGAGTCAATCCAATACAGAAATAGTTTCATGGTTTTCAGTTAGTTCTGTATATCTGTTTTTAAACGTAGTAATCCTTTTTTAATACTATCGTAATATATTCCTGCCATGTCTGTACTTCCATATTTTTCTGTGGTTGAAAACAATTGCCCATTAACTGGCAAACAACAAAGCATTACATTCCTTCCCCTAGCAGTCTTTGAAAACATTGCTGTGCCTTTCTCTGAAACTTTATACATAAGTTTCATGGGTACCACGAGAGAAGGGAACACCTTTCTCACTGAGCAGCGTGGGCCTGGGTAGGTAACACCACGTGTCAGCTAAGAAGACAAGTTTTCCACTGACAGGTATTGGCCAGTGATGGCCAAAAAGCAAACTGGAGCCTTGTGGAACCAGAAGGGTCTCCTGTGATTTTGTAACAGTTATCTGAACCATCATTTCTTTTCCCACATGCAGGAAGGAGAATGTCATCTATTAATATACCCTTGTCGGTGGCAAGACCAGCCCTAGTAATGCACACAGGCAGGAAGAGGCACTCACTTGGGCAGCATTCCTATACTTCAGCGTGGGAAAAGATCCTCTGGACCATAAATAGATTCTTAATTGCCATAAATGCACAGCCAGAAGGACGGTGAGGGAAAATTCCTTGAACTCTCTCCAGTCAAGATGCTATAGTGAGTTCATTATAGAAAAAAATAAATTTAGTCTTCATGCCTTGAGAAAATAGAAGCTTAGCACCTTTGACAACTGATAATCTTCTGGGAAAAAATCTGGAGACATTAAGGAATCTAAAATACATCAAATTGAGGAGCAATTCTAAGGGCACTAAAAGACAGATTTATTTTTCAGAGTAAGTTTTAGAAACTTTAAAATTTTAACAGCATTTTTCCCATACTGGTTGTATCAGGGGCTCAAGATAAAATGGTATCTTGGAAAACAAGCTCTGCTCTTATTAAGAGTCAGCAATTGTGACTATCAAGTTATCCAGATTTAAAAATACGATTGTAAAGATGTGCTACTTTAGCCTTTGAGAAGTCAAAACCAAAAAAAAAAAGGGCTATTGTAGAAATGTTAACAGATAACAACATTCACAAAAACAGGAGTGCTGTAAATCAAGTGACACATCATAAATCTAAGAAGACAATTTATGAAAGCCTTGCTAAAAATCAGTGTGTCATTCCTTTCACTTCAATGTCACCATTACCCTGCAAATATAGAACACTTAGAGATAATATTTTCAGCAATAAAAAAAACTGTGGCCTCAGAACATTACTAAGAAAAGATGACAGATTGGATGGAATTAGGTTAGGGGAAAAATAAACTCTGGAGGGCAAAACCTATGCAAGCTTGTAATAAAAACATGCAAATCTCACGAAATGCACAAGGGCTGAACACTCACTTCAGAATATCAGTGGTGCTACAACTGAATGTCATGCTTTTGTGTTAGCCCAAAGAAGAGATTGCTCTCATTTTACACTTTAGTTTGGTTCCAGTCAAAAGAAAATAGCACAGGCCTTGATTAAACCACTTTGGGAGTGTGGATTTCAGAGAAACCTAGACTCTGTGCCACATGAATGATGTATTCCTCGCTGTGCTCATCCCACCACACTGGTCTCTCCACACTCAGAGTCCTTTTTAGATCTAAACTTCCACATTGATTTACTTAAGTTGAAAGAGTTGCAGTGCTCTAGTTCAATCCTTCTGAACAAACATAAAACGAGCAACGTTTTTCACAAAACTTGCTAGAACTCCTATGACCATCTGAAAACTGATTTACAATATCACAGATTGGGCAACATAATCATGGTAGCTAAAGATAATAAATAATTATTGTTGCCATCTGGACGCTTTGAGAAGCGTCCTTCTGAAGTTTCTGCTTCAGTTTGTACTGGAATAGAGCTGGTACAAAAGCAAAGAACAACAAGAAGTTAAATTTACATTAACAGAAGAATAGTTGCTAATTCGTAATCTACAAGGGGAAGCACTGACATTAATTTAAATGCAATTTACACAGAAATATTCATGAAATTTTGTAGCTATTTTTCAGCTTGTCAAGCATATTGATGCAGCAGAATAGTTTCCTGATTATCAGTGCTTTTACTTTCAGCAGCACACACCACACCAACTGGGAGCCAGCGGTTTGTTTTCCCTACCTCTAGGAATCCGGTTATCCTTAAAGCCGACAGCTTCGGCGTGTGTTTAGTGTATTACCCTGCACTGCCGCGCCCGCCGTGGCTTGCAGGACAGGCTGATGATGTGGCAGGAAATGTTTAGAGCACCTTTAGCAGAGCGCTGCCCCCGGGCATGGCAGGGGAGGTTCAGCTGTGCCCCGATGCGCAGCGCCGAGCAGCAGCCCACTGCTGCTAGTCACACGCTGCAGCACGGGCGAGCAGAGACCAGCGTTGGGGGATGACAGCTCTGGAGGCAGGCAGAGGTGGCCTTTTCTTTTGCTGTTCTGTGGCTACCCCTGCAGGCAAGGAAGACACAGTCTTCCCAAGATAGAGGTACTTAGGGAGTACACGGCACTCAGATATGTGAGCAGAGATTCACCCCGTGCTCCTCAGGGCCACAGTAGATGTCTCTGGGGCATCAAGCAAGAGCAGGAGTGAACTAGATTATGTGGAAAGCTGCGGGTCAAGAGACGAGATGCAGCTATGGGAAGGGAAGTACATTACAGTCCCATTTTGAGGGAAATATTGGGTGTGAATGCGATTTTTTATCTCTGCCAACAGATTTTAAAAAGGTCACAGGAGAGAAAAAAAATGTGCATGGCATCCAGAGGATATGCTCTCATTCCACAAAAACAGCAACCCAATTTCTGTCACCACACATTGATTTTATGACCATCAGTGCATTGTCAATTTACTTAGGAGAACTGATCAAAGACCATAGCTCGAGAAAATGTTTTTGTGAAACAACCTAATTCCCTGTTATGGCTGTTTATACCATGGGGGTTCACCAAAACAGTGAGTCATCATTAACCCTCCAATTTATTTCAATTACTTGATCAAATGCAGCATAAATAATCCAATTAGTATATTCTGATTCAAGCAGGCCTGCATAATGTTCTTAAAAAGAAAAAGAAAAGAAAATATGAAGAATAGAGAGATTTCTGCCTGAAAGTAGCACATATTGAGTGAAGGGCTGTTTGGCTCTGATTTTGCTAGGACAAAAATTGTATTGCTATGAGCTTTCACAAGTAGGACATTGCAAAGTTTAACTTCCCTTAAACCAAAGTAATGCCCTGATACACTCTCAAGTGAGACCATGCCTTCTCCCAGGTGCCTGCCAGAGTTCAAGAAGACTTTGGACTCTCTCAGGGACACGATGTGGTTCTTGGGGCTCTCCTGTGGAGGACCAGGAGTTAGACTTCGATGATCTTTGTGGGTCCCTTCCAACTCAGGGCATTCTATGATTCTATAATTCCATTCCTCACGACTTCATCTGTCCAGCTCACCGTGTTAATTTTGCAGACAATACCAGCAGTAGAAAGCTCTGCCACAGGAACAAGCAGGGAGCGAGAACTGTAATGATTTGACCATGTCGGGCATAATCAATTTATTTTGTAAGAAGAAACAGGTTCACACTCCAGTTCTTATTTCCCTTCCACATCTCCACAGCCTCTGGATCGTCTGTGAAGAAAGAGAGAAGAAACATTTACCAGGGCAAGCAGTGGAGATGCTGAGCCAGGCACAGGCTGGCTGCTGCACTCCATTGTGGAGACATGCAATGAGTCCTCCCCTGCAGCTCCCAAGCCAGGGGTGTGAAGCATGTCCCAGGAGATGCCACATGGGATGTCACAGGGTGTTCACTATGCACAGGTTGTACAGAGGAGGTTGTCTTTAAAGAGTAAATATATTGTTGGCCATGACAGAAAAGGGATGTGCTATTACAGAAGTGAAATTGGGACCCAACCTAAAAAACCTAACAAACCTTGTTCAGCTCAAAGTGAGAGTTGCCCTCCAGTCACCCCTCAGTGCACACTAAGAAGGTTTTATTTTTTCACTCCTGATTTCTTAATGTGCAAATCAGATCTTTGGCATCCTTAAGGCCTGCTCAGGGCATCCCTAGCTCCCCATACCCATGCTAACAATTCTGGTGAGGTCATTCCAGGGGTGCAAAGTGAGAAGCATAGTTTAGCTGTCCCTGGCAATGGGCACGGCATGTCTGCATGCTCTGGGCACTGGTTTCTATAGCTGCAAGCCACAGTGGGCTACTGGTTACACACAGCAGTGGTTAAACGAGCTCCCTACCTTTGCCAGCAAAGCTACTCTGCCTCTGGTGGCTGCTGACAAAAGCCAGTAACACCTGACATGCTAATGTCCAATACTCACTTTTTAGATAGCTGTTTAATTTGCAGCTTTTCAGACAAGTTTGTCTACTTCACACTGCTCACTTTGTGGGATTAAGTGTGTCAGGATTTCATCCTATTTGAGTCAATGACAGTATTTCTACTCATAGCAGGGGGGCAGCGTTTCAGTCCAGCATTAGTTCTGTCTCTAAGGAGTATCTCTTAGATAATTCATGATGAAAAACTTGGACCACATTTACTGGAAAAGAGAGAGCTGGAAGCCTACAGAGCTATTGGACAGGGTTCCCTCTTAATATCCTTGATGCTGCGTGTAGGTCTACCAGCACAGTGCAATGCCACGTAGAGCTGCCTGAAATAACTGAGCATCAGAACAAATATACTCGCCACCACAGAGATCTCTGCTTCGCCTAATTAACACTGCTGAGATCCAGGGCTGATTAACCTGGGCAGAGCGCCACAAAACCATGGCTATCCTGCTTCCAGCACTTCAGCAAACTCAGTAGCGCTGTCTTGGGCATCGTTGCACAGAAACAAATCTGTGAATGAAGACCTGAGGAAGGGAAGTGATCTGATAAATGCCACAGTTCTTGGTGGCCCTGATTAGAAGCCGTTCAAAAACTGGGAGGTGGAGGAGCACATCCATCGTGAATCTGAATCACACCCTGCATGGAAGTTTTGCGAAATGGAGAGCTTGTTCTCCCTGCCTCCCCTGGCATAAGAAACCATCAGGATACTCCTGGGAATTATTTGCTGTGAAATGTAGATCTAGGTGCATGCTCAGTGTTCTTTCACGTGAAGGCATGAAAGATCATCCCTCGTGGGGATGTTTGGAACTACATGATCTTTAAGGTCCCTTCCAATCCCCAACCTATTATTTCCTGTATCACCAGAGGAAAAAGCCTCCCTCTAATAGAGCACTTTTTCTTTCTAATGATGAACATGATCTAATAGTGATAGCTGACCTAAAAACAGAAACAAAAGAAATACTGTGTGTGTTCCCATTATAGCCACTGAAGTAGTTATTGTCCCATTTCATGGAAGGAGTATGTAGGTGATAATAACCTTACGAAAATAAAATGAAATGGTGCTGTCACTAATTCCATTTAATGGTCTAACAACATCCAAATTAGATGTGCTTATTAGTTCATAACATTGCTTGTTATAATTCTAAATCTCAAATAAATCTCTCCATAATGAGAAACTAATGTAATGAGCTAGTAAGAAAACAAAACAGTTTGGAAATAAATATTTTTAATGGCAGTCATGCATGTTCCATGGCTGCAAACTGCCCAACACTCTTGCCCTTCTGTCACTTTTTTCCTAGTTGTCTGTGGTATTCTCTCAGATTTCCCTATAAATGTCATGCCATATCACTATTACTCTATTTTAAGAAATTTTTTTGGAAATTAGCTTCTTTTGACATATTGCACTATCTCGTAGATTGTTAAGATGTTCTGAAATTTCAGCATGCTGTTATTCCAGAGTAGTTCATCTGGACATCATTCAGTGATGAATAGGATATTAAAAAAACTAGTCATATATGAAGATTAATCTCTGCAGTTAAGCAGTGCTGTTAACAAAATTAACAGCTTTCTGTCACACTTTCCCTTGTAAGAGTTTGGTTAGATTTGGGGAGAAAGAGGGAAGGAATCAAGCCATGATTCCACCAAAAAGATGCTCTGATTTTCCCCATGGTTTTGTCAAACAGGAAAGGGTGCATTTAGAAAGAGAAAGTTATTCTTTTAAAGAAATGGTCCACTATATATAAGGCAATAAATTAGTAGGAAGGTTAATGCTTCTGACAAATGAGACTGTTCTCTAAAATTCTGTTGGAAAGGATTCATTCATAGCTCAAAAAGACAAAGCAAGTGGCTCCTGTTGTAATGCCCTCTGGCTAGTCTCTATCAATATTACCAAATGCTTTGTTCAGATCACTGACAGCATTGAACCTCTAATGATCCATGTGAGTGAGTTCAGATTAGCAGACCTAATAGACTTAAAACAACAGAGAAAGCTTTCTGTTGCACATGCTCATGTCCAATCGGCTGTTTCCTACTTCTGGACCTGAATTTAGTTTTATAACCTTATATTTTGGTTAAGGACTTGTGTAATTTCTTCAGACTTTGTGTCTTCACAGACCTTGATTTCTTTAATTCTAAAGTTAAGAAACATTCTCCTTTTCCCTAACCATGTTTCTGAGCGTAATGATCACTTGGTCCATCATGCCCAAACTGGATTACTCTTTGTGAATCTGATCACAGTTCACTATCCCAGGTCTGCAGGAAACACCTGCCATCTTTCTTCATAGATGATTTCATGACAATGACATCACTGAGTTTAGACTCTCATTATTTCAGTGTTCCCTGTATCAATACCAAATTAGTAAGGGCAAATGCAGACCTGTGAATAACCAGATTTATGTGCACCTCCAGGAAATTAAGATCACAGAGCTCAAAACAAAGGTACTAAATGACTGGGAATGGAGTATTTTTGGGAAATAGAACACAAGACCTCTGGATCCTACTGACATGCAAGGGTTCCAAAAGACAGTAGACAAGATAATGGAAAATAAATTGACCAAAAATAATTAAAGATACTTATCACGGACTCACAGAATGGTTTGGGTTGGAACCCAAAAGGAACCTTAAAGATCATCCAGTTGCAACCCTTTTGCCATGGGCAGGGGCACCTTCCAGTAGATCAGGTTGCTCAAAGCCCCATCCAAGCTGTTCTTGAACACTTCCAGGGATAGGACACCCACAAGTTCTCTGTGCCAATCTCCTACCACTCTCACAGTAAAGATTTTTTTCCTGAAATCTGATCTAAACCTATTCTCTTTCAGTTTGAAGCCATTTCTCCATTTTGCTGTAACTTTGTGCCCTTGAAAAAGCTCCCTCTCCAGCTTTCTTGTAGGCTCCTTTAGGTACTGAAAGGCTGCTCTAAGGTCTCTCCAGAGCCTTCTCTTCTGCAGGCTGAACAGCCCCAGCTCCCTCTTTCTGTCTTCACAGAGGATACTTATGTCATTTAGATTTGTGAACCCCAGGAGGTTGTATGGCTGCAGGCATCTTACCCTCTCCTATCACTGCTATTGACCACTGTCAAATACAGGATGAGCAGCCAGATTCACCTCTGATCTGACATGGCGTTGACACCTCTATGACTTAAACTGGAAGAGAAAATGGCACAAATTTGGAGTATGATTCCTTGAGGGAAAGCTGCAAAACCACTTCTTCTTCCAGGAAGAGTGCCATGAACAGCTCCACCTGCCTCAGCTCTCCTCTCCACCCCATGCTGCTTCCTTGCCAAAGGCTTTCAAACGACCTGTATGAACTGCAAAGCAAATCAGCTACAAATGATGGCCATAATTTAAAACAAAAACAAATCAAAAACCCTGTCAGTAATATTACCCAAAAAGGGAGAAAAACAGATAAGGTCTCTGTAAAATCACCCAGCATCTCCAGCTCAACTCAGGCTCTGTGCTGATGTGCAGCAGGATAATATCCTTGAGTAGGTTTTGAATTGCTCATGACAGAGGTACATTTCTGTCAGCTGATGCTGTTATTCTTGTCACTTACCCTGTCTCCCTGTTCTCTCTATGCAGCAAATGATGCCAGTCAATTGTCAGCCTCTTTCACAACAGTTTCTGTGTCTTCTTTCAGACCATGCAAAGAGGTTCTTAAACAACTTTCTGAACAATTCTTTTGGCATAATTTTCTGCAGTGTGGGGACAAGATATTAGGAACCAAGGCACTTTTTTCTCCCTGTGTACCAGTTTATCAGGGCACAGATATTCTTCTGTCAAGCTTTATAGTAAGGCTCAGAGAGTGGTCAGGAATAAAAAATGGAAAGAATAGAGATATAATTTGCATTAAGAGTATGGCTTTTTTCTTTGTACTTAAAACTTTGTTTCTGTTGGGTTTTTCTTCTGTCTCCATAGGTCATAAACAATCCAAAGAAAACAGAACTGTCCTTATCGACCTGAATAGCAACTAGCATAGTGAGCCGCTGCCTCTGACTTTGGTTTCCTTGACTTCTTAATAGCACCTTTTCCCACTGAAGACCTGATTATATAAAAAATTACAATTACATCAACACCTATATGAATCTTAAACTGAAAATATTTCCTACTTTTTACTATATCACCTAATTTACTAAAAAAAATCAAACAAACCTCTGTATTTTAGCCCATATTTTTTCTGTGGAATTGAGGCTAGGTGTGTGTTTGATCAGTATGTTTGCATAACATTCCCAATATCACTGGAGCTTACCAGATGACTTTTAATGCAATTTAACAACAGTTTGCAAGATAATTAGGTTTCTACACATTTCATGAAAATAAATGGATGGCCAGAAGCAAAGATCCCACTCATGCCCCAGCCAAAGGGAAGTACACCAGCTTATAGGCATGAGGGGATATACCTTGAACAGAGCCCAAAGAGAAAAGGTTCAGATGAAGATCATTTTTCTCTCCCTTCCCTTGATCAGCCAAAAGATACAAATCCAAAGGCCACCAGGCCCCTTATCTTCATTGCTTATGAAATTACTCTTCTGCCTTCTACTTCAGTTAGCATTGCAGGGCCCAGCTCTTAGCCCCCAGAAGCAGGAGAAAGGATGGAATATATTTTGGCTCACGCTTCCCTATACATAGGTAACATTAAAGCCTAAGGATGATCTATGGGTGAAAATTAACACAGATAGTCCAGTGCAGTTACTTACAGTATTTTCTCATCTGCTGTTTATGGAAGTGGCTCTTGGTTGCCCCCAACCTTCTAACTGCCCTGTAGTGTGAGCACTAAATTGATGGTGATTACAGTTATGCATGAAGTTTCAGCATGTTGTTTATAGACTAAGCTGCTGGTGTTAAAAAACACCTTTCTTCTTCTAAGGAGGTGAATGCATTATGAGTTGCAGACACAGCCCTTTAGTAAGCTCCAACTGAAGATTCCCAGTTTGATTTATTTAGGTATTAAAGCTTCCATTTTCCATATATGAAAACTAAAAGGAAAAATCCTGCAAGCCATCACTCATATGAATATCACTTATTTTTCCTTTTTCATTATTTGAATGACTCACAGGCAATTAGTAATCTGTGCCAGAGAAAGGATTCTATATGGCCAGATTGTGCATTATTAATTTATGCAGAGTACCATTTACTCACGTAACTAGTCACGCTGAGTTCAGGAGGACTACTCACAGGAGTAAAAGTTATTTTGCTTATGGAGTTCTAAATTTCTATCCCAGGAGTATCATGTTTCTGGAAGAAACCGTTAATCTTCATTTTTTTCCTTGCTTTAGGCAGAAAACTGAACTGAGAGTGTAAGCTATCTTAATTAAATCTGATCTGAAGCTTTGCTTTTCTAGTTAGCTCATGCATTCTGATGTGTAAGCTATACCCTAATCACTCCTCAACATAGTCTTCTGGGCGATGATATCTAAATATAACAATTAGTGCAGAAAGGGAAAAAAATTAGTTCAGACCAGACAATATAAGAGAAAGATAAACTCCAGGTGGCACAGTTATTTTTTGAAAGACAAAAACTGCATTCCTCACTGGGAGTCAGTGCTCATAAATTAGAATTCTATTTAAAATGTGTCAGTGACATTTTCATATCTATTTATTTAATGTCTATCAGCATTTAAAAATTAGTTGAGGTTGTATTGCTATTACAAAGGTTAAATGAAGAGATTATGAATGGCACAGATGTTTATCGTTTGGGTTGATAGCTCTGGGACATCCCATTCTGGAGGCATTGTGTTCCAGTTCATTTTAACAGTAATTAGAAATACCCCCGTAACGAGGTGCTTGCTGCTGAAAACAACTTCATTAGTTTGGGTGATTTTATTGGTTTCCTTTAGGGTGAGGAATGAGTGTTAATAGTTGTAATTTAATAGGAAAATTACCGAAGCAAGGAAGATTCCACTGAATCTTAAATGAGGCATTAGACAGACTTTTTTTTCCCAAATAATGAAATATAAAGGCAGAGCAGCAACCTTAAGAATTATCATATGAATGGATTCACCCTAGACCAGATGAGCAATTATGTTTAAATATTTTAGATATCACTTGAAGTTGTTAGGAGCCTATACAGAAAACATCCATTAGCTTAACAAATTCGGAGGACATTTGGCTGCCTGCTTGAGCATTTGTACACATTTTGACTCTGAACTGAAAGCCTACCTGTCAGAAAGCCTGTGTTCTCTCTCAGAGAGTGAGAAGGATTTTTTTCCCCGGCAACATGATATTACTCAGCAGGAGAATCTTCTTTAAGGAATCACCAGTTCCCACCAGGCAAAGCTGCCCTAGTTATGCTGGATCCCATCCTCTTAGGGGGACGATGGATTGATGGTGAACTCGCTAGGCTGCCTGAGCTGAGCTGTGTAAAGTCACATCCTCGCTAGAAATTTCATTTCTCTGGAATAGGAGGTGTTGCCTACTCTCAGTCCAGGGAACATTTTCTTTCTTGGGTGGGCATGTATTATTGAATTGGGTCTGGCTGAGGTGGAGTTCATTTTCCCCACAGCAGCCCCCACAGTGCTGTGCTTTGCACTGGTACCTGAAAGAAGCTGATGACACCTCACTGATTTGGCTCTTGCTGAGCAGTGCTGGCAAAGCATCAGGGCTGTCTCTCCAACATTCCCTCACCAGTAGGCTGGGGATGGGCAAAATCTTGGGAGTGGACACATCCAGGACAGCTGACCCCAAGTGACAAAGGGACATTCCATACCATATGATGTCTGCTCAGCAATGAAGAGAAAGGGGGAGGGTGTGGCATTCATTACTATGATGTTTGTCTCCTGGAGCAATCACTACCTGTGCTGAAGGGCTGCTCCCTGGGAAGTGGCAGGGCATCATCTGCTGGCGGGAAATAAAGAATAAATACTCTGTTCACCTATTTGCTTGCTTCGTTAAACAGCTTTTATCTTGACCCCTAAGTTTTTTTAACATCTTATTTTCTCTGCACCCCTGCCCTGCTAAGGAGGGGGGTGATAGAGTGGGTACCCATAGCCCAGCCAGGTCAACCCACCACAGTCCTAAATCACACCTAACCTAACCTCTGCCCTCCAGCTCCTACTGAAAATCACCATGATCTCTGACAGCTTGTCTGGAGGCCTTCTCTGCCTCTCCTTTCTGCCTTCCCCCCCTCCTCTCTAGTCTCCCTCCTTCTGCAGCTCCTCGGAGATCTCTAAAGCGTCTCTGATGGAATGCTGGTCTCATTAAGAAGAGCTAGATAGAATGAGGCTGCTTTGTGAAGATGCTGTCTGTGACCTCCTGAGTAGCTAATTCAGGGTTCTAGCCAGAGAACAATTTCGTCCTCCTTGATAAGGTAATCCAAATTCACAAATGCAAACACTCCTTCTGAAGAGATTATCCACTATACCACAGCCAAGGTCAGGGCAGAAGACAAGCACATGCCCAGCAGGAAGCTGGCTACCAGAAGGCAATGGAAGCAACAAACGCTTGGCCACACAAGAGAGAGCAACTGCTCAGGTTTCACAACAGCTTTGCCTCTCTTTCTGCCTCCCTGCACAAAGTCCCTGGCAGAGCAGTTCCCTTACCCTAAGCAAAGTTGCATTACCTTAACTAGAAATGGAAGCCCCTTATCTACTAAATGAAGCCACCTGCCTTTCTGACCTTGAGAAATTAAAAAAGTGTGTTTCTGGAAGGAGGATGGGAAACATCATTGGAAGAAAGGTGCTATTAATATCTCCTTCAGAGTTTAGAAGACTTTGAGAAGGTTTAAAGACCACTTACTTCTGCATCTGAACAGAGGAGAGGAGAGGAGAGGAGAGGAGAGGAG
>VZRF01004612.1:556248-629453 GCA_013396875.1 Vireo altiloquus | reverse complement strand
AGAGGGAGAGGAGAGGAGAGGAGAGGAGAGGAGAGGAGTTTTATTTCTGACAATAGATGCATCTATTGCAGCATTTGAGGTTTTCATTATGTGAAGCACTTGATGTTTTTAAGAGCTTTCCAATGATAGCAGATGTGACTGAAATTGTGTTAAAGAAGTGTACTTCATATAAGATGAAATATACAAAAAATATTTTTAAAAGAGAAGATATTAAAAAAAGTGTAAATAGAAAAGGAAATCAGGTGGAAAACAGCCCCTGAGTAGAGACTATGAACACAAATTAAGATAAAACATTTACAGACACCAGTAACAACTACCATGTGATGCAATAAGAATTTGAGAAGGGACACATGAGGAGTCAAGAGAATCCTGATACTACAGACATCAGAAGTAATTAAAAATAAACTCAGAAGGATACCTGAGTTAGAAAGTCATAGAGCTCAACTCAGAGCTTTCCCTGCTATAAAAAAGCCAAACACTAGCCCTGAAAAAGTGGGATGTAGCATAGTGGTTAGAACAATTTCAAGAGTTAAGGAGTGCAAGAAGATGTCCACAGAATGAACAAACAGGACCATAACCAGTAAAAATTTATTAATAATGCCTTTTTGGTTTTTCTGATAGAATTAAATTGGTTAAAAGCATGAAAGAAAAGACAAAGCCAAGAACTATCACATCTTTGTCACAAACTAGATAACGGGAGAAAAGGCAGTTGTCTTGATGGATATGATTCAAAGAGTCACTGAGAAGATAGTTAAAACATATTAGCAAAATTTTCTCACACAGCCTTTGCTAATATTCCCTCTCTGTAACAGATAAAAAAGCCAGTAGCATAAAACTAGAAAATAAATGAATAATATAATATTTCTGTTGCTAATATATAACATTGTTCAAAGATCTTAACAAAGCCATGTTCAACTGTACTCATTGAATATTCTGTTTATTGCAAAGAAAATCTATCTAGTAAATACTTTCCTGACCCAGGAGTGAGCCAGCCATAAGAAATCACATTTGAGATTAAGGTCGCTTATTGTGATGATTGTAGTCTAATGGTGCTGCTTATTCTGACAATATTATTAAATACTGGTAGAGTTCGTACCTCTGGATTCCTATTCATTAAAGACTTTCAGAGCCTTTCTTCTGTGAAAGCAGGAAGGAAAGAATCAACTCAGTTTTCAACACTGAGAAATTACTTAAAGAAAGAAATCCAAGAAGTGGTCTCAAATTAAGCAAAATTAAAGTTTCCATAAAGAAGCTTTTTGCCACCTATAAATAACACAGCTAGGGAGGATGAAGTAAATGGATATTATCTTTGATCTTTGCTGAAATCAAGAAAGTAAAACCAGATGCGTGCATTACCCTCCTCAGAAAATCCTTCTAGCCTAGACAAGATGAATTCAATAATTGATGTCCAGCATCAAGAAAGGGAAAAAACAAATTAGTCTTCTAATATTGAAATGCACAGCAGCCTGATAAGCAGAGAACGAGAATTTACTGGACAGACGCTTATTCTCCCAGCACAAGTGACCTCTGGAAATCCTAAAGGGCCTGAAGGGACCAATAAAGGAGACAGCATTCAGCTGAAGGTAAAGCTCTAAGAACAAAATACCTGGCAAGGCTTCCAGTATGTAAAAGTAAGAGCTTTCTCTGTGGCTCCTAAGTGGGAAAGATCAAGATCTCTCGCTTTCTTTTCTTTCCTCCTTCCCCAACTGAAGTATCTGGGCTGGGCAGCAGAACCCTTGGAGTTACACAGAAACAACTCAAACAGGGCCCAGAAAAATGGGCATTATAAAGTACTCTCAGCACTGGGTAATCTCAATTTCCCACGAGCCCACCATACTCCATGTATGCTTTGCACCCAGGAATCAAGTTTCTGATCTCTGTTTTGAGGATTTATTGAAGACAAAATATAGAGACCCATCAAATCTCCAGCACAGATCAAAAAAAACTTGCTGGCTGCATGACTTGTTCATTTCCTACAATCAGTCACTTCAAAGTCCTCCTTTCCACACCAAAAACTACAGAAATAATCCTCTTCACAGCTCATGCTTTCTGAAACAACGTGTCTGGAGATTTTCCCATCTTCAACAGTTTATAGAGATTTCCAGAAGCTACCTAAAAAACTGCCTTCTGCAAATTTTTTGAGTCTACAACATAAAGTGATTTCAGATAGATGACTTTTAAATTACAAAGTACAGAGTTTACTAGCACTAGCAAGTTTACTTGACTTCTTACTTATAATCTCCTAGGTGAGTAAAAAAGAATGGTTCCCCAAAAATGGTTTGCAGTCTCCATCCTTGGAGGCTGTGAATACACAACCAAATAAAGATCTGAGAAACCTGGTCTGATCTCATAGCTTGGAACAGGAGGTCATAGTAGAGACCTCCTGAAGGCTCTTAAAAAATAAACAAGGCTGTGTTCCCATTCTGGTTTATTACATAGGTCCAAAAACTGAAAAAGCCTAGAAAGAAAAACAAATATATGTTAAAGACATTTGAGTTTATAGCAGTATTGCTAAATTCTTGGCCCGTTTTACCAGTTTTCCCTAGTCATTTGTCATTTGCCATGGTTAAAAACAAGACACTGGACAGCCAGACCTTTGGTCTGACAGAGCAGGGCTTTTGAGATGGCTGACATAAGGGGAAATGAGGCATTGTTTATCTGTCAGACCAGGCAGTAATACGTTGTCAGAGGTTTCCATGGAAGCAGCATAGCATAGTTCAGTGTCAAGCATGCTGCATAAATAATGCTTTTAGAATACTCAAGCTGCAGATTATTAGAAAGACAGAAGAAAGTTCACATCACAAATCATACTATACAGCAGGGAGGTAATCAAAAGACAAACTGCTGCCTCAATGCCAGCAAACTCACAAGGATTTCAAAATGTTAAATGTAAGTTTACAGCTGCAACTAAATTCATCTCCTCAGTGCAGGAGTACAAGAACAGAAAATACTCTCAAAAATGTTTAAGAGCATTCCAATTTAACAGTTTGAAAGGTCACGTATATTTAGTGTTTTAGTCTGGATGAAAATTCATGTTTGAAGCAATCACCTTCACCTCCAGGCTTCAGCAGGCATAGCATAGCAGCTGGATTCCTTGCCAATGAACAAAGGAGGAGCTGCACCTCCTGCACACTGACCACAGGTGACAAGGAAGGCAAGGAGGAGCTGCACCTCCTGCACACTGACCACAGGTGACAATGAAGCCAAGGAGGAGCTGCACCTCCTGCACACTGACCACAGGTGACAATGAAGCCAAGGAGGAGCTGCACCTCCTGCACACTGACCACAGGTGACCACTGGGCTCATGGGATGGTCCAGTGTAAAACCTTCAAAATGTGCATGGTGTGGGCATCAGCACCTCTGCAACAACTCCCCAGGCTGACCCCTATTGCTTCAATGCTACTGCTCCACACTGTGGCTGATGCAAACACAGCCAGAGATGCTGAACACTTAAAATCAAAGCTCAGAAGGAAACAGGGTCCTCAAAATGAGATTCAGGGATTAGTCCTTCTGGCTCCTCAAAAACCTGGGGGATTTGGAGAACTCCCCTTTGGGCTGCTTGCTGATTCTGAATAGTCTGGGAACAACTCCTTTGATGGCCATGCTCCTCACCCTGCTGCCAATCTCTGTGTGGTGACCACTGACAACAAACCCCACAAGCAGGAGTCCTCTCTGCCAGTAGCTTGCAGCCAACGTCTCTTTGCAAGAAAGGTACTCATGATTCAGGGCACATCCAGAAGCCACCCTATAATTGTCCTTTGTTGGCTTCCTCATACATACATATCAATGCACTACTTGAGGGAATGAAGTTAGGTAAGAGAAGAGCTGTGATTAATATTAATACAATCACTACGAGTTTCACTCAAATCAGTAAATTGCAGATGCTGAATGTTTGGGAAATTCCTCACCTTTCAATCTCCAATCACTTCATCAGCTGACTGTATTTATCAAACTCCACAAAACAAAGTACAACAGATCTGATAAACTCCGACGGAGGAAAGCGGGAAGGGAGGAGGAGAGTCAGGGAAGTAAGATCCATTTGCACGTTCCTGGAAGCACTCAGATGTGGTGGTGAGGGGGCACCCTACAGTAATCAGAAAAAACCCAAAGCAAACCCTGGGCCAGCTGACCCAGCAGACCCACAAAAATTCCTTTCAACTTCCACCCAATCTGCCAACAAAAATGGAGCAAGACTAATCAACACAGGATTACATGAACTGTTTAAGTCAACTGAATTTGTCATTTACCATCACCTCAAAGGTCCTCTTTCAATGTTCATTTACTCAGCAGCGGCTGGGGATATTTACCATGTCTGACATTACAACAACCTTCATCATAAGTGAAGGTTTAATGTGTGAAATGGTAATCTACAAATGTTCCAAGCAAATACTCAGAGGTCAGTCATTTCATTCCATCTTGATTTTACCATTCAGATTATTTTCACTTGTAATAACACCATGTGAAAAGTTACTCTGAGTAGCGTGGAGCAAAATAGTAGCCAAAACATACAACTTAACACATAATTTTTAATTTTTGGAGGGAGTAAAGGTAAATGCAAAAAAACAAAATCAATTTCAGGAGACTGTAATTATTTTCTTTTTCTACCGCTATGATCATAAGCCTCATATACAGCAAAATAGCAAAATATCCCTTAAAAATACTAGCTAAAGCTGTGTCTAGGGTGTTTTACACTTACAGAAGCAATATGAAGTGCTATACTATTTTACTGCAAGTGCCAGTATGAATGGTGACATTTGTTGTCACAGACCTCAGTACCTCTGAACAAAAGATAGTTGAAAAACAAAATATCTTGTTAGAATGATAATTATTGACAAAAATATAATGGCTATTGTTTCAGATCAAGAACACATGATCACATCAGAAATGTAAATCCCTGAACCAAATCACAACAGAGACCTGAGCCTGAATCTGTTAATCCACGCTTGATTTCTCAAATGATCAGTCAAGCAAGTACCCTCAGCTGATCCTCTTTAATGTGCTTGAGTTTTCAGGGATACTTGCAGAGCATCTTCATTTCATTCTGCAATGGAAGGATTGTTCTAAAATCCTCATTATTTCTAAAGAACTGGAAATGCTGTCTAACAGTCAGTCTCTTTTTTTTCCCCAAATAAATATCAACGAGAGCTTACTTTTAAGAGAGCTCTGCAGTGTTAGGGATTCTGCTGGAGAAGTTTAAAAGAAATATCATTGGTAGTGCAGAACTTTTTTTATGCTGTCATAAAGCCAGGAGAAGTCAATTAGGTCTAGTACTTCATTAATGATGTTCACAAATCACATTTACGGCAAGTCTCATATCTATTGCTCTGTTAGAATGTGCCATTTGGAAAGACTGGTTTTGACACCCTTATATGATGGCACTGCAGCTACTGCTGGGGCAATTAATTTTTACTTGTGCTCTGGAGAAACCAAGCAAAACTTTCTAAGGCATTTGGCCAATTACACACTCTTTAGGGCAATGAAGCCTTTGCAGGAAGCTTGGCTTTATATTACCACTACGATCAAAGCTTTAATGAAATTGCTTCATGACAGAAGCCACTGGACTATTGAGAAAAACCTACAAAAATAAATTAATGCACAATTTTGAATCTGCAAAAAGACATATCTTTCAGGTTTCTGACTTTTTATTAATGTGCTCCACCAAGCAGCCTCCCCCGTGTACAGTTCTAGCAGATATTACAAGAACACCTTTTCCTTTTGATAAATGATAAAGGCCATCCATGGGATCTTCATAATGGGAGTGTTGTATTCCCTTTGTTTTATTACAGTATTTCCAGAGGAAAGGTGTTACTCTGTTCTCATGGGGAAAACTTGGAAGATCTGGAGTTCCTTTATGGATGCACTGGCATAAAAATCTACAGAGGAACCTGGGGAATTGCAGGCTGTTCTGCAGCTCTGATACAGCACATCCCCACTAATATATGTGTCAGAGCATTGTAAAAAAAATAGCAGTGAAGTTTAAACAGAGCAATAAAAACTGTAGTTTAGGAAGAGGCAAAACTTTGAGGATTCTTCCTGACTACAGCTCTGCTGTACACACAGCCCTGCACCAATGTGATCCTCTCATACACGTGTACAGCACACGAAGTAAGGTGCTGAGCTTGTACAATTTCTTGGCTGCAGCCTCGTCTATGAAGTATTTCTGAGTCACAGAGGATGTTAATGAGTTTCTTTGAAATGCAAGTTGAGGGTAAGGCACCTGCAGCAGACAGACACACTGCAGCATCCTCCCCCCTGAGGCCAGTGAGGCTCAGGTGAGGCTCAGGGTAAAGGCTGCCCCAACACAGTGGGAGCTTACAGATTCTCTCACAGTACCTTGCACGACCCTGATCAAGCCAAGACATGAGCCCAGCCAATGAGATACCCTGAGATACTCATTCCCTCCCTAGGCAGGAGACTGTTGAAAGCTTGCAAAAAGGGAGAACAGGGGGATAGACAAAGTCCAGGGGGAACAAAACCTACAGGGAGGAGAAGGATATTCTCTTAACAGACAGCACATCTTCACTGTTGGTTTTGACCCTGCTTTTTCTGAATTTGCCCTAATTTTTTTTTTTTTTAGATGCTCAAAGATAAAATACAAGGGTAAAATCTTTGTGAAAACCTTTCCTCAACAGAACAGAGAAGAACCAGGCTCCAGTGCAAAGCCTTCACCTGGATTAAGTCTCCTGTACTATGTGCTGAGCAACATAGTTATCTGTGAAGGCACCCAGCTGTGGTGCAACTCTACACAAGGAGCCCAGAGGCACCTTACCCCTTGTCTGACTTTCCTGAGGTCCTGATGGGAACACTGGAGAGGCAAGTTGCTGGTCTAGATCTTGATATGAAACTGCACTTTGGTGATAGCAAAAGCCACCTTGTCTGACTGTCAGCACAGATAACAAGTGGAGGAATTAATCACCTTAGAGACTAACCCCAGGATAATTATGTACAAATGCAAAAATAAATCACAGCTTGTGTGAATCTACACAAGAAGGTGACCAAGGGCAACCAAGAAACTACAGCTGAAATGCAAAGAGTAAATTCATCCCATTACCTCACTGCCTGGAGGAACCCAAAACATTGGGCTGCAGAGACACAACACAAGGACACAGGTACAGTCAGGTTTCCACACTGTTTTTCTCCAGGTCTTGGCATTCCTAGCTGCAAGGTCACCTGAGCAATCTACCATCTAACCCTTTCCTCCCAAAATATCTCATGGTCAGTGCCCTCTAACACAGATTAGAAACTTCTTTTTTTTTTTTTTTTTCATGTTTCATAAAGGATCTAAAATATCCATATTGTCTTTCAGAGTTGTGTTTTTCTTACATTTGATTGGTTTGCTTTTATCAAGCAGGCTACAGAAAGGTGTATGTGAAGATTTTGAAATAATCTTTCTTTTGAAATATCATTTTATAGTAGTTTATTTAAAGAATTACTTATATGTAAGCTCATATTTACTTGTTCCTGTTCTGCTTTTCATTTTCAGGCCAGGAGAGGAGTGCAAGGAAGAAAGAGCAAGGCAGGGTGGTGCAGAAATTGCCACCAGCGCCAGCTCCTGGGAACCTAGTATCTCATCAGGATACCAAGACTTGTTATGGAGTAGAAATAAGGAATCAGAAGTGCAGTGCTCATGATGGATTGTGTTAAAAGATAAAAAGGCTGATTCCTGTATAGCTGAGAGACACAGCAGCCTAGGGATCAGGGAAGAGCTTTTGAAGTCTAGACAGTAGCTCTTATCCCTGCTCTGCCACTCTTGGGTGATCCCAGTGAAGTGTTGATTTGCTAATCTTCAGCTAGGCAAGCTTGCTGCAGTATTTACTGTTAAATATCTGCAGACAAGAAGAGCACAACAGCTGAAGAGCACAACACAGCAATAACTGCCAAATTAAACCCTGCAGGGTTCACAGGGGTTCATCCCTCAGCTTTGCACTGATTTTCAGAGATAAGTCTGTCCCACACTGGAGGAGGGGTAGAACAGGGAGCAAGACTCAGCAACACGTATAACACAGCCTGAGGGATGCTCACGCTATTAGCCATGAGCTTTAGCCAAATGAGCCCCATTTTCACCAGGCGCATTTGCTGGAAAAGCATAAACAGCTGCAGTAGCCAAGAAAGGTCACACATTGTGTTTCAGGGCAGCTACTGCAGTGTCTGGGCTTCCTGGAAGACTCATAAAAACCACCATCCAAATACAGAAAATAATATTGTTTAATGGAGCAAAAGGTTATCAGTGGTCCTCAGTGTGCAGTTGATAGGGAGCATGGCTTGTTGCAGGCCAGAGAGATGCCCTTGAGAGTGGTAGAAACTTCTTTGATAAAGGACGGCTGCTGAAGTGACCACAGAGGTCACTTCAGGCTCACCAGCTCCGTGGTACCTGCTGCCACTGGGAGAGTAAGAAATCCCTCCCCTTTTTGCAGTTGGATCCTCTCCTAATGGTAATGAGACACTCAGAAAGAAAGCATTTACTTAGACAAACATCATCATCTGTCTAAGCCATGGCAATAATAAAACTTCTGTTGCCAGAATTCACTTACATTGAGTGATGACTCTTAACTAAATGCATTTTTCCCATGAATTCCCCTGGTACATTAACTTTACAGAGAGCAAATAACTGTCCCTTTTCTGAGGAAATCCATATTAATCTTACAAATCTGCAGGACAGAAGAGAGGCTACTACTGCTGCCTCAGACACACACCAGGGCCCCATTTCTGCAGACCTTTGCAACTCCTGTAGATGCTGCCACAAAACACCCCCAGGGCAGGCAGCCACCCGCTTTGTGTTGGTGTTGGTGCTTATCCAGACAGACCCCCGAGGCAGGCAAGCCAAGGCACTGACTCTGGGATGTGTGAAGCAGGCTGTCGATCCAACATGCTGTTGCCACCAGCTTACTGATGGCACTTTAAATGACAGGCTCTTCAATTATTTTCAATGAGGAATGTAAAATAAAAAAAAAAATAAAAAGAAATTTCAGCCAGTACGTTAATGTTCTTTTCACAAGACCAAGGCTGATGCAAGGCATGGGGAAACAAGCCACAGTGTGCTTTCTAGCTGGTCAGGCTGTCTGGGATGGCTGAGGTGACCAGGTGGTTAAAGGAGGAGTTTCCTCTGGTCCATGGCGTCACAGACTCTGTGGAAGCTGCAGATCTGCAAAGGAGAAACCTGGTCACCAGCTCCGCTTCAGTGTGCCTGAACTAATGGGTAGGCACTGAGGAGCTACATAATTGTCCTCCTAACCCCAATACCCACTCAGGACAGGTCTATGAGGAGCCATCAAGAGGTAAGGAAGCCCTGGTGACAAAAGTTTAAAAAGACCCTACAGGAGTTGAAGTGCTTTACCTTTACTTGGAAATTCATATTCTACCACATTTCTAAGACATTTCCTGAGGATTAGAAATGTTAATTTTTTGCAGCTAGCTCTACAGAATTAATGAAAACCTTCAACTTCCCAGGACCCTGGGGTCCCCTGGGGGCAATCGTCCCAATTAACATGTTCTTGATTGCTTGTCATTAGGCTTTTAGAGTGTGAAAAAGTGTTGCAGGGAAACCACAGTTCAGCCACCTAGCTAATCCAGTGGAACATTTTTATTGTTGCATCTGAGTGAAGAAGCCATAAAACTGAGAGAGAGGAAACTGTGCTGAATCTTTCTAGCTCTTTGAGCAAGTACCCCCCAAAGATTTTGCATGATTTCCCCTCTTCCAGCTGTAATTTAAATAGCCCAAAACCTATGGCTTGTGTAGGAGTTTGTTATATGCTTTATTCTCTCATAACTTACACTTGAGGCCTGGTGGTGCAGAAAGTGTTGGCGAATTAAAGGCTCAAGGCACACCCGGGAGGCTCTTCCAATAATCCCATGGTGAATCACGAGCTGAACACAATTATTAATGGAGATAATAATTGTGAAGATGAGGCACAGTCTCTCTGCCTTTATCCCCTCCGCCTGCAGAGCCTGCACACACAGACCTTTGTCTCTGCCCAAGGGCTGCCTTAAGCATTCCTTAGTGTGGATGTGATCATCAAACAGGCTCACAGGAATCTGCAGCACAACCTTCCCATTAAAAATCACAAGGTGTTTTGAACCTTCTGTTATGTGGGCACTGGCCCAGACTCAGCTGTGAGTAGCTCTCTCAGTTGAGGTAGGCCAGGTGTACAGGCCAAAATAGGAGTCACCTGAGGAATAAATGGGTACGTTCCAGGTTACTGGGGAGCCCAAAACCAGACACAGTGCTCCAGGCACCGCTCATAAATCCCAAATAGAAAAAAAGAATAATGGTCCTCAACCTGCTGCCTGTGTTTTCATTAAGGCAGCCCAGGATGTGGTTCTGAATTGCTCTTCACCACAAGGGCATGTTGCTGGCTCTTGTTCAACTTGTCCATCAGGACTCCCCGACTGTTGTACAGAGCTGTACACACCACCCAGTCCACACTCTCTGTTTTGTTGTTGTCGATGTATGCTGGCAGGTTCAGGACTTTATCCTGTCGGTTACTGTGTTAGATAACCTTCCAAATGCAGCACTTTTTGATATTGTGTCCACCTCTGGGGTCACCAACATAAGAAGGATGTGGACCTCTTAAGTAGGTCCTGAGGAGGGCCATTAATATGATAAAAGGGCTGGCACACCTCTCCTATGAGGGGAGGCTGAAAGAGTTTAGGTATTTCAGCACAGAGAAAGAAAGGCTCCAGGGACATCTTCTAGCACCTTACAGTGCCTGAGGGGCTACAAGAGAACTGGTGACTTTTTACAAGGCATGTGGTGACACGACAAGGGGGAATGGCTTCAAACTGAATAGAGGGCAGGTTTAGACTAGATGTTACTGTGAGGATGGCCAGACTGGTGCAGGTTGCTCAGAGAAGTGGTGGATGCACCATTCCTGGGAGTGTAAAGGCCGGGGTGGATGGCACTTTGAGCAACCTGGTCTACTGGAACGTATTCCTGCCCACAGCAAGAGGGTTGGAACTGGATGATCTTCAAGATTCCTTCCAACCCAAAGTGCTCTGTGATTGTATGATTCTATTACAGATGCTGCTATCCACTGAAACAATAAGGGCAGGGTGGAAAGTGTGCTCCAAGAGCAAGGCTAACCAGTCTGCTTGAGGATACACATTGGAGAGAACTCCAGTGACTGCATGGACAGGGAACTTTCACCATGCTGTTCCACCTGCAGGTCCCTCCTGCCATGCCAAATGATCAGAACTGATGAGCAGAAAGTCCTAGATGTCACTGGGGCATTGTGAGTGGATGGTATGGAAACACCTGTTTACTGCAGGCAGACCAATCCTGAAACATTGTGAGGGGCCACATCAGGTTCCCATCGTTTGCCTCTTATGAGGACCATTCTATTGACTGGATGAGAGCCAGAAAAGGAACCAGAGGATTTATTATTTCGGCTTTTCTCTCAGTAATTACTGAACATCTATATTGCATAATGTCAGTCTCTAATATTTCTAAAAATAAACAACTTGCAGTAAGGCCTATAAGACAAAATTAAAAACCTGACATAAAGTATCCTGACTCTTTCATGCGGATTCCTCAGCAGGGGAATAGACTCCAGACAAGAACATCTATATTTCCTTTCCAGTCACTTGGGTTAACAGGGATGAAAAAGAAGCAACCAACTGGTCCTGAGTGTAGCCAAGATTGCTATGTTTGGCACCTGCCCACAGTGAAAATGTCCAAACTGCAGTAGCCCCAGCTGTCAAGTGACCCACCAATCCCACGCAGAAAGTTGACTTCTCTGTGAAGCACAGAGCTAGGAAAAGCATGCTCTTCTCCTTTCTTCAGCTCTTCAGCCCCAGCAGATGAAGGGCAACACAGGCAATGACTTCTGACTCTTGCCTATTTTCAACTAAGTTTATCTAGACTGGGAAAAAAACATGGTTGAAATGATCCTAAACTCACCCAAACAAAATTAAGCATTTATGAACTGTTTCTTTGAGCTTCGCTCAGTTACACAGTATTTACTAAGCATGACACCCTTCAACTCCCACTGATCCATATTTACTCATTTGGACACTATGCACACGCCTTTTCCCACAATTAAACCTCAGAATATACGAAGACATTAATCTGTCCCTTTAGATATGTTCCTAATATCATACACTTAGGAATGCTCAATTACAAAGTGACCATTAACGTTTAGCTAGAGCACAACAAGGTTTCAATGTTTAGGCTTCTGGCAAGGTTAAACTTATTTTTACTAGTGTAAACATAGCCTCAGAGCTCCTTGACATGGCATTTCAAATCTAGCATCTGCCTTTAAAATTGCACCTGGGACACAACAATCCTATATAACAGTACAGGTATAGCGAGGACTGGCTGGAAAGTAGTTTTGCAGAAAAGTACTCGAGGGGCCCAGTGGACCACAGCATGAATCAGCAATAAGTCATTGCAGCAACAAAGGTAAAAAGTCTCCTGGTCAGACTGAAAAGAGTGATCCTTCTCCTCCATCGGCACTCATGAGACCATATCTAAAGTATGATCACCAGATTTGTACCAGAAATAATAAAGTGGACGATGTCCAATGAAGGGATGCAGCTTTTGCCCTGTGAGAGAGGTTCATTCAGCCTGGAGAAGGCTCAGAGGGGATCTTGTTGTTGCTTGTAAAAGAAATACCTAATAGGAGGACGTGGGGAAGCCAGAGGCAGGCACTTCTCTGAGGCTGACAGCAAAAGGGCTATGGGTAATGGTCATAAACCACAACACAGGGAATTCCAATTAGACATCAGGGGAGCATTTTTAACATCAAAGTGGCTGTACAGAGGGGTTGTAGAATCTCTCTTTGGAGAAATTCAAAACTTGACAAGATCGTGGACTTGCTGTGAGGAGGGACTTGGACTAGAGCAGGTACGTCCCAGCCTGTATCATTCCACTACTCTATGATTCTGTGACAAACCTTCCTAAAACTACCATAAAGGAAACTGCTTTTAATGTAAATATAACTGCTTTAATTCTAAGTACAACTAAATCATCTTTCATTGAGTATTTAGTGATTTAGAGATATAATAAGATTTTTTTCATCCTTTCAGATTCCTTATACCATTTCATCGAGGAAGTTATTTCAATTACATGGTCCTTTTCCTTTCCATGCATCTGAAAAAATCTTGACTTTACAGTTGGCTTCCAAACAGCAGATTTCAGAACAAAGCCCTCAGCTGAGACTGTGCAAGTTTGGGGTTGTTTTTTTTTAATTTATTTTGGCTATCTTTGCCTTGCTTCACAGAGAGTGAGCAGTTACTTCAAGGAAAATAAAAGATGTTACCCAGCAATGGTGCATGACACTTCCTAGTCACTTCTACAGGGACACACAGCGCTGTAGTAAAGAGCCCATTAATAGGTAGAAAGTCACATGGACGAAGCATCAGTGCTTCCCTGCATTTTAATTTCTGCAAAGGTAACATGAAGAGAACCAGCTTGGTGAAACAGAACTGTATGCAATGAGCTGTTCAAATTCAGACTTCCCAAACTCCTAGGACTGCTGCACGAGTCTTTCCCCATCCTGTGAAGGCCGCAGGTGTAAGGTTTTTCACAGGCTCTTCTGAACATAGTGACTAGTAACATTTAAACCCATCAACTTCAATGGAAGAGCTTACTTATTCTATATTACATTATCTATATAACGTACATGACAATCATATGGGAAAGAGGGGAGTTGTAAGTGGTCATCAGCTCCTCCAGCTCTCAGACAAGCTCAGCCAGACTTAGACCATCTCTGAGAAACTAGATCTTTCTTAAAAACTGGAAATGCCTGGGATCACACAGACTCCCGAGGCAATCTGTTCCAGTGCTTAAATATCTTTAGTTAGAAAGTTTCTCCTAATATTTAACCTAAATCTCCCTTGCAGCAAATTAAGCTGATTATTTCTCATCCTTCTCTCCACAGACATGGAGAACCATTGATCACCAGCCTCCTTAAACCTTTGTTATGGTTAAAAACTCCAGTCCTGTTCTCCCCTTTTTTTTCTCTTTTATAGAAGAGATGATTCCTCCTGATTTTTCCCATAGGTCACATTTCTCGTTGTTGAGCCTCTTTTAAGTTATTCTGTGTTTTCTTAAAATACGACATCCAAAACATTACTCAAACACAGATTCTGTGAGGTAAACTAAATTAGCCAATGTCATGTTCCATCTAGGATGTGGCTGTCAATGGAGATATATCCAGGAGACATATAAGTACTTTTTATGCCAACATTACATTGCTGACCTCTCTTCAGTTTATGATCTGGCATCACCACCAAGTTTTTTTGCACAGCATTGTGGAGTCACTACTTTCCCCTACACTTTACCGAAGCTCTATTTCCTAAAACATATTCTTCAGATTGGTCTTCATTAAATTCCCTTTTTGTGATTTTAAACTATATTTATTGTCTGAAGCTGATTCATTCCAGTTTTAAGCACTTCTTCCAAAATGCTTGAGGCTCCTGTCAGATTGTTGTTATAATAGCTATATAATTTTTTTTCTTATATTCCTTGCTATCTGCACTGTATTTCACACTGTTATCTTATTTTGACCGTAACAGTGGCAACATTTATCATCAGAAATATTTGTTGCAAATTTTTGTGTGGTTCTTTGCCTCTTGGATCTTTAGGAAGTTCTAGTACAACCACAAGTTTCTTATTACATATCTGCTTTTCTCCCCAGATGAAAAATTGATTAATGAGCTGCTTCTTTATCTTCTTTCCCTTAGGATTAGGAATTACAGGTTTTTGGGATAGCTTTCTCCAGATACTTTCTGACTTTGATTCATGCTATATTTATAATTCTGCCCATTTCAATCAAAACAAATGCATGAAAATTTGTTCCAGCAGATTTCCGAACCCACAACTGGGTTGTGTGTCCAGCTAGGCTGCTTTATCCAGAGGACTTTCATTCCCTGGCCGTCACCATTACCAGTCTTGCCCTTTGAGTGCTTCTCATGTTGTTATCCAATTTCCAATTTCTCATAGTTCACGACCTGATCGAGTCATTTCTTGCAAAGCTCTTCATCTGTTTATGCTTCCATTATAATTCCCTTCATCCACATGTTCTCAAAACTCCTATCATGACTTCCTGGACATTCAAGTAAGTATGGACAGGACTCCTTTCTGTTTTATTGGTATAACTATGATGTAAAGCACGTATTTTACAGACTGCATCTCATATTTGTATTTGTGAAAGTAAACACACACATACAGAAAGCTGTGTGATTCTACCTCACTCAGCGGAATGAGCTATGAAAATCACCAGCACATGATGATGCAGTTCTTAAAATCATTTCCAGCAAACTACGCCCCTCTTCCACTGCTAGCCTCCATCTCCTTCTCCCTCTCCACCCTGTCCAGGCATTATCATCACTGAGAGAATAATTATTATTCTGGCTGAAAAACTACAGCCCAGCAATATTCATCTTACAGTCTATATGTGGTTTGCAGTTTAAAGTGGAACACACGTTTCACAGCAGCCTTCATATACAGATGTGGACTAGAGTTTCAATAAACTTTATTTTTATTATATTTTAACTACACAGTCACACACTTATAAACAAAATGATTGTGATTTTTCTTCACTGCCATGGTGCTAAATACGTATCAATCACTGGTAACACAGAAGAAGGGAGGGCTGGCTCATGTTTAGTGCATGCCACTGCTGCTGAAGGAAGTTCAATGAGCTCTGCTGTGCTTCCTCGTGAAGTTACTGCTGCAGGTGAACAAAGGTACCCTACAGCCTTTCCCAAACAGCAAGAGTAATCAGCTTGTACAGAGCTTTTATCCAATATCTAATTGGTTACCTAACGTTAATTAACTCTTGGAGTGTTCCTGTGCGATACATTGCTGTTATTTACAAACAAAATAAACTTTGCCAGTTTACAACAAGCTGACTGAAGTAATTAACATCACCCATATGTAAAATGCATGTACACTCATTCAAAGACTCTCAGCTTCCAAAAAATTCAAGATAGTCACATATTTATGGATTTCTTTTTAGTTAAGAGACAATATTAACTAAAAATGTTTGCTGATGACCCTGCCCCTCCATCTCAAGGTATAAGGTCACAGCCAAAACTGTGACTTCTTGTGTTCAGAGAGTATTTTTCCCATCCTGCAGAGCAGATGCACATGATCCTTGCAGAGAAAAGAAGGTTGTGCACTCCAGCTCTGCTGGGGCTGCAGCCAGAACATATGCACTCACAATGCCATAGGGACTAGCATGTCTTCCCCATCCTCCCACCCCGCTGAGGCACTGGGAACAACCCAAGATCAGAAGATATGGGGGTTTGGGGGGTGTCCTGGCTCCCCATGGTTCACAGACACCAGTTACTCCAGCAGGGCAATGGCAAAATGTGTGGCCACTTGAAACTCAACCAGTCCAGCAGTGCCCACACGGACATGCTGAAACAGAAGCCCTAAATAACGTTATTTTTGTTTGAGGCATAAATTATGAGCCCCCAAGGAAGCTTGTCTCTACAACCGAAGATATGTAATAACTGCTGACAGTCTCACATGATGTATAGCTTTATTTTGACATCTAAAGGACTATTTTCAATTATTTCTTCCTGGACAATTATGCTTATTCTAGCCCCATAATGCATTGTGTCAGTCATCTGTGGACATAAAACACTTTAAATAGTGTACAGTAAGCTTTTTCCTTCCAGACAAAATATCTTTGGACCTATAATTACATTTCATAAAACTTCAGTACCATAATTTAGCAGTCCCTTTCCTAATGTTAGGTCTGCATTTGTACAAAATAAAAAGAGGCCGTATATATGCTTTATCTCTAAAGCTTTAATTTATTTCTTGTCTATACAAAGTGTCAAAAAACTGGTCAAAGTGGTGCGTTACGAGGCAAGAATTAAGCTAATATAATACTTTGACAAAGCCATTTCACAACTAGCAGCAGTGCAGGATTAGCTTGGGTTTGAAATTAGTTAACTTCACCACATAACTTTCCTCATAGAAGTTCAATAATCTTGCCCTATATTATCTTCCATTATCCAGGGCCAAGCTATTTCACAGCATTTTGGAAGAGGAAAAGCTGATTATTATGGCTATGCCAGGATTGTCTATTCCAATGCAGATTCCTTTTATAGAGCCCAGCAAATGACCAAGTGTCTCCACGACTGGGATAACAACATGGGGTTTGTAAAGGCAGCTATAGCAAGGACTGGAGCAAGCTCAGATACCTCAGTAGGGCTCCTATACAGCAGCCAAAGAAGTAAAACTCAAGGCAAGGCCATAGAGATAGGGAAGTAGACCTTTATTTTTGAAGAAACAGATTTGCCTCACCCACACCCATTCTCTCAAAATTCTCTCATTCCTCTATGATTATAAGAACTGAGATGTGTGTTCAAGTATCATGTCCTGGATGCCTTATAACGACATGGGTGAGGGACACCAGCTAGAAAATTCTTATCCAGTCTTCTGGACTCATCATGAGTGGTAATGAAATGTGTGAACCTTGGAGCCTTTGCAGCCTCTCTTGACAAAAAACTCATCCAGTGTGAGGTGTTTTGCACCAGCTTTGTATCTGTGATGAGGTCTGTGGTCATGGAGCAATCATCACTTCTTCCAACACTTGGAATTTTTTTTACATTTACATTTTACAATTTTTTTTCCTCTATCTTCCTTTTTCAGTCATTTGACCTACTGTGCAAACATCATTACTTTAAATAATACTTTGACATTAATTCCAATGCCCTAAACATGCACACTGTCATTCACACTCTAGATATGATTTAAAAATTTATACACCTCAGAAAGTCCTAGTGGCAGGAAGGGTCTCACCTTAACATGTAAGACAAGACCCCAATCTCACCCATATGCCATCTTTCATAGCTTTCAGGTACAGGAACCGGAGACGAAGGATATGGAAACCATTCGTTGTAAGAACAAGCAAAGTCATACAGGTACAGTGGAATGAGTTTGAGATATATTGCTCTATCCATCACCTCAAAGGAAAAATTTTCATTCAGCCATGGCTCACACTGCTGAATAGGGGTTAAATTAGAGATATGAGTCTGAATTTTCTACTGACAGACAGAATTTCATAGGAAGACAAGTCACACTGGAATTATTGGTCGCACAGGTTCATTGGATGTTGAAAAGGAACTTTCAGGATGTATGGTTAGGGACCTAAAATAAGTGTGGCTCAGTTGATCTTGGTTCTGTTCATTTATTGACCCCAGATTATACTTCTGGGTACTTGGAAAACAATAATTCTTCTCATACTCAGGAAATCAAGGGTATAATTATGATATGAAGTTTGTACAATCACTTTAGAACATTTCAAAGGCAAGCCATTTATAAGAAAAATGCTTCTTATTGTTTTAACAAGGGTTACTAAGCAGTTCAGTCCCCTCTGCTCCACAATTCTCAATTATTCCCATGCACATTGGTAATAAGATTTGAGATCATTAACCTGTAAATCATTGGTTCAAATCTTGAAGAGTTCATTAGTGACTAAAAAGCATCAGTATCTAATGACTGGTCTCATTCCAGTGGACAAATAGTTGCTGCCACAGCTGGCATTAGTCAATTATTGCAGTACAGACCTAGGAAAGGTACCAGGTCCAGATTTAACTTCTGCCAGTCTAACATCCCTGCCATTTCAAATTATTAAGGTCTGAATTTTTTTTTTTCCTGTGTTTTCAAGATGAGCTCTTGGAACATTGTTGGGAAATGACAGAACACTCTAAAAACACCCCAAAAAATCAAAACAAAACACAAAGCATATTTTAATGTTCGAATCCACTTTTCTAGAGATTTCTGTCCTGTAACTCAGTCACTGTGAAAAAATCACTGTCTGAAAAAATACAAAAGAACAAGAAATGCATTTTCCACCACTGGTACATTTTATAACGCTTCTCTCTCCCCTGTGCGTATTTCTCTGCTCCATCAAAATTTGGAAATCACAGTGGTTCTGCTAATACCCAGAACCACTCTACAGAGTATTTGCAGCAAGCCTCATCCATCCTGCAGCAAGCCTGTGATGATGGGACCCAAGGGCTGCAAGGACTCTTGTATGCCACAGAGTCAGACCCCTGCAATCCAGACTCGCCCAACACGAGTATTGCCAGACATCTAACACTTCCAATGGCATCCAGCAAACTTGAATTGGAAGTTAGGACAGATTTCTAAGGAAAAAATGCACCATTACTGCTCAGTTTCTTCTAATTTAAGCATTCACAACTGGGAATACAGCACTGTTTTAGCAGAACTTTTTCTCATTTTCTTTAGCAAGACCAGAAAAACAAAGACCAAAAATAACAAAAGGTGCAACATGTCATACAAGCAAAGCAGGAGAAATTAAGTTTGTCATGAATGACCAAAGCACTACTAAGAGGGGGATTTTCTAGATAAAAACAGGCAGCAGACTCCACGTGCCAGACCTTTATAAGCAGCCATCTGACTACACATGTACAGCCACTCTCATGTATTTACAATAAATTATTGTATGAGTCATAAGCCACATACTGACCTTTGCAGTCCATTAATTTTATTCTTTCCTCCTGTTCAATTAGTGCAAGACCTTCAGTCACTGCAGGTAACCCCAGAAGAATTGTTACTAAAAATTAATATAAAGCCAATGCATGGTGTGCAAAGCTCTGAACTACTTTTGTCACCACGTGTTTATGATAATGAAACTGTGATGAAGATTTTATCGCTGAGTTAAATACTTTTGAATGTACAGTTACTGACCTGCAAACTGTTCATGTGGTGAATGTATTAGGACGCTTGCCTAAAGATCTCTCTCACAGCTGAGAAATAAGCCAGGCTAGTTTTGAATAGGATTTAACAGACTAATCACCACCTACAAGTTTTGCAAATTGCAAATCCTCACACCTCCTGCTGCAAACAAGCCTTAGATATTCAGCATGTAAAATCCAATTAATAAACAGTTTTAGGACACATGTGTTTTAAGCTACTACATGGCAAAAGCATTAAATCAGGTCCTAATTTCTTCTGTGCTTGTGATATTGGTCTGGGTGAGGAGACATTGAAAATACCACTCCAGCAAGGACTAGCTGTAGAAGTAACCAAATGAACTGAAGCAGTATTTGCGTTTACTCCCCTTTACCTGTCAGCTCATCAACCACATCAACCACATCAACCCTGTGCTGGTAAGAACCCTGTCATGCAGCATTGCAGCCAGAGAGAGGAAATATTTTAGCATGGGCTCCATCCTGAAAATCCTCAGCACATTCAGTTATCAAGATGCACAATCAAGTCTCACTTATCTTCTGTGCAAAGGTTAAAATCAACCAATAGAATAAAAATTCTGAAAATCATTTCGTTATTTATTATTTGCCATATGGCTGCTCTGGCTCACCTGACAAAACAGCAAAGGAGAGAAGAGAGCCAGGGCAGAGTTGGAGACGTGTTCCTCTCCTCCTCTCCAGGTATCACCCCCAAGTGTGAATTTTGTACTGCTTTTGGGATTTGTCAGCTGTCCTGGCAACCCTCCTGCCTGTGGGGTGGGCAAGAACAGGTTCAGGAAGGCCACGTGCCCACTGCACAATGTGCCCTGAACCTACACACCAGCCAAAGCTCCTTCCTGGACCTGCTGCTATACCTGGCTTTTCTCCCTGACATCCTGGGCTCCGCCCAGGTTTAGGCTTTGTGGGCAATATTGCTCTGAACCTGACAGAATTAGGTCCTGAAGGACATAGAAGGCATAAACAGTTGCTGTCCATATTTTACCTCACCTGCATAAAAATAGATCACTCCGCTTTCAAAGCAAGCAGTTAATCTTCATAAGCATAACCTATATTTTCTGAAGGAGGAAGAAAGGATGCACTCTGCAAGTTTGTTATCTCTGGCGTATTTTTCCTAAGCTGACTGATTGCATTAATAAGGCATAAGAAGACACATATATTAAAAATCCTGCATTTAAATCTTACTTTGTTTGATCTACCACAAACTGACAAATCCAAAAATTTCAAAGTTATAGATGACACTTTATTTCAGGAAAGGAATAGGAATCTAAGACAGAGACTGAGGGTAGCAGAACTGTCTCTAGATGAAATTCTTATGTTGCATTAAATCAGGTAATTAACATTACAATCTGGAGGCATGAAGGCCGATACTCCTTGTTTTTCCTGAATTTGTTTCCTTTGGGCTTGACAGTGACACGCAGACACAGCTCTCAATAGAGGGTAACATTTAGCTATGCCACAGTAGGAAGGAGCCTTGGGAGGCATTCACAGGTTCCTATTTTGTCTTGCTCAGAGGGGAAAGCATTTCACTGCATGACTGAAAAATGCTCTTGCTTATTCCTTTCTTCCCCACTTCCATTTCTCCACTCCAGTTGTGTCTAATGTCAGACAGTTAGGCACTTCAGAGGAATGTACATTTCCCCAGCAAAACAAGGATGAACTTCTGGGAAGGACCTCGAGATACCCTTTATAAATAGAAAATTATTTCCGGACTCTCTGTTTCTGCTATGAAAATAAAACCAATGAATGCATTTCTATATGCCCATCCTAGAGCAGGTACCATAGCCTGCACCTGAGCCACTAAAATAACCAGGGACACACTAAGTCTAGCAAATAAAAACATCAAACTGCTTTTAAAAAGCTACATAGCAATCTTCTACTGGGTAAAGGCGTGCCTGATCACACAGAAAATAAAAATGGGACATGATGCCAGTAGTGGCTTATCTGCAAAAGATGTTACCAAAGCAAACCAGACAGACTGTACAGAACAGGTAGCTCTTGCCTCTCTGACTTGACTTCAGATACCCTGTGCAAGCTTATGAACTCTGTATAATGGGACCAGATTAGCTCCAATTCCCTTGCTTTCTCTGGCCATAAACCTTACAAGACATGACAAGAGAGGGAGAATTCGGGCATAGCACACATCAAACTCAAACGAGGCATTTTCCCGTGCAGCCACCCAATTTTGTGATCTTTTAATGTCATATATTAACTTACACTTAATTCTTCAGTTAAAGCAAGAGCTTTAACCTTTACAGTGGTATTTATAAAGGAGAACAAAAGAAAGCTTCCCTCTCCCCCAAATTTTTATTCAAGCACACAAAGTCATACTGATGAAACTGCTTCCCCCAAAGTTAGCAAGAGCATCCACAGGTAACAATTTGCAGAATGAGATCAGAATAGATGCTAAGTGACATCAAAAATGAGTGTACACATATCAAAACTGCCAATCTTGAAATGACAGTCCATAAAGATCAAGGGAACAGAATTCTTTTGCATGTGCTCTGTCCAGGATCCCAACATGAACAACACAAATCATGCATGCCAAGAAAAACTAATCATTCAACATCCCTTTTTCCAAAGAGGGTAAATGGCCCGCTTGAACTCCTAGCAAACTTTGATGGGGGAAGCGAGGAATGAGGTTTTTTAAGTAAGCTACGAAATGATAAAATTTATGACCTGTAGGCCACAGTTCTTGAGTCAAGAGACCAAAACAGATCTGTTGCTTTGAGATTACATATCCCAATCATTTGGAAAATGCTTACAGCCACTAAGAATATAAGAGGTCTCCATGCCAGCTCTTGCTAGGTAATGGAGCCTCTCTAGTGAAGTGTTCACAGCCAATAAAAGTAATAGCTGAATTTCACTTATTTCCCCTATGCATCAGCAGACTTCTACACTTTTATATCTCTGGAATGTATGCATTATTAGATCCTTCTATGTACCTGTCACTGTGGTGTTCAAGTGCTGTTCATTTTGAAGCAGTGCACACTATCCAAAACTCCCAATATTCAGCTCTAATTCTGCAGTTTCAGTCTATTATTAATTGTGCCATATGCTTCAAAATTAGCCAGTGAAGCTTTTTTGGCTTAGCTCCCACTCCTCCCCATACTTGGACAAGTAGTTTAATTATTTTAAATACAATTCAAATGTTTTTCTCAAGGTGGTGGGAAACCTTCTGTGCTTAAGACAGTAAATTCATTGTAATAGGTCTTTCTCATCTCCTTTAGTTATCAGACTATGAATAACTTTGTAACCATTTAAAATTCATTTACACATCTCCCAACAAGAACACAGCCAGCAACACTGCATGGACCTTTCTTGATAGAGACAGTAAGGTGTACCTGCACTGTGAATTGGGTACATTTTAAGATCTGACTGATTATACCAAACTCATCCTCAAAGTCAATAGGAACTGCACAGGATGTATGGAAGAGACTTGCCACAGGGATGGAATATTCACAGACCAGAAGCAGGTACAGAAGTTTGCCCAAAGTGTTTACAAACTCAGTTTAACAGCCCCATGCACTCAGCTGACAACTGCTGCACCTGCTTATATTCTCCAGCTTGTGCTTCTTCCTTTCCTCCTGAAACAGTTGCTCATGCCACAGATTGTCCCAACCATTCATCCCTGCAGACAGAGGCAGCAGCTTTTCAGATTTGCCCAGGAGTCTGGCTTTGACCAGTTTCCCCCAAGGGGTCATTTCAAAACACAGCCCTGCTTCTGTTTGGTGATTCTTCCTCCTAGGTTGTTAAATAACTTTGTGCAAGCTCTCATCTGCTCTACCCTGAGTAGTCTTCTTTTCCATAGTACGTGCCTCTAGCAAGGCACCATAGCAGTGAAGCCCCTTATCTGCAGAAAAGGTGATTCAGGGCAACAGCAGGGAAAGTTTCCTCCTATTGCCTGAATTTTAATCCTGCCCTGGAGAGTTTGCTGCTGTTGTTGCACTCTTGTTAAAAACAGTGGTCAGCAGCTGACCACTTTCTAGCACAGATGGACCCCAGGAATCTGCAGCCAAAAGTTATTGCTGAAACCATTCATTGGTATGTCTTCAGTTTGCAATTCATGCTCAAACTCTTGCATTCCAGCAGCTTTTGCTCTGTATCACTTACATCAGCTAGCACCAACATCTGGCCCAAAGTTCAAAGCTCAGGTCCAGATGAATCAGTGCAGACTACGGCAATTTCTCTCCTACACATGGGAGTCTTGAACACTGGACTGAAATGAAACATTTCATTAATTTGCTTCCAGCATGTAATAACGTGCATTTGGATGTTATACCAGATTTCCTGTGAACTTGCAGCAGTGCTGCAGCCTGACAAGGAGGCTCTGCAGAAAGGTGAGGGATAGACTGGGAAGGACCCTCACAAGTCAGCTGAATGCATGGAGAGAAGATGGGTTCACAGGTCTCTAGGGGTGGCAGGCAGCACAGGCTTTCTCCAAAACAGTGTTGGTGAACATGCTTAACTGCTGCTAGTACAGGAAAGAAACAGCCATCCATCCTAATGCTTTCTCACTTAAGATATTATTGTAAATTATTATGGAGCAGTTTCTGCTCTGAGAAAACAAGTCAGACATCCAACATCTCTTCTTCTTCCGCATTAGCAGTACCAATAAGTGAGAACTAAGGAAGATGGTTCCTTGTTGGACTCGGGCTAGCCATTAGTGCTCCAGTGACTGATCAGAGTAAAAGATCCTTGTGTTTATTTTACTTTGTTTACACAAGAAAAAAGGCAGGAAAGACTGCCACATTTCTTAAAGAACAGGTTTATCTGGATTTGTTTCACTTATGCTGCTGTGCATCAGAAATAGTGCCACTTAGCTCTGTGATGCTATCCCAGGGTAGAATTGCCATGAAATCAAAACCACAGACGTATCTAGAATAAAAGTATCAAGGATCCCTCTCGTCACAGGAAAGACTGCTGAAAGTGAAGTTTAGCACAATGCTACACCTGGAGTTCTATGCAAATTTCAACAGAACTCTTAGGAGTATTTTTTTCTTTTTTTCTTCTTACATATTATGCATGTCATTCCTTTACAACATAATGTCTTAGAGTGACACCGGGACACATCCCAAAATAATCTAGAAGTCTAAATACAGAAGTAACTAGAATTCTGAATAAAAAGCAGTAATTAAAACTCAGCAAAACCAGTGCTTAGACTAAACTCTGAATCCCAGAAATTAGGATGCTCCGTTTAAGTTCCCTTGACAACCCCTTCACACCTTCATTCATAATGTGTGGAAAAGGTGGATATGGAGTTAAAGTTGTCATGACAACTTTGCTTCTAAATTATCTGTCTTTTGTAAATTGGCAACTTTGGGCTACATGCTGTTCAGCACAGCCCTTGACAGAGAATGAGTTTTTAGAAGCAGCATGAGAGATCAATAATTTGGTTTTAATATTAATAAGAATGCACATATATCTGTCCAGAGAGAATAAAGACTAAACATATGATGAATACAAGCTTCAGCTAAAGCAGAATATTTTGTGTCTTCAATCAATACCATAATGCTAGCAAGATTTTTTATTTTACTTTTAGTATTGCTCAACCTTCTTAGAGAAATAACATTCAGGTAATGCCTGTTATTGTCAAAAATTGCATATTCATAATTTCCTATCTACAGTCACCAACAGATTCATTTGTTTTGTTAGGAGCATAACCAGAAACTGCCTCCTCCTGGAGGAAACAGGTTCTCAAACACTACATGGAGACTTGCTGCAGTGGGAACTGCACGTCAAATCTCCTTGGGTAGTGTTAAACATTATTTCCTCAAATGTATTTAGCCTTTGGACTTCACAGCAGAAAGAGAGTCTTTCACAGATCACTCTGCTTGCCTCTTATTCTTACTGAGAGCACAGCATTCTACCGCCATGATCTTTGTAAAGTTACAGAAAGCAAAACACAACACAAAAAAGCCTTCGCTTTTTGTCCTGCGCTCTTGAAAGTTCCCACTGAAAAAGAAGTGCTCATTTGATCTTGTAAAAGATTTCTCCTGCAAATTATGATTTCAAGTAGTAAAGTGATCTTTAAAAAAGGTATTTCCTGAAAAATACTTTTAAAATCATAACTCTGAGTCAGACAAGAGCTTAAATCCAGTATCTGTGCACAGTAGAAAGCTCAAATTGCTTTCTAATTTGACTTTTCCTATCTGCTTCTGAAAATGTCACCAAGACCCGATGATAAAAGAAACTCAAAGAACTGCAAACCTACTATTTTTTCTCCCTCTTGTTCACTTCAAAAACGTAATCTTCATCCAGGAGAGCCTTTCCCAGAATAGGAGCTTGGCTTTAAGGCCAGTGTGTATCAAGTACAAGTCATATTCACAAACATCAGTAAACTCTGTGTCTAGCCCAGATTTTCTCCTTTCATGAGGAGAATTTATTCCTTTTAGGTAGATCCACAGCCCAAGGTCTCCACCTGCTCTGTGTTAGACCAACCAAAGTCCCCTTTTTTCACAGCTCCTTTTTGCTACTAAGCATATGCAGAGCTCCATGGAATCAGAGTAAAGGAGATTTCCCAAGTGCTGCTAAAAGGCTGATTCGCTTCCCCCAGGGGGTCCCTGTCACTTGATTAATATGTGTAGCTGTTAAAAGCTGCTCAAATGACAGTGCTAAAAAACTGAACAAGCACCACAGAGAAAAGGCTAGCTAAAATAATCGAACCATGAAAATAAAATTAATAAAAGAATGGCAAAAAGAAAACCAAATAAAAGCAGGGGGAAAATAAAGGGCAAGGATATAGACAGAGCTGACAGTCATCTGAAATCAGCTTTCTCTTCCCTCCTTACTTTCTCTTCCTCCTTCCCCCTCCCCATTTCCTAACACTTCCACTCCACTTACACAATTCTTTGGCCTCTGCTGAGAGTTTAGCATTACAAATCCTCATGCTGAATCTCATGAAGTCAAGCAGCGAAGATCACTGGGCTCAGCTTACTCCTAGTATAATCTGATCCAAATCCATGGAGTTACATGAGGGATGAGATGGAACCAGTGACGTTTTCTGAGTTTTCTGACATCCAGCTTTGGAGCTCTATAACTCCAGACAGATGATACACAGTGAAGGGTTTTTTGAACACAGCAGAGAAAGAAAAAATATGAGTTCCTTGAATGGTTTTCATCATAGTAGCTACACTACATCTGTCATATATCAGAACCATTCCCACGTTTCCTGCACAAGATTCGTAACAGCTGTAAACCCCTACCATACTTCACCAAGTTGGAAAACAAATTTCCCCATAGATGGAGAAGTATTTTTTGAGGTAAAATGGCAAGGAACACAGTGTCCTTTAGAGCAACTTAACAAAAGAAATTGTACTATTCCTGGAAAACCTTTTGCAATCTTTGCTTTTTTAGATAAAAAGTCTCTACAGTTGTTTATTCATGAAGCGATAATCCTCTCTGTCTCAGTGAAAACTTCTTCCTGGGAGATAAAAAATAGTTTGCACGAAGCTGCTGTATTGCTTTTGAGTAGTAATAACCAACTCACACCAAGGCTGTATTTTTTTATTATTTGTACTGTAATAATGCTGGGAGCACCTTGCTGGCACTGAATGTCACTGTGTTGAAATCGAGTATATACAGGTTAAGACACACCCACTGATAAGACCAATCAGATGCACTGCCTTTTAAATGGAAGAGGCAGGGAAGAAAAAAAATCAGAAAATAAGACTGCCAAAGACCTGATCCATATGGGGATGCATAGCAGACCCACTTATGGCTGATCAGCCACTGCTCTCTGTGGTTTAATCTGTTTTACAAATGGAAAATTAAAAGACTGTATAGTGTCCATGAAGCCAATTGCCTGGTTGCAGCATTTAAGTCAAAGTTTAACCAAACAAAGTTCACAATTCCTGGTCAACAGAGACCATGAAAATATTTTACCTTACCTGAATTTGGGAGTGTCTAAGGAAAACAATCATAAACCTGTTATCTGTATCTGCTACTATGAAACAGTGAGTTAAAATAACAAAAATCTACCTATCAGTTAAAATTTTTATTTGCTCTTCTGCACTCAGGAATACCTAAACAAAAGCACAAAACCCACAAATAGCTGTATATCCACATATTCACATCGTTTAGCACACTGCATTAGACGTTTACTTTCCCTTCACTATCAGTAAAACACACTATTCCATGCCATATATATGAAAGCCACACTACACAAAAATTCACACAAGATAAAATACCAAGATCAAAAGCACTCTATATCTGACAAAGACTTTTTACATACTGCAATGCATCTCTCCCCATGTACTCTATGAAGCAGGATACACGCATAACATCAGACAAGCTCATCCTTTCAGTCAGTTATTGCAGATACTGAGTTTTCTGTTTCAATGCAGAAGAAAAAAATAGTTCCAAGTTACAGACAGTTCCTTTTCTATCTCCCAGTTATCATCACTTCTCTAGGCTGAAGTGTAATCACCCTCTTTTGCACGTTACTGTTTCTACCTTCTCTCTCAAATAAGTTTCATACATTGGTGCAACTGAGGCAAAATTAATATGACTTTCCTTTTTAATATAAATCTTTTGATTTGTTGCTGAATGGACTGTTCTCAATATTGCTATCTAACTGCAAGGAACAATGTTGTTTATCATTTCCCCTCGAAAGCAGCCATCCAGATCTAGATATTACAGTACTTTGAATTTAGAAACCATGAAATATAAATGTGTTCTTACCACAGGAATTAAATGAATGTTTATTTTACATCTGAAGTACCTTTTACATTTACTTTCCATCTATACATAAAAATCCCCACTAAAACAGGCAGCTAATGCTGAAGATTTCCTCTGAATAAGATACATAGGAGTTCAAAATTAATTAAATGCAGATCATAAGAAATAAAAATATAAGTAATTACACTTAGTTACAAAACTAATGGAGCCTTTCACCTCTTTGAATATGCTGGGGCTTTTTAAGCACACTTGGGACAAATCCCTGACAAAGTCTAAATCTTGCGTGGAAGAAAAAAAATGGAATATTCTTTAAAATATTTTGAAGTATTGTTTGAAATTATTACTTTAAAACATTTTTACATATCATAAAATACACTCTAAACTGTAAATCTGAAATGAACAAGCCAATGTGATAGCTTCACTCACATTAAATTTCAGTTTTCAACTATGTTCCTTTTCAGTTTGGAAATGAAAGGACATCCCATAACTTCTGAATTTCCTATCAGATATGGAAAACTGGTCCCAGTTTTCAGGGAATACATACTTTTTTTCAGCTAAATGGTTCCTTCTGCTAGTCATACTCTCCTCTAGGCACACACTCCCACAGCGAAGCTGACTATTTAAACACTCAGTGTTCTTAAACACAGCAAAAGTTAATGAAGGAATGTCTTTTGTTGCTGACAGCACACTGGGAGTGCAGAGAACATCAAATCTTTCCCATGCCACAGAATTGAATTATCCCATACTTTTTGCACAGACTGGTACCACCCTAACAACTAAACAGGCCAAGCCTATCTCATCAGCTGACATGTTGATGCTGTGCACACACTGACTTTAGCTTGAACCAAGCTACACTGCAATGATGCTCTACAATGGACTTTTCTCTGCCTCTTCCTTAAAGAGAGGAGACACACAGGACTTGTAAATATTCAAAACCGATTACATTAGAGCATGCCTCAGAATCCTAGAATTACTGAAGTGGAAGAGGACATCCAGATTCATTGGGTAACAGAATATAACACTGATGAGACCTTACTGCTCACGGAAATCCTTTCTTCAGCCAGTGTCCTTAAGATCTACCAGACCTCTTAAATGTCAGTAAAGAAGTGGTAAAGAAGTGTCACCTTTCCAAAATGACAAGACAAATAAAACCTTCTATCTACAATCTAGAATCATCCTCACTACAGATCAATGCCAAGTGTGTCCTGGGCTGCATCCCCAGCAGCCAGGCCAGCAGGTCAAGGGAGGGGGTGACTCTCTCCTACTCAGCTCTGCTGAGACCCCACTTGTAGATCAGATGTTAAGGAAGGTTCAGCAAGGGACAGGAAGAGGAGGTTTAGCAAAGGGATGGGGGAGGAGGGCCAGGAAGGGACAGAAGTTTTGAGTTGGGTGTCCAGGTGAAGACAGAGCTTAGGCCGTAAAAAGGCAAGGGAGGATGAAGCTGAGGCCTGTGCAGGTTGAAGGGAGGAGAGGATGCTGGGCCAAGGGGGAAAAAGGGAGGCTGGGATACACAGCACCTCAGCTCAGCCCTCGGTCCCTCCCACTGACCAGCTGCTGCTCAGTGGTGGCCCCAGAGCTTGGGCCCACAGTGCTCCCCTTTCAGGACAGCTACAAGACAATGCTGAGACTATTCCTTATCTCAGCACCCAGGGCCACTTCATTCCATGGAGAGGAGTCTTCCACCCTCATGAATTGCTCCCTACTGAAACAAATTTGCTAGTCACCGTAATTAGGTTAGCTAGTTTAATCAGTAAAAACAAAAGACAACTGAAAAACAGGGGTATGAGTTAAACCCAAACCCTGATGGCAAGCCAGAGTCCAAGAAAACAGCAAGCATGTGCTGCTGGGTGCTCCGTTGGTCAGGGGTATCACAGGAATACCTGGCCCCTCCCCAGAGGAGCCCTTTCATAGCTTTGGGTGGGATCAGTCCCATCTCAATTCCAACTGGCTCGTTTCTGGGGGCTCTCATTCCTCCATTCGGATGGTGCATTTCTGTCCAATCATTTCTCCAGAGCATCGTGTGATTGCTTCCCAAAATGGTCCAATGCCACTTGGCATGATGTCACCTTATCCACTGGGGTTCTTCTGGAAAGTTCCTCTCATTATCCCTTATCTTCCATTCCATCCTACCTCTAGTGGTTACATAAAAACATTACACTCATACATGGAATTGCGCTGTTCAATTAACTACAACTTGTAATCACAACCAACTAACAGGCCCAGCCCCGATCAACTCATTAACTTTATAGTGTTTCAATATTAACCAGCCTACAAAAGCCAACCCACTTATAACACTACCATTAGACCAAATTATCCTCCAGATCCTCCCTCAGCCTCTGATTACCACTTCTGTGCAGTTCCAATTGCAACTACCCCTTCAGGGGTCTCATGTCCCCCCAAGCCCACCCATGAAACCAGCAGTGCCCTAAACTGCTGCCACCGCTCCAGAGTGCCTGGCACCTCTATCCCTGCTGGCCCAAGGGCAGTGGGGCCCCACTTTTTCTTTGGGATGTGCTTGGACAGGAGCCCTGCATGACCCCAGACAGGGAAGGGAAAGCGATTCTGCACCAGCACACAGCTCACCATTGTGCCGAGCACCCCTTCACCCTGGCATGCCCTCGGCAGGCTCCCTGCAGGTGCTCCCCCTGCCCACCCAGGTGCCCTGGCACCAGCACACCCGCTGGGATACCAGAGGCTCCCACACCCCACTCGGGGGGCAGTGGTGCCCGGTGCCAGCCCGTACCCACTGCCGGGGGACACAGCGGCGAGCGGCTCAGGAGGGGCTGGAACATCACCACGGAAATCAGGGCTGGCAGCTGATGGAAGCCCGCGGTGTGCCTGCGGGACGGGGAAACTCTGAGGGTGCTACAGACTGGGAAGAGGGAAGAGGAGGAGGAGCAGGACCTTCACACCCAGCCCCCAGCCCGCGGCAGCGCTGCCTTGTATCAGAACCAGCGGTGGCGCCCTGTCCCCCACCCCCCTCGCGTCTGCACGGCGGCATCCTGTCAGCCCCGCCAGTCTGTGCAGACGCGGGGATGCCCTGCAGGAGGCCGGGAGCCAGGCGGAGCCCCGCTCCGGTGGATGCCCGCCGCTGGGAACGCCGCTCCGCACCCACGGCGCCTGAAGCGGCACCGGCCCCGCGCCGCCGCCGCGCGCGCGCTCCTCCTCCTTCCCCACGGCGCCACCCAGCGGCTGCGGCGCGTGCGGCACCCCCGGCGGCGGCAACGGGGATGGGAGCCGCCGTCCTCTTAATTTCCTTCTCATTATTACACTGGATTTAGCTCCAAGGGAATTGGTGCGAGCCGACTGGCTTCGGAATCCTGAAGGTTCCTCGAAGCCTTCAGGAGTTGCCTGGCGCGGTGTCTCCACCCCAGGGGAGAGCCCTCGACCCAAGCGGAGAGCCTCCGATCGGAGAGTCTTTGCCCCAGGGGGAGTGCCCTTGATCCAAGGGAAGAGCTTCCGACCCAAGAGAAGGGCCCTCGATCCAAGGGGAGAGCTATTAACCTAGGGGGAGAGCTCCCAATGCAAGGGGAGCACCCCAGACCCAAAAGGAGAGCCCCTAGCTGCCAATCCACCACTCCAAGAAGGACCGACCCCACTGAGACACACACACAGACACACACACAGACCCGCAGACACACAGAGACACAGACACACATACAGACACACACAGAGACACACACAGACACACAGACACAGACACAGAGACACACAGAGACACACACAGAGACACACACAGAGACACACACAGACACACAGATACACACAGACACACACAGAGACACACCGACCACACCGACCACACCGGAGAGGTTCCACTTACTCCCTGCTCACACCTAATCCACAAACATCATCATATTAGCCCTCACTCACGGGAGTTTTGCCTTCTGCCCCACCACAGCAAAAGTGTCATCATCTCTATGGAACTTCCATCAATTTTTGCCCAAGACTTAGGTATCTTGGCTGGTCGCTGGTTTGTTTTGGTTTTTTTTTTTTCAAGGTTTAGAATCACTATTTGGAAGGCTCATGGCTCTTGGAAAAGCTGGTATGTAGGTGGACAGTACAGAGTTGAAAGTGACGCCTTAGCTGTGGTAAAGGTCTTTTTTAAAAAAGGGCCATTCAGCAGCACTTTCAAGAAAACTATGGTCTTGGCTGCTAATTTTCCCAAGAAATTTGACCACCACCCCTCTCAGCCCAACCAAATCAGTTTAGTAATTCATATTTAAAACATGAACTGTTCTGAATAGACACACTAGTCACATGGAAAGCTGGTTCTCCCAGACAAGAAGGATTGCACTGGTGTGCAAGCATAGAATTATGAATAAGAACTGTACTTTTCAAAAGTTGTTTTCAATTTGATTTAAGTATTGTTTTGCACCACTTACTAGCTATGCATTTTTTGTTAGAGTACTGGAAGAAAGGTGTGATCAAAATCAAAGTGAACTTGCTAAAAATTTCTACACTATTGACTGAAAATATTTCTGCTGTCCTCACCAAAGCTTTGTTTGACATCTTCTCCTTCTAGCAAAACAAATTATGTCTGTCAGCAAGAACACTGGGTGTGCTGGCCCAATTTTATATTATTTATTTTAAGTGTGATGTCGTATTACTCTGTCTGAACACAAATCTTCCAGTTGATTTAAAAATGTGTATAACTCTGGGAAATCTGTTTCAGCATTGATGAGAAATGGCACCATTTATATGATGTTCAGTGTTGACATGGTTACCTTTGTGAGTGCAAGAGAAAATGAAAAAGAAAGGGAGAATATCTTCCGATAGTTTTCCCTGCATCAATTATCCTAAGTTATTAGACACAAGTATTTTTCTTTTGGTTTGTGTATCAAGTGAGAAATTCATGTTGCAAAACCACCAGCAACAAACAGAGACCTGGTTTGATTAGCAAGAGAATTATGGTTTTGATCCCAGATGCTGTGGCTTATGCACATTACTGGCTCAAGTGTCAGGAGTTTTTGACCTCAAAGCCATATCCAGCAAGCCATCTGGATCAAACTCACAGCCCATTTAACATGAGCTAGGAACATTTATCAGGTCAATAAAGCTTTCAAAGTAGCAGCCATCTCATAGTATGAGGCTTATTATGGAACCAGCATCAGCAGTAGAAGATGTCAGAACATGTTAGCCCCATTCCTCACATTATGATGTGAAAGAAGCTCTCCTTAGGGTGAAAGACATGTCAGACAGCACAAGTAAGAGTTAAGCAGGTGACTAGGATCAATGAACAGAAATATGTCTGCGCCTGATAAGATTTATTCACTGTTCAAAATGGGGTCTTGCCAGCACAGGAGACAAGCCAGATGGCAGATGTCACTGCTCAGGAATTAAAACCCTTACAGATCAACCTTGGTTCCACCTTTATTGATACTATGCATTACCAAACAGTAAAAATTTGATCTGGGTCAGACAAGAGCACATGACTGTATTTGTCATGCTAGAAAAAAATTGATAAGGTATTTATATCAACTTCTTACCACTTGGAAAAGATAATCAATACTCAGTCCACTGTAAAAGGAGAATGACATGAGACAGTTTCTCTTCTGGAACAGAGTCCACTGGCACAAAGTCATCCCTTCAAAAGGGAAAAGCATTCCATTTGAATTGGCAGAATGAGCTTGCATTAGTTATGTGCTTGTCCCATATCTCCCTGTTGTTTTCATCTGATTTAGCCTCTTAAAATAAAGCTGCATGCCACAACTTCAGTGTCATGCGTGTCCAGCATTTTATAAAAGTCCAAATTCATCACTGGAAACTCAAGCTAGGAGGTATTGCCTTTAGGATGCATATAGAATTTATCTCATCTAAATTAAGTTGTCAATAAAGTAGGCATCTACATCAAAGCTGGCCATCAGAGCCTAACATGATGGCAAAGAGAAAAAAAAGGAACACGTGGAACATGACTCACCGGGTTTAGTTTAGAAGCCCTTTTCACAACATGATGACTCTAACCCTGGGAGTCACCATTCTTTACATTCACCTGAAAGAGAACCAGCTGAAATGTAGTCATCTTTATGATATTTACGTAGTCAAGTGAATCCCACAAAAGTAAATTAGAACAAAACTACCTTTTTAGCCTGCATCTGGCTGTTTACTGTCAGGTGCCTGCTACTTTTCCATGGTTGTTGAACTTGGCTGTATTTTATCCCTTGAATGAAAGTCAACCCGTCTTCCCAGAAGCTTATAATTCACCTTAGAGGATTACCAGAAATATTTTATCACCTGGTCTGGTGTTTAAATACTTCCTAAAACAATCTGCTAGACAGGAAAAAATGAGAGGGGGAGATCATTCAGGGAACTCTATCAGGAGACTAAGTGGACTGTGAAATGCTCAAATATATAGTAATTGTCAACTTAATAGAGAATGTATTCTGATTGGTAGTGGGAAGTCATTTAAACAATTAGAAAGATTCTGATTTGTCAGTACAGTAATCCCACAATTACATTTAAAAAATATCAGCCAGGACATTGGAAATTATAATAACTAAAGAAGATGCCTAATTTTTTGATTTTTGATTTTTGATCCTTGATTTTTGCTACTGAAAAACTAGAAGCACAAATAAACTTTTTAGGGGACTAGTGATTTATATTTCTGCAGTTAGGCAATGCCTGCTGAAACCACTTTCAAGGTGGTCAATGGTCAGGACGTTGGATGATCCAAATGCGTTCCAAAAAGGTGTTCCAAAAACCCAGGCATTTAGAATTACTCAGATGGCTTTCCTAAACACTAAGTCATCACTATAAGAAACACTTCCTGAATCTTTGTCCTCTTACTGGCTTGCATTTTTAGGAGAGGCAGACAGACTGTGGACGTGCCTCTGAAGACGGCTGGAGACAGATGGAAGCTCTCTCTGTCCATGTGCTGAGCTGGGCATATGCAAGGGAAATGCTGCTCAGCAGTTGTGTGGCTGTATTAGCACAGCAGTGTCAACACAGCTACATGACTTCTGGAGCACAACAGATGAGGCACAGCACTGTGCAAACACAGCCAAACAGCTTCTGGATGGTGTTTGGTGTAGCCCAGTAAATACAACTTTTTTTTGCCATTCCCACTAAAAGGCCACATGTTTTTTATTGACCTGACAGAAAAGGGTGTCAGCGTATGTTTGGGCTTGCCCTGGCCTCAGCTGATAATGAGCTTGTTTTGTTTAACTGGGGGAGGAAATGTCCAGCAGTCAGGTTTGCTTTGAGTTAGCTCTAGTTTATAGTAATAACGAGTAGATTTTCTGTGTAGATTAAACTACCTGTGAACCTAAAATAAAATATGGCTTGCAAGAATGCAAACACAGGGTGTAGTGGAGGTCCCAGACTGTAAACACAAATCCCAGTGGTCAGTCAGTGGTCACTGCAGGCAGGCAACTGTCTAAACCACTTTAGATATAAAAAAGGGACCACAAAACAGAATAATTGAGGACTAAAGAAAATAAAGTCCATGTAATGCAGGCTGTATTAAGAAAATAATGAAACATAAACCCAAACTGACCCCAAAATAGATGAAGAAGGGATCTCCAGCCATCAAACCCTGCCAGATAAGAACTGAGGACACTGGTGGCTGCTGACATTCCCTCCAGCCCTGCTGCTGTCAGCCCCAGGAGTGAGAAGGACATGGGAAGGGTGGCGCAACACCAGAGAAAAGAGGAAAGTACTCTAAGTTTGCAGTTAATAGGATTCGGGGCTTAACACAGAACTTCTCTGCAATTGCCTGAAAAGAAAGACAGTGGCTTTTTTCCTCAAAACATATTCACCCTAATATTCATTTAACTTCATTTTAGATATTTACAGTGGGAGCCCTGGTGGTGTAGTGGTTAAGCACACGGCATAGCAATTGCCAGGGCCCAGGTTCGATCCTGGCCAGGCTGCTCCCCGGGCAGGCAGAGCTCGTTAGCCCTGCAAGGGGGCAATCTGCCTACGTCCTGAGGAGGACCTCAGCTGCCACTGTCCAGAATCGCTTTGGCCCGGCAGATTGAACCTCGGGATTAAAGGGTGGGCTCAGATCTGCGCGCCCTGTGTCTCACCTAAAAAATCCAATGCGCAGGCTGGGAGGTCTGAAAAGAAAAGAGGCCTCCCCCGGATCTTCGTACACAAAGGCTGGCCAGCAAAAAAAAAAAAGATATTTACAGTGTAAACATCTACATTTGATCTAGCCATTCTAGGCTTGTTTTATAGTCACTTGAGTAAATCAGGTACTTTTAGGGCATGGATTATCTAATCTGTTTTAGTAATTAAAAAATAACAGGAATTGCACCCTAGAATAATTCATCTTCCTACATTGACTATAAAAGGGTTCAAGGCAACTAATTCAGAGAGGGAGATTTACCAGAACTTTTACCTGTAAGAATGTGATTCCTGCCTTCTGAATTCATGCCAGTCTGTTTATTCCTGTCTTACTTTATTTACAGATTATTTCAATGGGCAATTACTCCTTGGACTGAAATCCCTTAGAAAGCATGGCCCCAGGATTTAATTTTGAAACAACACCGTTGGAGGTACAGATCACTCATTTGGAAGAATCTTGCATTGTACCAATAATAACAACAACAGAAATAATAAACAAAGGCCATAATTTCAACACTATTGCTGGAAGAAATAGATGGGAACTGTAAAAAAATCAATGCCTTTTTAGGAGGCAGTTCAGCATCTTCCTGAATTGGGGTCTTACTAGGAAAATAATATTTAAGTTAGGAGATGAGGAAGCTCAGCTACAAGCAAAGGTTAAGGCACAACTACATAAGTAGAGGGAGAACTTCGGCAGCAAGTCCCATAGGAAACAAGGAGGATTTCATGCATCTCATCCCCATTTTACGCTAACCAACACATTATTAGGGCATCATAAAGGACAGGCCCACCCTGAGCTTGAGGCTTCCCAGCAGAGAGTACTTTCCTGATCCCACAGCAGTGTGGCTGCCTCCAGCATGAGAGGAACCAACCATGTGAGGCACGCATTACCAAGCCAGTCTCTGGAGGAGACAGCTCGGCTCTGTGCACTTTTATAGCCCCATAAACGACAATACTAACAATTTACTAACTTCTGATAAAGACCAGCTTCTTGGGAATTGCTGATACCTCTATTTCTATGGGAAATGAATCTCTCTGGAAGCTTTGCTCTGCTGCTTTCTGAGCACATGAAAGTGCAGCTGAAATCCTTAATTGCAAATTAGACTTTTGACAGGGGAAAGCAGAGCAGACGGGTTGAAATAGCCTTAAAGTGCTTTTCTCTTCCTGATGGCAGAAGAGTTCATAATCCAGACAAATTAACTGATTGGAACAAACAGCATTAAGGCAACACTGTGCAATGTTGCGGCTGGCAGCTGGTGGCCAGACACTAGAACATACTTAACCAATTAGCGCTGTCCCCCGCACCAGCCAAAATGTGCATTTAGAACAACTGAGATGTGATCTGGGACATTTTGTGGTCCACATACAGCAGCTTTACCAGGTGGGCCAGAAAAGTGAGATTCTCAGTGGATGAGTTAGCTGGGGCTGTAATAAACCTAAATCTGCTGGAAGTCAGTCTTTGCATATCTTATTGGCAGAACCACTCCAGGTTTAGCTGAGCTGTCTTTTTTGGCTTTATAACACCTCAAGGAGATTTTAAAGGCATTTTGTGATTACTGATGCCTTTCCATACTTAAAAAAAATAGGCTGAGGATCTTTCAGGATATTCTTCTTCTGCCACTGTAACAGTTACACTTACAGAATAATTATTCTTGGTACTCATACAGTACCTTCCATCCGCTTTCATAACAAGTTCAAAGAATTAACAAGCTAGAAGTTAATTTTCAAACTCAGCTTCAGTGGCTCAGCAGTCCTAAAAAAACACAATCATCTGTCTGTGTTCTCTGCCTACAGGTTTAGGCACTTAAGTCACTCATATCTGAAAAAGTAAGCTGTAGAGGCTTGAGGGAGAGCTGGGAAGACATCACAGATCTCACTACACTTAGTCATGTATCTTTGCCAAAAGACTGTGTTTCAGCTTAAGCCTCAATGATATGAGTGAAACTTTTTTTTTCTCTAACATACCATGGGAGTGCTGGCTTGCTAACACCCTGGCAGCACAGTGTGCCCGGTGGAGAATCCAAGCATCTGAGACCAGCATTTTCTCTCCCTAATGGCCCACGGCTTGGCAAAATGATTTGCCTTGGGTTTCTATCCTGTCCTCACAGAGTGGCAATGACATTGCTGAAATTAATCTGTCTATTCACTGAGTATATTAGTTTAATTTCAGTTCTGAGAGTAATGAACCTCATTTTTGATACACAGATTCATGATTGATTCTGAAAGTTTTTGCTGCCTAGATATCCGACACTTACCTACCCATGGTGACCGTACTATCCAAAATGCTTCAGAATTATTAATGAATTCTGCTTTCAATGTAGAGTCATTAGGAAGCAGTACTCAAATTTGCATTCCCTTTGCAGAAAGAAATCTGCAACTAGAATGCTGAAATCCTAATTTCACTGATCCTTAATGCCTTGAACCTGGAACATTTCACATTTTCTCTTAAATCAAAAGCACTCTACCTGATTTCAGTTGTGTACATTACAGTAAGGTGACTCATGCCCTAGAAATGCCTTTCTCTTGTTTCCATCAACTAAGAAGGCCTGGACAGCTCAGTGGAGGAAAAAAAAAATCTCTGCAGGGTAGGCGCAGAGTTAGGTTAAAAAAATACCAGTCAGGGAGTGGGAGAGAGGCTGTGGCACTATGCTGCACATGCACTTGCAGACAGGAGAGAATCAAAAGTGTGAGACATCACAGGTTTCAGGAGAACTCCCAAAACAAACTCTCCAGAGTATTCTAGCCAATTTACATATTGTACTATCTGAAATTAAAGGGAAAAAAAAAAGGCTCTGGTAACTTCACACATCACTGAAATGAACTCCCTTAGGAGTTTGGCTTGGCTTTTCAGCAGTGTGAAATCTGTTTTCACTTTCTAAACAAAATATTACAACAAAAATAGAAGTAGAGGCAGAAAAAAGTGAGGTTTGTGAATTCTGAGTTATCCATTTGACTCAGAAGGCTGTATTCAATAGCTGTGCGCAATTTTTGCTAAAAATATATTCATTAAATCTATTTAGCATTTTTGGTATTTTTGAAGTGTTTATCTACAAAGCAAAATATTTCAAGACTGTTTCTAATTTACCTTTTGGGCTAACTTTAAAGCAGTAGAAAACAATATGCAATAAATTGCTTTCCAGTAATAAAATGAGTTTACTGATGTTTATCAAATGCCTGTCTCTGACTAAATTCAAGAGAATTCAGTATAATCATCAAGTCTACTACGTGTGGTCCAGAGTCCCTTATCAGCACTCCTAGCATTATGTAACCCTTCTTGATACTCCTCAGACTGCTTCTGACTGTGCCACATGAAACCACAGCAGTGGATAATAGTCAGCATCCTGTACAAGGCTGGGTGGTCTCTCAGTGACATCCCTGATAAGAGCCACCAGTACACAGCACACCTCTCTAAAGAGTTCCTCAGGTCTGCAGATGGCTTTATCCACCTCTTGTCTTTCTTGTAATAAGGGGCCCAAAATGGTACACAGGATTCCAGATGCAGCCTCATCAATGCTGAGTACAGGGGGACGGTCACTTCCCTGGTCCTGCTGGCCACACCATTACTGATCCAGGCAAGGATGCCATTGGCCTTCTTGGCCACCTGGGCACATGCTGGCTCATGTTCAGTCCCTGTTGACCAGCACTCTGAGGGCCTTTTCTGCCAGACAGCTTCCTAGCCCCTGCCCCAGCCGGTAGCACTACTTGGGGTTGTTGTGACCCAGGTGCAGGACCTGGCACTTGGTCTTGTTCAGCCTCATACAAATGACCCCAGTCCATCACTCCAGCCTGTCCAGATACCTCTGCAGAGCCTTTCTGTCCTCCAGGAGATCAACATTCCTGCCCAAGTTGGTGTCATCTGCAAACTGACTGAGGGTGCTCTCGATGACCTCATCCAGATCATTGGTACACAAATTAAATAGGACTGGCTCAAGTACTGAGTCCCAAAATGGGTTAATTCTATTTCATTTAGGCTCATTTTGACAGACTAGCCATTTGACTGGATTGAGTTAGATTGAGATGGGCATTATCTTACATACATAATGAACATATTTTCAGTTATTACTGAAACTGCTAAAGTCCAAATAATAACTTTAAGTGACTGAGAAGGAACTTTAGCCTACCATGACTCACTGCTCCAACTGTCCATCTGAGGACTTTCACATCCTATCCACCTCTAAATCAAGGGGATGCAGACACTACTTGCTCTTTCCCAGCCATCTGCATTCACACTGTATTCATTGCTCTTATGTTTAAAACCATACGTAAAATTTACTGTTATCCCCTGCATATTGTGTAGCCTTATCAATAACCCCTTTCCTTTCCTTTCCTTTCCTTTCCTTTCCTTTCCTTTCCTTTCCTTTCCTTTCCTTTCCTTTCCCTTTCCCTTTCCCTTTCCCTTTCCCTCTTTCCCTTCCTTTTCCGCCCTCCCCCAAGTTTTTCTAATCCTGACATCTCATCAGGTTTTAAGCATACAAACACCATACTTCAGGCTGTTGCTTTGCAGAGCTGATGGTGCAGCCTTCATGTAGGCAGTGGCTCTTTATCTGGAGTGGGCTCAGTGCATGGCTGGGTTTGGGTTTAGGCAAAACAAAGCCTGTGAGTGCCTCAGGAGTTAGTTTCACAGCGTGCTCCCTGCTGGTTTTTTTAGTTCTTTCATATGCAGAAGTCAATACTTTTGTAGAGATTATCCTTTTAAATCAATGTCAGCTGACTTAAACTCAGATCAGCTTACACAAAGTCTGATAGTATTTGAAGCTGCAGGAAGAATGTGTGTAAGCAGGGAATTTCATGCTGAAAGTTGGCCATTAGTGTAGATCCAGGCTCTGTTAAAGCATTTTGCAGCTTCTTTAGTGTCTACATACGACATGACAGTGGATTTACAACATGCTGTGACAGCCCCTCCAGCAGGACAGTGCCATTAATCTTCAGGCAGGCTACTGAGATCAGCACTGATTTCGTGTTCAGATCCCCAAATCCAGGATCCTGTGCCCAGCAGGACCGTGATGGAATAAGCGTGTTCCAGAGGCACAGGCCTTGATCTCAGCCTGGGCTCCCGTAACTCATATTTAATCATAATACTTTTCACAGCTCTTCTGCAGGCTGTGATGTGGTGACTGAAGACAGTCAAGCATTTAAGCACATGATTAACCTAAAGTGTTTGAAGGGAATTGTTGACTTCAGCAGAGCTGCTTGTATGCTTGGAGTTAAAATGCACTCAAGTGCTTTACAGTTCAGTTAATTATCATTAAATACCTGCAACACAGAAACGTGGAGATGACACAACCACAGAAGTACTGCAGAATACATCTCCTCGAGCAATGATAGCAAATCTTTGTTTTAGATGCACCTTTGAAGTACGTTTCAACATTAAACCAAGAGGATATTTCACTATTATAGAAGACCATGATAGACTCAACATGCAAAACAGGAATATGCTTAACCTGCTTCCAAGACATGCCTGCTTCCCAGACTAATTGTAAAATAAATAAACTAATTGAAATTAAACAGATGCTAGTAGTTAATTACAGAATATTGAAAACTTTGTAAGGGAAGGGGCAAGTCATATGTAGACATCATTTTGCAAAATAAAATACAATAAAACGCTGGGTTTGTTGGTTGGGTTTTTTTTTTTTTTCTCCTGTGATGTATGGGCAGGAACCCATGCTGGGGTCCTGCTCGCGGTGCTGAGGACACTCTGGCAGGCTCCCCTGCCGTTCGCGGGGAGNGCGGGGGATGCGAGGATGCGGGGGATGCGGGGGATACGGGGATGAGGGGGATGCAGGGGATGCGGGGGATGAAGGGGATGCGGGAGCTCATGCCAGCGGCTCCCGCGCGGCAGCAGCGGCCCCTGCCGGCCCCGAGCGCAGCGCGCCGACGATTCCCACCCTTGTCCTGGGGTCACAAACATTTTTTTTTGTCCCGGTCGGTGTCAGATTGACCGGGACTGTGCCCGGGTCCGGCCCTTCCTTCTCCCCGGTAATGCCGCGGGTGGTGGCAGCGGTGCTTTTCTGTGCGTTTGCCTCACTTATTCCCCTTGAAAAGTACCAAGAAAGAGCAAGTTTGGCTGATGGTTCCCTCACCAGTGCACTGACAACCGTGATTTCCAGGATGGGTTAAATTATGCAGGGAAAGGCAGGAAGGGAGGCTGAGAGACGTGAAATACAAGACACTTTGCGTGATTTGCATTTTAGTTTCTTATATTGATTACTGTGAGATCCAGGGGGTGAAATAAAAGGAGAAAGAAAAAAGCAGTTGGCAGGTCTCCCACTCCAAATATTTTCAAAATTATTATACGTTTTATTAATCGAGGTTAAAGTAACCTCATTTGGCCAGTATTAATGAAAACGTAGGGTATGTGTTAACTAAAAATCACTTCGGCATAGCAAATTGAGATGCATTGGAATTCGGGGCAAGCAGTTGTCAGCGCGCGGGTTCCAGGTGCCATCTACTGGGCACATCCCATGCTGGAAAGGGACAAAGTTGCCCATGACAGGGTGTTAAAGGTTTGATGTGAAAATACACACACAAAGTTCTCTGTAGACACTAAAGACAGAAAACGTGTTTTGGCAGGTAAGTACAGCTCAGAGCATAAGCATGATTCATGTCAGGAACACCACTCCCAAGCACCTAAAAACCAAAGGTCACCTTGAAAAAGGATATACTGTGCAAAAAAAGCCAAATAATTACTTGAGACTATAAAAAAAAAATCAATAAAAAACATCAACGCCCCTGCCCCCCCAAAAGTACAAACCAAAATAAGCCTAAAGTAAACACAAATGCATCACGACTGGCTCACAGCATAAGCCATGCAATGCAAGTGCACTGCAGTCAGCAGGGCTTTCTATCCATTTCAGGTTTTGGGCTGGAGTCAGCCTGGCAGTTCTACCTGGCTTTTCTGAGTAAGCATCCTTCACGATTGATGACTCTCAGTCTCTTTTCAATGACTTTGTTTCAGCACTGCACCAGAACCAGAAGGGATCAACCCCTTCTAACTGAAGTGAGAGTCCCTACCTGGGCAGCTCACAGCCTGAATTAGAGCAAGCAGGTCCCTTTAGGACAGTGTTAGCAGAACTGGCTTTTTGGATCCTGGACTAATAAAACCCCAGATTATTCTGCAAATTAAGCAGTCTTTTGTGAGCTACAGTTCTGGCTTTTAGGCCCCTTCTAAATTTCTTTGATCTGCTATAAAGCAAAGCTGCCATGCAGTTTAAATTCATTTATCTTTCTATTGCATCAGATTAAGAGTACCCATATGGTAATTTCCTCTATCCTTCTCCATCTATCTCTCTCTACCCCTCACTCACATCTCCCAAGGCTGTAGATAGACAAACAATCAGACTTCTTTGTTGATTTCTTTTCAGTGGTGTTTCATTTTAATAGGACCAGTGGGAATTAGCCTGCTTAATAAGAGAAGCTTTGAAACTTTTTATTTAAACAAATCTTACTCCAAACGGTGAGGAACAGGCAGAACTGGGGAAAAAAATTACGAACTCCCTTAAATCTGAACAAAAAGGTTAACCAAAATGACATGCTGATGCAAGGTACTAACCATTTTATTTGGGTAAATTTGAATGTGTGGTTTCTAATATGAACATATGTATAATTTACAAAAAGTTGTCAGTAATTTATAGGTTAAAACAAAATTAATTTGAAATATGAGGCAAGGATTTCTCAATTTTGAAAATATTAATATATTCACAATTTTGAAAAATGCTCTGAGCAATCTTTAACTTCAGAGGGTAATTTCAACTAACCCATTTATATGACATTTTGTACAAAAAAAATGTCACTTTTTTGAAAAACCAGTTTCTCAAATAGTTACCAAATCACTACAGCTTTTTAGCAACTACTGATTTTTCATCGGATCAGAATAAAAGCAAACCCAACAAGAAAGCAATTTCCTGAGACCATACTGGATAAATTCAGAAATCCATCTCTGTCCCAAAATATAATCAGTGTTATATAATCTACAATCACCAGAAAAAGATAAATCAGCACCTGTCAACTAATGAGGAAGGGTTATCATTACATTATCCCTTAGTAACAGCTCTTTCTCCTTTCCTCAAAAATCACTTTTAAAAACCTGCTTTAAATGCCTATTTGAAAAGACTGCTGTTATAAAATATAAATTCCCATGCTAAAAAATCTCTTAAGATTCTTTCTCTAGAACCACATTCTAACAAGAAAGCAGTAAAATGGCATACTTTATGAAAGATAAAAATACTTTACGTTGGCAGTTAAGAAAAGGGCTGGTTCTGGGTCATTCATTCTGTTTCTGTTGACACAGCAGAGGCAGCATAAAGAAAGATCTGCCAGATGCTTCTGAACCGCTGTAACAGGAGAGAAGGACACATTCCCAAGTTTTGAAGTTCACAAGAGGTCTGGCCCCAGTCCATGGGTCAAGTGTTTACTGGAAGGGGACATATCTATTTTGCAACTTTGCTTTCAAGCCAGGCAGCATCGTCCTCTACCCTTGACCACACAGCCCTAATCTAAGAAAGGGAACCATTGTATATTCTTTCTTATCATTCTCCATGATTTCTCCTCTGTTTCCTCCTCCACTGCTTCCCTTTGCACCCTGGTTTAGATGTGAGCAAGTCAGCCCTGTGAGCTTTGCACCCAGAGCAGGCTAGAAGACCTGCAGCCCACAGCAATCTTTATGCTGAATTGGTATAAAATATCCTTAAATATCCTTATATCCTTTATAAAATATCATTCCTGCTCCCACCACCACCACTAGTCACCATGATCCTTCTGGAGGGTGCTCCACAGAATTTTGCTGTTTGCTTAAATATAACTGTGGACTAAACAGTTAATTTTGGCTAAGCAAAATACCCTAGGGGTCTAAAGGAGGGAAGAAACTACAGCCAGTTTAGAGTGCAAATCTCTCCAGCTGCAAAACACTTCTCAGCACTAATCATTTAACCATGCTCAAATGGAAAAAGTGGTCACCCTGAGTTTGCCTGAATGCATATGTGAACCAAGCTTGTTGTTTTGCCTGAAAATTTTCTTTATGAGCATAGTAGTGGCGTCTTGTCTTGTCTGTATTAAGTTTTCAGGAGCTTCTCTCAACTTCTTTTACTTTCTTCAGCTTCCTAGCTAAAATGCTGAGGACTGCCCATGTTCTTACTTGCCTGGCACTGTCAGGGGAAGAAGGGGATGATTTAATAACTTAAGGCTACAGAAATGTTTTCAGCCAGAACAACAATCCAATTCCAAAGTTCTCTGAGATTTGATTCATGGTGTTTACAAAACTGTGGTTCTGTGACCTCCACTTGTCATTGCAATCATAAATAACTGGCTTTCTCCCTCTGTTCTTTTTTGTTTCCCATTATCCACCCTCTGTCTCTTACTTTGTCCTTAAATCATACGTTCTAAGGAACAGAGACCATCTTTTCACAATAATCAACAGTGCAGGACTATGTGTGAGCTGGTGGTGCTTCTCTAATACAAGTAATGATTACTCAGAGCAACAACAGTGAGTGGAAACTGAAATACCCCTTCTCTGCCTCCCCTGTGAGCAACTGGCATCAGGTTACTGGGGTTTGAGCTGCACGAGGTACATGGGCAAAACAGAGACCCAGCAATCTTACAATTGCGTTGTAGTGTTCTGCTCTGCACTCTTCTGTTTACAAACAACATTAAGCAGTTTGCAACTGCGATGCTTGGAATTTAACGTGTCATTTTAGCCACCATTTCATCAACTTCAAGTGTGAGGTACTTAAGTTTAATGGAATCAAAAAAATGAATACTGTACAAAAAGCGTCATCTCAAAATATGTTATGGTGTGCTATTGAAGGAGACACTTAATGTGAAGGCAGAAATCCTTGTCATTGCATATAATTACATCCAAATGTAAGAAATTCCAAAGTGTTTGGTAGAACCAATCAGAAATCTCAAGTAAATTTTTCATTGTGACCAGTTTTGCTCACAATTGGTTATATCATCAATATATTGGTAGGACAGAGGGAGAGATTTCAGACAGAAAGAAGTTGTTTAAATCTTTTAGGGGAATATATAAAGAGTAATAATCAGATTTTGTTTTAATAAGCCAAATTACACAAAAATCAAAAGGGGGAGGGGAACACAAAAGCCTTTTAACAAATGAAAATTACTGTCAGCACGAGTTTTAAAGTTAATCTACTGGCAAACATCCATATCTAATAAAAGCAACTTTACCAACACTCCCCACCAAGAACTTTCTTTCCCTCCCCCAATATCCCCATGTGCTGAAAAAGTAGCCATGACAATTCTTAAGCATGTTGTATAGCTAAAATATAAGGCACCAGTTAATGAACTATGTACCCCTAGATCTGAATAGGAAAGTATGTCACATATGCTTAGATAACATCGGAAATAGAAAAGTCATGGGAAAGGAACTGAAAAACTGCATTAGCCTAAGAAATCTAAGATAAAAATCTAGCCCAGACCTCTAAGGGCACAGGTCTTTGAGGTCTTTCACGTGACCAAATTATTTCATCAGTCACAGTGTCCAGGGGCAATTCAGTCTGTGATTGCTTACTTAGTAAATGGCTTTCTTTTTTTCAGGCCCACTTCACCTTGCTGAAAATGCTGCTGCTCTGCACCAAGTACTGTCTGAATGTGTGGCGAAAGGTGGTAGAGGTTTGAATATTTCTGATCTATATAATCTCAAAGGAAGTGGATAATCTCAGCAGCTGAGATCCTGTGCTGACCTCTGTCTGCTTGTCTGTGGTTCTGATAATTTCTAGTCAGAATTTCAAGACAGGAGGTTTGTGTAACGCTCTTTCATTTGGCTTTTCCTTTTGGCTTACCAGAGACCACATCCCAACCTCAATACCATGTAAGCTGGGCTCGCGTGAACTCAAAGGCTATTTCTGGAGGGACAGAACAAGCACAGAGCAGAGGGGATAGTAAATACAGAGTTAGGGTGAGGAAAAACCCGACTGCACCATCTGGTGTCTGCAAAGACCATATCTATGCTAAGGACACTGGATGAACACAGTTTGTTAAGAAAGCAAGAAGTTACTGTACTGACAAAGAACTTGTGCTTAAGAACATAATATTTGATTACTTTCTAGGTACCAGCATTTGCATCTGTCTTGTCTACAGTTTGGTTTTGGGTACTTTTGATATGTAATACATGTTGTTAATACTGTTATTTTATATATATATATCCCCAATTATGCTGAAAGAGTCACAGATTTTAATGATGAAAAATAAGCCCTCAAAATTCAGTATTGCTGTTCAACAGGCCAGTGGTAAGCAGATACAAAAGAATATAAGGGAAGGCTGGGAGAATGGAAAGGTGCTTTACTCAAATAGTAAACCATCAGCCCTAGGATGAAACAATCCTTTATTCTGACTTTGCTATTATGCAAATAATTTAATAGATTTCTAACCTTTAGAGATAGCATATGTAAATTGCACCTCCTTACACACAGGGTTACCTCACGTTCATTCCCTCAACTAAACAAGAAATAAATGGCACAATAAGAAATGTAGGAATGTCAGTTTATTTGCGTATACTTTGGTATCCTCTTTGTAGTACAGGCAGGTTAGGTTAACCAGTCAACTGTTCTCTTTGTAATAGTTTAAATACTTACTTTATATACCTATAATGCAAGGAAAACATAAAAGAAGTCTTTTAATAGCCATTAATAAAGCCAGGCCAAACATGAAGGCTAAGTTAAAGCTGAAAATCTTTTACCCATACAGAGACTCTGGTATATAGCATGGTAAGAAGTTAGTGCAGATGCACTAACAAGCAGATAAATGCTTTTGCATTTAACTACAGTTCATTCTAAGAGTCCCTTGTTTCTGCTGTCACAGATTGAATATACTGAAGTACCTAAGCACAGTTTTGTGGGTGGAACTCCATCTACTCTCAGCATTTTTAAGAGCACAGCTATTCCAGTCACACATCATGACTCAACACGTTCCTCCTGGCAAAAGACTGTACTCCAGATAGAGAAATGCTGCCGAGAGGTTTTGTTTGACTTGTGACAAAGTCAAAAGAAACCATGCAAAAGTTAAAGTAAATTCTTCAGGAAATAATAAAAAGTAGGATGAAATACCCCTCCCCTCAATGCACAAAACTGCTGACCTTTATTACACCATTCTTGTGGATGCTAGTAAGTTATGCCTTGGTTTGCTCTTGCTCAAAATTCTGCGCATCAACATGGTCGAGTTATGGCCAGCATTATCAAAACCTCAACATTATTCAAACAGAACCTTGCCAGGATTGTGTAGGAATGACTCACCCTTATACCAGCACCAGATAAACATTAAATCCTATTTATTCCCCAGTCTCTTATTTCAACACAGAAGGATGTAATTTGTACTCTATGTGACTTTGAAAGACCAAGGTATTTCTGAAATCTTAAGGCAGTGAAAATAGAATAAACTGAGTTTTACCAGAGTGAAACTGGATCAAAAGAGAGGTGATGTTCAAATTGTGATAATGAACCTAAACTGCATTCAGCCTTGTACCCTCCTACTATTAGACAGCATATACTTCAGGCACCGAAGATAAAGATTTTAACTTACTTGCACAAATGGCAAGGTAAACTACACATTTTGTCAACTATGGACAAGAGCTCCCAAAGGCGCTGCTGACAACATCATGCAAGTCATCTAATAATTGTGATCCAGCCTACAAGACACACAAAGAAAACTTTTGTACATGAAACATCATTTCAGAATCTCACAAGACCAGAAAGCTCTCAGTGTTTCAAAAAGAGATTAAATGTTAACTCCGTTGGTCTCTTTTGTCTGAAATTCACTCTTTCTATGAAACTCAACACCACACAAAGAGCCAGAATCAGGATTAAGGATCTCATAAACCCCATTTAATTCCTTAAAAAGGCTTCTGTGCAGAAATGAATTCCAGTCTCTGAGAAAACTTGTACTATTCACAAAAGCGGGGGTGGGGGGGAGGGAGAGGGCTTTAGAATTACTATGAAAACTCTGTGCTCCAGGAAACTTTTAAAACTTTTTTGGAAACACTTCTTCTAAATGGAGATGTATGTTCTTTAAAATAGGCATTGAAATGGAATCTTAAAATATTTTCTCTTAAAAAAATTACAACTATTAAAGTCAGTTTCTCTGTTGCTATCACTCTACTGACTGCAGAGTGATAGTAACAAAATGACAAGAACCAGGTCAAAGTCAGCCAGCTGCTACAAGGGCTTTGGGGCAGGCCTAAAATTTGCAGGGATTCTCCCTAAAATTAGGGAAATGGTCTTCCATTGACAAAAAATAGGAGGCAGAGGAATGCAAGACAGTGAGTCCCCTGTAATATGCTCTTCATGTACCCTGCAGGAAGTTGAGTTCAAGGAAGAGAGAGAGAAAGAATAAAAGAACAAAAACATGAAAAGAAGATGACCTTATATTCAATTTCTACACTTCAGGTATAGTTTTATTGGGAACCTCCCTATGAGTCCTAGCAGCTCTTTCTGGTGATAAAACTGCTATTGTGTGGTTAATTTATGTCTCTATTTATGACATGAATGGTGTGAGCAGTGCGTTTGGTGAAGGGACGGGGAGTCCCTGGTGACGTAAGCTGATCGCCAGCAAAAAGTCCCTTCTAAGGAACTGAAGTGCTGAAAATTTATTTCAAAAGGATTAAAGCTCATTGTCGTGGGTGCCAGTACCTAAACCTCTTGTCAAACTCAGAGGTGACTTGGCACTTCTGCTCTGACACACTGTTGAGCTATTGCAATCTGTCAGAGAGCAAGAGCAACTTTGGTGGCTGTGCCAGTCTCAACCAGCCTGAACTTCTCCATAAGTTTAAAAACTAAAAAGAGCTTTTTAAGTTGTTTTATTTGTTTTGCTTTGTTTTTTTTTTTTTTTCTTTTTTCTGGTAAATTCCAACACTACTATTTGGGTATGAGCCAGCCTAATGCTCAGTATGTCTGGGAGTCATGGGGAGTTTGCAAATGCTGCACTGCTGCAGGAAACAGTCCCTGGGAACTGTGGGCTCTGAGCTTCCCATTGCTTACCTTAGGGAAAGGAGAATACCCCAAGCAGGAAGGGTCTGTTTTGTGGAAGGAATGTTCATATAAGCCTGTACATCACTGAACCCCAGAAGAGCTAAAGCTCCAGAGAAACTGCAATGTGAGCACAGCAACAGCCAGACAACAGAGCAGTTGGAAAGTAGCAGAGCAAATACACAGCAGCTAAAGCAGCAGCAAGAGAAGGGGCTATTGGGGGCTGCCACTTAACATAAAGGTTTCAATATAATAATTTCTCTTTTATCTAAAATCATATGGGACTGGAATACCCCAGTAAAATATAAAACTCTCTACTGGGGAGATGCTGTCACCATCACATGGCATAGTAACTGCACAAACTCAGGAAAAATGCTTTGGTACACAAGAAAATCAACTGCCTTTATTTTCTGTGAGACAAATGAGTTTGCTTGGTGTGTACAGAACATATTAAGATATTTAGAGAGGATTTTTGAGGAAAATTGGTCTGTTTGGAAAACTTCTGTCTCTTGACTGGACTCTGCAACTAAAACCTAAGGACACACATGACCCAATGCTGTAGACTCCTCTGGGACTGGGGCTCACCGAAAAATCGTCAGAAAAATCAGGATATAAGCATTGTGAATAGTAAAAACCTCTTGCTGTCCTTCAGACGCCAGTGTTCATAACTGAAACTCCTCATGTCATTAAAGTAGTAAAACAAAATGTATTTACTATATATTTTCTTCAGTTACATACAATATTTTCATTGTAACTACGTTATTTCCGTCTGCTGTACTACAGGAGTAAAACTACCAGGATTCCTTCATGCCTTTTGTCACAAGGTGGCGACGTTGGAAGCAAGAAATGCGATGGGGACCAGGGACAGAGCAGCACTCTGAAATGTTAACTTCCACCACAATTTGGAGGAAATGATAAATCATGGGCAAACTCTGATCCGTTTATTTATGTGAAAATTCACGTGCTGACTTTAAACTTAAAGCAATTAAAAGAAATGTCAGCCCAGGACTATAAATCCCTTAATGCAATATAATCCTTGAATTATAACCATTATAATCCTTTCAATATAAACATTTTGGTGGGAATTCAACCCACCTGTGCACACCTCTTCACCATATCAAATTCATTATGTAAATAGGATGAGAAATAATTTTCTTTCCTTTCCAGGATTTCCTCTCTTTGTGGTTTTGTTAGCAGCTATTTTTAAAGCAATATATGGAAGCAATTACAAGATCTTGTTAAAGCAGTACAAAAATATGTCAGCAGAATGAGTTCAAAGGTAACAGCAGTTTTCTGCCGCAGACCAAGCAAAGCAGAGAAAATTTAAGACATGAATCTTGCTATTAAAATGCATCCGTAAGCTTATTAGCTCTGCACAGAATCCAGCAGCCTATTCAAAGACGCTTTATGCAGGAAACCAGCAGAAGCTCATTATTCACAAAATCATAGAATTGTTAAGGCTGGAAAAAACCTTCAAGATCATCAAGCCCAACCACCGGCCCAGCACCAACAATGTGTTCACCACTAAAATCTGTCCTCAGGTGCTATATCCACGCGTCTTTTAAACGTTTCCAGGGACGACGACTCCACCACTTCCCTAAGCAGCCTGTTCCAGTGCTTGACTATCCTTTCAGGGAAGAAATTTTTCCTTATGGATGATCTAAAACTCCTCTGGCGCAACTTGAGGCCATTTCCTCTTCTCCTATCCTTGCTACGCCCTCCTTTCAGGCACTGTAGAGAACGATAAGGGGCGCCGCGAGCCTCCTTTTCTCCAGGCTGAACACCCCGAGCCCCCTCAGCCGCCCCTCACAAACCCACCGGCTTTGCTCCCGGCGCTGCCGTGGCGGGGCCGCCTCACACCAGCGGCGGTCCCTGCCAGCCCTGCTGGGGAGGTGCCGTGTCGCACAAGCCCACGCAGGCTTTTCCCGGGAACGCACCTAGGACGCGCACAAACAACTAAACCAGCACACGACTGCGCTGCCCGAGACCTACGGGTGAGGCGCCGGGAGGGCGCCGAAGCAGGACTCGAACTAGCAACCTCCGGATCGCCAGCCATCGCGCGCCAAATCAAACATAACCCCCTCCCGACCCCCACCGCGGCGTGACAGCACTTCCGTAAACATCGCGGCGTAGTGAGTGACAGGTGCAGAGACCAATCGCGGCGCCCGATGCGGTGGAGGGGGCGGGACCCGGCTCCCGGTGGCTGAGGCGGCGCGCGGCGGGAAAGGGCGGCCGGAAGCGGCGGCGGCGGGGCGCGAGCCGGGGCGGCGCGGGCCGGAGCGGGCCCGAGCGGGCCCACAACCGTGTCGGGAGGCGGCGACGGCAGCGGTGCCTCAAACCTGATTCCTTCAGTTCAGCCACGCTGGGCGCGGGCGCTTCTGCGTGTCTGGAGTAAGGTGTAGCCTCTCGAGAAGTTACTGTGCGTGCTGAGTTTTGTTTGGGGCTGCTTTCCGCGTCTGTCTCTTAATGGTACTGCTAATTCATGAGCATATGGAGCAAAATATGTACGCTCACGTCGTCTTTTTTTTTTCCCCCTTTGAACGGCACGATGTAATAAGTGCTGTGTTTTACCGGTTTATATTTTGATGTGTTGCTGCAGCCTCCCGATGGGGTTAAAGCCAGTGTTCAAAATGTACGAAACAAGAAGTAAGACAGCAGAGACAGAACTGCCGTCGCCCAAATCCCGAGTCGATTGGAGACGCACCAGAAGGGAGCTCGTACGGCTTGACAGCGATGACGAATCCTCAGCCACCTCTGAGGAGAAGGAAGAGTCTACCACATCAGAAAGTGAAACAGATGAACAAGAGCAAGCGGCTGTGAAGAACAGCCTTTCAGATCAGGAGGAGAAAGACCACAGTGGGGAAGTAACAGAAGATGGTGACGATGAGTGCGTTGTGCCTGGGAAGCGTAAGAGGTTGAGCACCTCTGTCTTGTATGACAGCGATGAAAGTGAGGACAGTGACATACTGGTTAGAAAGGTTTTTGCCAAACGCCGCTGTATAATAGATGAAGATGAGAGTTCTGAAAAACAGCAGCCTGATAAAGCATGCCCTGCAGAGAATGTTTCTACTAGTAGGAAACAGAAAGTCCTTGCAAAATTGAAAGAACTTGCAAAACGAAGTGCAGCTCGGAGATCCTGCAGCAGTGCGAATTGTGAGGTCTGGGTTTTATCTTTAAAATTTAATTGGAGAAAAAATATTTAATGTGAGGAAGAGTTAAGAGCCCACAAATCAGTGGGCTTTTTTTGGTTGAGTACAAATGAGTGCTTCTGTAATATTTTAATAGTCAGTTTAACTAGATAACAATATTGAAAATCTATCAAATTATTTTTATCAGAAAGCAGAATACCTGCTGAAGTAACTTGGAGATCTCATTTTAGCTTAATTCCTAGAAGCAGACTGAGAAAGGTACATGGAAATAGCTAATTTAAAACTGAAAGTAATTCTTGTCTTGTACAGAATGATGTATTTTTTGGGAATATCTGCTTTCTTGTTAATTGAACAAATGGTGTTATTAGGTGGTCAAAAAGCTGGTGTATGTAGTATTTTGTCTGTGCAAATATGAAAATTCTTGTGTTTGAAGTACTTCTTAAAATTTAATTAGGATTCTAATAGTGAAGCAGAAATAGAAGAGGAACCGCTCCATCAGTTGCCCCTCACACCATCAGAAGGTAGTGACACTGACAGCATGAAAGATTTTATAGTAGACAACGATGATGATGATGACGACAACACAGAGCATGAGAAGGGTGAAAATCAGCCACATCAAAAGCATCCAAATCCATCAAACAGCAAGCTGCTGGCACAGTACATCCCACAGTGTAAGATCAAAATTAGTGGTAATTCTTTATGTATAACTTGCTTGTAATATTGTATTAAGAATTAATGGGCTGAATACAAATGTTAAGGAATAGGATACGATATTTAAAAGCAGATACCTAAAAGGCTTCAATTTATTGTGAAAGCATTCTGATTTCGACAGTAAACTTTTACAGTCTTTTGGTATCTAATTAAAGAGAGGATATAAGTTGGGGGGGAGGAAGGGCAACCTTTTTGCACAAATTTTTTTTTAAGTTGGTCTGATTTAGGATGAAGTAGGCTGCCTATGATGTATTCATTCCTGCAGTGACCTGAAAGCATCATCCTCCATCCTAAAATCTTGTGGTTTATGCTAAAAACAGCTATGTTAATCTGTCCAAATTCTGTCATTGCCATGAGTTTGCAGCTTGAGTTTTTATTTTTTCAATTTTTTTGTTTGGTTGGTTTTTTGTTTTGCTTTGTTTTTTAATATATTTTTATTTCGTGATGGTAAGATTTGAGACCAGAGATCTAGAGATGTTTCTGACTTTATTAGCCAATCTTAGCCAAATTACATGGAGCAAGAAAACTCTTCAAGTTGTTCTTTTATGAAAACCAGTTTCTGGATGGAACAGAGAGATTCGAAACAGAACTTCATGTGAGTTATTTTCTTCCGTATTTTGTTGTTCAGCAGCAGGTGTGTAGTGACTGCACAGTCAGTGCTAGTATAGGTAGTCACAAGCATTCATGATATTTCTCCCCCAGTGAAGACCTCAGCACAATTGTATTTGAAAGAAAGAAAAAAATTGAACAAAACAAACAAAATGCAAGCAAAAACCCATGACCACAACATAAGCCTGGCCTTCTCTGATTTACATTATTTTCTGCTATTCATAGAACAAGTTATTCTTAGTATTTTTAGCTCTTACTGTGGACTCTTCTTGCTGGAAGCACATGTCTGTAGGATGCTGAAATTCTGTAGGATTATTGGGATGAGAAACACAATTTAAAGCAAAATCCTGTAAGTGTGGATGTTGTACATTGAAATTATTTCTAAATCTATACTTAAATAACTTCATAATTCTAAATTTATAATACTGGAGAAAAAGAATTCTTCTTACAGGACTTCTACCATGGCTTACTTTTTTTTCAGAATTTTTTCCTTCTTTTGGTAAATTTTGGTTGTATTGCTTTCTTCCCAGTATCTCGCTGTGATCATTATGTGCACTTCAAAAGAATAGTAAAGGCTTTCCTCATAAATGCAATTGATGACACTTTTCTGAGCTCATTATATGGTAAGTAAATTGCATTAAATAATATAATAATGCAATCAAAGTCATACAAAGCCATTTATTCTAGGCAAAGATGTTTCTCCTGATCAGAGTATAGAACTGAGGGTCCTGAAATCTGTGGTTTGCCTGCTATCTAACTTTGGTGGGGGAGGGCATAGGAGACTATCTGAAAATGATACAGTAATCTTTGAAAAATGTGTAGACTGAAATCTTAAGCACAGAAGGCTTAAAATACATTGGGATGTAGGAATGTGTTTCTGTGTAACTAATCAGTAGTAACCTTTCCAGCATAAAAACCAAATTAGTTTCAAAGCAGGTATCTCAATGAAAACATTGCAAGGTCAGCTGGTTTGTCAAAATCTCTTGTTCTTCACACCTTTTTTTTCTCAGGGATTTGATAGATAATAAATTATTTTAATTATGGAGATGATTTGATATGAGATTTTTTTTTCCTTTTTTTTTTTTTAAACATTTCAGATAAATAAACTTCAGCTGCAGTCAGTTCTTGTCTTTTTCTGAGGAAGTACTTTTTGGCATTTGGCCTAGTGGGGCTGAATGACAGCCTCACATAGTTTCATAAGCACTGTAAAGAAGGGGATTAAGGAGAGGGCTCTTAGTGTCAGATTGTGGAAGGAGTCAGTAAAGCCTTGCTGAAGAGTGGAGGTTTTGGTGTCATCAGGAACTAAGAGGGAATGAAGAAACTGAAGTACCCCACAGACCTCAGAATAAATGCTGAATACTCTTCGAGCTAAAAATGTCTTTCATCTACCACTGCCAGTTCTTTGCGATGTTTGGTTTGTTTTGTTTCAACAAGTAAAAACAAGCTTATGAAAAGTAATAAGTAAACACTGCCAGATTGATGTTGTAATAGCTTCCTTCTATTTCAAATGTTATCTGCTCAATAAAATGTAGCAACTTACTGCCAAGTTGCTGGAAGTAAATGAGCTCTGCGGGTGAGCTGGAGGTTGTACGTGAACATTGTATGAACGTAGCCTAGCATTACAAAAATGTACTTTTATAACATAGAATGGATTGTTCCGAGTTAATGGAAGTGAATCTCTGCATTAGTTTTGACTCAGAGGCAGCTACTATAGTATTGGAGTTCACACTTGCTTTTTATTGGGAGGGATTTTGTTTTGTGGTCTAGCACAGTCTCTTCAAGCTCATACCGCAAATGTGTGTGTAAAGTGAATATGGACAGTTAATTGCAAATATAAATATAATGGCTATAATGACAATTGCTTTTATATAGAAAGCTAGATAGCCAGTGGTCCTTCTCAGCTCTGCCTTTTTTTTTAATAACAGCTTTGCTAGAAGACATGGGAAGGTAGCTGTGAATTTAGTGTTAGGTCTGTAAAAACTGAAGTTCCAAGACAGTGTATATTGCCCTGCATCTAAGGAAGATCTCTTTAATTCGTGAAGTCCAGCATGTATTTGGGAAACAGTAGTGAAATAGTGGTAATTTTAAACATCCTCGTGCTTTTTTATTTATTTTACTTGAGTAAGTATTTGGAAGTACTTATGCTACCTAACTCAAGACATCTGACTGGTGCTGCTGAAGTAAAGGTCAATTTCTCTGTGCTCTTTTTAAGTGATAAAGAGAGTTGTCCAAACTTAGGCTCTGAAGTAGCTCAGAGCAGTTTGTTTTCATGGATTCCAGCCACTTCCCTTATACATTATGGACAAATTAAACAGATTGGTCAAAAAGCAAGACATTCCCCCACCTGCTTCCTCTTTTTCCATTCTTTTAAATGGAACTGAGTGAATGGATCTCGATTTGGGATGAGACTTGATTGTAGAGTTTATTTATGAACCCCTTTTAAAATAATAAAATATATCCCTCTATCAAGATGCATGGATTGCATGGATTACTTTTATGGATAACAGTAGCAAATGTATTAAATAATAGTTTAGTAAAATCATTCATAGTTCTTACTATGAAGAAGCATAATGTCCTTGAAAATTTTATCTAAAAAACTTGTACAAAATAGAGTGGTCAGCAAATTAGTAATGATTCTCACTGAACAGATGGAAAGAGGCAAAAGAAGTATGCACAGGATATGCTGCTCGCACTTCATTATTTGGATGACCGCTTCATTCAGCCACGTCTTGAGAACTTAATCTGTAGAAGTCGCTGGAAGGATCGATACAAGGTGTGCAAATTCTACTTTAAATACTGAAATGGCATCCAAATCCTTTTAATACTGTAATCCTCTGTAAAGGTGCAACATTCACTATAATTATATATACTTTTAATAAAAACTACTGTTCTGTAGCTTAAATAATTTGTTTTGATGCTTATATAAATATCATGTTTATAACCAGATAAGCATTCAGGTAGCAGAACAGAATCTGTTTTCATTTACCTGAATGTGTCTCCTGCTAACTTCAGCAGATGACTTTTGGGGATTTTTTTTGTCACTTGCTAAATGTTACAACAAAATTTTTTCCTCCTCCCACAAAAAGGTAAACAGTATGTTCATCGTGAACCTTCTGCTACTACTACTACTTCTAATTAGGTCCATATAGAGTAATTAGTCATTGCATGTATATTATTGGAAGAGAATTAGTTTGATAGGTGTGATGATCTAATAATCACTGTAATAACAGATATTTGAATCTCTTTCATGTCTCTTGGACTAATTTCATGTGAGTACAGAGTACTCAGTAGCTTGTTAGAGGCATTGTTCAGTTTACAGAGATTCCTTAATGTTATTTGGAAACTGTTTTTCAGGAGCGTGTGGATTGTTACCCAGATGTTCGCATAAGCTTGAAAAATACGACAAATATGTCTTGTCAGGCCTGTGAAATGAAGCGGTGTTGTAAGTTCAATGTGTTGCTCTCTGGAAGGCTTTATAATAGCAAAACTTTGGAAGTGGATGACTTCATGTCAGATGATAAACAGGTAATTTCAAACCGGCACTCTTATTTTTAAGCTTTATGTAGTATTACAGAAAATCACCTATCAATACATCTAATGTCTGTAATTCTAGATGCAAGTGTTAGGCTTTTGTTATTCAAGTCTAAGCCTTTTTAATTTTTAAATATGAGGAATGATTTGGAGGAGTACAGACTTGCATTTAGCTTCATAATTATGAAGGAACTTCCTATAAAACTTGAAAACATGAATGGAGGCATCCACGTCTGCCTCGCACTCTTCTTCCCCCTTTCTTATACATTGGGAAAGAGGTAATGAAAGTTATCCTCAAATAAATCTAACTTTTATCAAGAAAATAAATCAGATATTTTTCTATGACCTTTGGTTTTGCCTGCATCACAGTGACCTGTGTGCTGTTTACTACCTACTTCTACCCCTTAATGAAAATACCCTTTACCTTTGTGTGTGCCTATAATGCCCTTAAGACTTTCCCAGCAGGAATCTTGCATTGATTAAAGGTCAGAAACATTGTAAAAGTAACTTTCTGTATGATGGACAAGCATCATCATTGAATGATTGTGTTTTCTATTTTGTTGCGAGTAAGATTTGTTATACATTAGTTGCTAGGTTTGCTAATTCTGTGCCTGCTCTGCCTCTAGTATTTGGAGGGTCCACGTGCACTCCAGCAGTTCTTGTTTGCTCTAGGGTCAAACATTGAGTGAAACAGTGCAATGGTCATCCTAACAGTCCAAGTGTGACCTTGTCAGAATTTACTGTTTCTTCCTTCACATTTTTTCCCACATCTGCTATTTCCCACGTAGCTATTCACTCAGGACAAAGTATCTTGGCATCTCAGTTGCATTGACACTTGAAGTTGCTGATCTCCTGTGAAGACTTGTTCCTGTCTACATCAATACATTTTATTAGAGCCTTTTCCCCATTACTTCATTATTAGAACTACTTGTCCAAACTAGAGAACACTTCCATTTAGGTAGTCTTGCATCTGTTTCCCCCTCAGTTTCCCTTCTAGAACATTTCAGATTAATTTTTTTTTTTTTTACTAAAAGGCATTTTTCATGTTGTTACATAATGTTTCATTAGGTAGTCATTTTAGGTGACTTGAGAAGTCACCTAAAATAATTTAATAAAAGCCTAATGTAATTTTATTTCACAGCTGAGCATTTTGAAGACCTTGACTCTTAAGAACCTGGTGTTTCTAATATTTACAGATCTTTCCTTCAGATTTACAGCTACACTTAATTGTTATAATTAGGTATGCATATGACCTTCAGTAATGCAATTCATGACCTCTTATGCCTAATCCAAAGCACATGATTTGTCAAGAATAAAATATTGCTACAGTTGTTTACCAAGCTGATATCCAAGTTTTGCCTTTCTTCCCTTTCAGGAGATGCACATGGTATTTTATTTGTGAGTGTAAAAGAATTTTTGAACACAGCTGAAGTTCCTCACAGTATTTGTTGAAAATAAAAAAGTTTCAGAACAAGGGGGATTTTTAGTATATTTGGTAATGAGGTATAATAGAATTTCTTCAGTAAAAATAAAGTGAAGCCCTTGTCAAACAGGGAGTAGACCTTACTGAAACTCAAGCCTGTATTGTTTGGATATTTGCAAATTCTTTAACTTACAGATTTGAGAGGTGTCACTATGATTATCATTTTGTTATCATACAGGGCTCTGCATGTAATGCAGGAGCTTGAAAATCTGTGCCAGAGTTTTTCTTGTATTACAGACCTTTCTGAGCAGCAGTTGCTGATACTCTGTTTTGAAAAGTATATATGTGCATGATAGTCAAGAAAGCTAGGCTTTTCCAGCAATGCTTTTCCCCTTTTAATCCTGTTTATTTCAGGAAAACAGTAAGTCCTCTACAATCATCCCAGCACTGATACTGCAGTCTGTCATACAATCATTCTTCCTTACGTACAGATCACTAATTTAAAAATACTCAGTTTTTCATGGGAAGTGTGTTCCTTACCTAACCAGAAATAATTAGTGAACTAGCTTTAACTTACAGATTTGACTCAGCTGCCAACTTAACTGTGGAAGTAACAGTAGCAGTTCCCTCACTGCTGACCAAGTGTTGTCCTGCATAAAGTGTTGGCTATTTTTCACTTTGGAAAAAACTGGAAATATCCTACAGAATATTGAACTAACTTGCTAGTTCATATTTGTCCTCTTCAGCTTAGCAGTACAAAATGAGAGGGTTTTTTTACCGTGTGTACACCAGCATCTGGGGACATGTCTGCTATGTGGCTGCTCAGTATAGCTCAGTGGCTGTTAAGCAGAGTCAAGAGAGAGAGTAACTGAGCACTTTCCAGTCATTTTTGATAATGTCATGTAATGCAACATTTGTTTTCCTATGGTGACCTGCAGTTTAGACTGCTAAAAGTACTGTTCTCAAGTTGTCTTTAAAGCTCTGCTGGCAATGCATTGATCAACTTGTCCTGCCAATTTAGAAAAAAAAAAATAAAAGAAGAAGAGGCTCACAGAGCTACACAAAACTGCCATTTCACAGACTTAATTGACTGATAGAGGAGGCAGTTCAGCACTGACAGATCAAATTGAACAGAAACACATAGCTGTTTTATATAGATTTGTTTGAAAATACACAAGAAAAGTGGATGTGAAGAGAACAGAAACAGACCTCCAACTTCATTCTTCTGTATAAAACTTTCATTTTCTCGCATCTCTGAAGTATTCTGCTTTGCCAGTAGAAAGAGAAAAGCAACAACTGTTCCAGTTTTTCTTAAGCTTGCAGTGATTGTTCACTGAATAGGAGCCATTTCTCATTTCCCCATGGTCAGGGAGAATCGCAAGGTTTAGAGATATAAGTGTCCCCCACACTTCCTTGCTCTCTATGTCACCTGGATTATAAACTGTTTTCTGCTCTCAGTGTTCTGTTTATAAACATGCTTAGAGGACATGGATTCAGTCACTACATGTTGTGCTATTGTCCAACCATGCTGCTACATTCCATACAAAGTGATTTAACACAACTTTGGCTGATAGGGCCAGTTTGAGTAGATAAGTTAAGCATTAACACAGAGGGACTGAGAACTGTGAGGGGAAAAAAATTGGTGTGAGTACAGTACTGAGATTCTTTCCAAAGCTGCATTCTGAAATAGTGTTGTATTTTTAGACTGTCTTTCTTGCTTAAAAACACAATACAAGTTACATTTATACGATATTTAGCTATTTGCCTTTGGCATTTCTCCACCTCACACATAAATAAGTTATGAAACTCCCTGCCACAGGATATTTTGGAAGGGAAAAATAATATTGAGTCCCAAAACAGATTAGACAATTTCTTGGGGAAGGTTCTTTCACACATGATATTTGGGATGATACAGATGATTTTAACTCTTGACTGCCAGAAAATGTGTGGTAATCTTATCATCATTTTAATGTTTGTGCTGGATCTTATACTAACTTCCTAAATGTCTCCTGCTAGCTGTTGTCACGGGAAAAAACTGGGCCATCAGTTTGAAGCAAGATGGTATCTCATATTTTATATCACATAATGTTCCAAATGCCACACCTCATTGCTTGGGATCCTTGAAAAGTTGTGCAATGCTCTACAAAACATTGCAGCTCAGTTCTTCATTGCTGCAGTATTTGAAATGGTGGTTCTGGAAAATTTGAATTAATCAAGGTTCAGCATTGGTTGGGAGGTCTTGCTCTTCAGAAGCATGTGCACCACCAAACACAAGCCTTAGTTTTTCAGTTTTGGGGATACTAGAAAATGGAGCTGTATATAGGTACAACATGTACATGATCAGTAGAGAATTAAAATATAGTAATAGGCATTTTTTTATATCAAAATGTTAAAAATTTCAGTTAGTAACCATTTACTGTAGGTCAGATCAAAAGTTTTATTAAGTGAGTATGTCTCTTTTGACTTAACTGATATTATGCCTGGTGATATCCACTGAGCTGCTGGTTAATATATTTAAGAAATTAAGATGTATTCATAAGAAAATAAGGTAAGAAAATATATAACTAATACATATACATTCTGTTTACATAATCTTTATAAATACACTTTTCTGTTGCTTTCATTGTCAGCAGATAGAGCCAGTGCTAGGTTGCACAAGTAGGTCAGATGTTTTGGGGAACTGCTCACAGATGCAAACATTTGGTTACACATTCAAAAAAGCTCCCTGAAAGTGTGGGTTGTAAGCATGAATTAAAACTTAACCTTCTTGTAATTTAAGAGTATTCAGATTATTAGCAATAAAATATATCACTCTCGTGGCTCAGAAGAAATAATTTTGCAACTTAAAATTTGGTTGATTCTTATACATATATATGTGCATGTAATCTAAAATACCAATGCAATTGCAGCTTGCATTATCGATGCAGAGAACTTTAGCCATTTACATATTTGGTATGTTTGTTATGCAAAGGTGTGACAGGACATCAGTCCAAAACAATGCTGTCCTTGGAAGATAAGTTGATGAGGGTTTCTTTTTTCAGAAAAACTAAATCAATTTCTTTACATGCTTTTTAGAAAACCTGACTTCCAAAAACCAGCCAGATGTAGATTTCTTACCTGATAGGCTTTGTCTCTGTGGGTTGGAGTGGCAATCAGTGCACCTGAAGGTCATTTACCAGGGATAGAATCTTCTTCTGACTTGCCATTGGATCTACTGGAACTATGGTTCTTGTAGAAGTGAAACTAAACATACTCTTGTGAAATGCAGGATGTGTTTAAACGCAGGTGAAAATTGGGTCTTGCTCCCTCCCCGCAGCTACAGTTTCACATACTCTTAGTGAATACATAGGATGGCCAAAGATTCTTATAACCAATGTATTACTCAGCATGGTAGTGCTGATAGATGATAAATCTATTCTAATCCATGCTCTGATTATGTAGAAACAGGCATATTTACCATTTGTTTGTCTATAAATACTGCTGTAAAGAAAACAGTGAAATAAGACAGTTCCATCTTTTCTGCATGGAAATCATAGAAATAAAACTGGTAATAACTGGGAGATGCAGAGGCTTTATTTTCTGCAGCATTATGGCTAGCTATTCCTCCCAGACAGTTGCTGGTGAACATTTGTAATGTATAAAATTTCAAGTTTAGATTTTATTTTTTTGAAATTCAGCTTCTCCATTTATTGAGTAAATGCTTTGAGGCACATGTCTATATGGGTTTGTATGTATTTCCTGAAGAAATATTGAATATATGCAGTCTACAAAATGTTAAAAGTGGTATTTCATCCACCTAGGAAGTACTTACATATTAAGCAAAAGTAAACAAATAATTCCTCTTCCTCTGCTTTCACAATATGATGGTTGTCTAAAGTGTTAGTGATTTTGTAACAAAGTTCTGCCAGGAGATAGGAAAGATACAACCAATTACAAACAAGACTATGTTTGCAAGAAGACTGCACTGATAAGCTGCCATTGCTTGGACTTGCTGCCTACCTGCTTGCTCAAAAATCCTTGTGCTGTGGCTGTGAAAACTACATGGGTGTTGCTAATTTTATGTACATAGTGTCATTCTGTTTGTTTCATTATTCAAAAAAATTTCCTGGACTGACTGGTTAAATCTTACTAGATTAGCCTACCAGTTCTGTATGTTGTAAAGATAATCATGGATCTATCAGAGAGAATGATTTTTTTTTTACCGTTCTGTCCTAGGTTTTGAAGGTTGGCGTGGTGTGTGCAAATCGTACAAGAGTTTATCACAACTTGAAGCACTTCAAGTACAAGCTGTACATGGGTTGCAGCTCTGTTGCTGAACTGGCTAGTGTTGAGGATGAACCAGTCAAAGACACTGTAGAGCGGCATTTCAGCCACTTGGAAGAGAGTGGGTGGATTCAGGAGGTATGACTGGGTTATTTCCTGTATCCTTTTCCAAGGAGATAAAAGGGAGTTCAGATAAAATGTCTGGTTTAATGGATCAGTTCTGAATTACTGGCTGTCAATAATACAACTCAGCTCAACCATTCCCCCATTTCTGCTGACCCTGTATTTCAAACAGTGGTGTGCTGCTGTGCTCACACAGAGTTTGCATCAGCTTTTGACATGAAATTTTTGACAGCTGTTTGATCTCTGGGCCATGGTGGGCAGGCCCCTGTTCCATTTGAAAGCAGCAACACAACAAACTTGAGCTGTAACTTAGAAAGATGGGAAAGATGTACATGAGGCACAGCAAGAATATTTTAGAATTCTCTGTACACTGAAGTACTTTGAATTATTCAAAACCACTTCATGAACTATTTTAAAACAATTTGTGGTACAATTGCATTTAGTATGCTTTTCGATATAGCTTCTTAGTTGTTATTGACATGCTTGGTCATGTGTTCAACAAGAAAAAGCAGTCTTTACATAATACAGTTATTAAATGTTGATAAATTATACAAATTTTATTTCATTCACAGAGATACAATGATCTTGAAGATTACATGGAAGATGCAGACAATTTTCAAGAGGAGAAAATTGATTAAGAGGTCATATAGCTCTTTGAAAAACATCTTAAAAAATGTGAATGGCCTACTTCATCTGCATGCACTTTATCTCTGCCTGGACTTTGAGATTTCTATGTAGGTGGTTACACCTAAATTCATATGCCTTTAAACTGCTGTTTGATAATGTGCTGTATCTTTTTTTCTCATCTGTATCAATATAAAGCCAAAGTTTTACCGAATCAGTCCTTCCAGTTTTACTGTATTAATCACTTAAAGTTTCCTGCTTTTAGAAATATCAGTTCAGTATCTGTTTACTTGTGAAATAAAACTTCCACCTATTTAGATTGAGCTGCATTGTAGGGAACGTAGGAGATGCTGAGATCTTTGGAAGTGGTATATTTGGAAAGGTAAGGCTTTGTTATACAAGAACTGAGGACTTGAATCTTACCTTCCTTATTGCTCCTTATATGCAACTAAGTCCAGTCAGTTAGAATGATAGTTACAACAAACAGGACCCAAATGCAAAGATCTATTTCTCCTCTGAGGAATCAGTATAGACAGTTGCAAGGCAACAGAGGAAATATTCTGCAGTCCTGACTACATTTGCAGCACGGTAGTCATACCTCTCTTGAGAAAGTAGATGATGAGTCACAGTACAGGCGTCATACAGGCTGAGTCTGCCTTAGCCATCTAAATGAACACATGGGCCCACATTGCTGTCTCTGATAAGCAGCTGGGGCAATTTACTGAGATTTTAAACATCAAGTTACATTGTGCAAACATAATGGCAGCAACTTGGAGTAACTGCAGTCCTAAGAGAATGGATTAATATGCCCATGCAAGATAAGCAAGAATTCTTCCAGAGTAATTTAACAGAAAGTAGGAGTTAGTCAGAAACAGGATGTGTGGCTTACCAGAATCGCATGAAACCTGAACCAGAGTAGATTTTTGAGGCTTTATGAAGGGTTAAGTATGGTACTCTCCATTCTGAAAAATTGGACATGAACTGTAAATGTGCAGTTGCAGCCCAGAAAGCCAACTGTGTCCTGGGCTACATCCAAAGCAGAGTGGCCAGCAGGTTGAGGGAGGTGACTCTGCCCCTCTGCTCTAATGAAACCCTACCTGGAGTCCTGCATCCAGCTCTAGATGGGACAGGATAGACTGGACCTGCTGGAGCAAGTCCAGAGGAGAGTCACTAAATTGATCAGAGGGCTGGCTGTAGATAGGCTGAGAGTTGGGGTTGTTCGGTCTGGAGAAGGGAAAGCTTTGGGGACCTTATTGCAGCCTTTAAGTACTTAAAGGGGGCCTACAAGGAAGATGGAGAGAGACTTCCTTCCAAGGCCTGTAGTGACAAGCCAACAAGTTTTAAATTCAAAGAATGTAGGTATAGATGGACATAGGGAAGAAATTCTTTACTGTGAGGTTGGTGAGGCACTGGCACAAGTTGCCCAGAGGTGTGGATGCCCCACCCCTGGAATGGTGTTAAGGTTAGGTCAGGATGGGGCTTTGAGAAACCCTGGTCCTAGTGGATGATATCCCTGGCCATTATGATCCTTAAAGGTCCCTTCCAACCCAAATTACTCAATGTTTATGTCCCTGTATTTTGGACTGCATATAAAAAGAATCAGATGTAGCCTAAGATAAAATGCAGGGTACAGGGTTTGGAATCCCATTAGGAGCTGTTCCTACATCTTCCTGTATGCACTTCCTATTAGCCTTTTGTGGCTGAGCAACTTAGTGAAAGATACTGTTAGCACTCTGAACCCTTTTAACAGATTAATCTCTCAGTAGCAAAACTAATGAAACCTGATTTCTCATAGGTTTGTCCATTAGAAATCCCTACATTCATGTTACCACTTCACTGGGAACAGATATGCTGATTGGATAGGCAACTGCTGCCAGGTGTATTGCTTGACAGTGAACATCTGCTGGCTTTTTTACATAGGGACCATACCTTAGATTTATCATTCACTACCCCTTTTCCAGCATTCATTGTGAGAAATTAACTGCTTTTATTTTTTTAAGGAATTTTTGCTTTGAAATTGAGCAATGTTTTAAAAGCCATTAGAGTGAGTTAGCAGCATCAGTACTCCTTTGTACCACATACAGATAAAAAATATACAAAACCAAGATGAAAATTCCCGGTAAACAGTGAGACTTGCTCTCAAGTAAACTTATGTTGAAGATATCCTTTCCATAGCTTACCTGTGAGTTAGACACATAAAATTCTGAGGTTTGGTGTGTCTTTCGTCTATCTCCCTGGTTACCAGAGCTGAAGGTACTCTTCTCTATTCCTTTTCCTCCCTCATCTTTGTTCATCTGGGAATATTGGTGGGAACACACCCATCAACTTAAAAGTACTCAGGAATCCATCTTGAATATATCCCTTTTAGTTAAAGTAATCCTTTTGATATCTCACTTCTTTCTGTTAACAGAATCTCTGTATACTTTGGTTTTCTTCTCTAGAACATAGCATACATTTGGTGTAACTTTATTCTTGCAAAGGAAAACCATTCTGAAATTAGTTCTGTGCCATGTAATGGAGTATGGCCCCTTAGAGCCTTCCTGACTGGTCCTAATTTTTGCTACCATACAAATTTTCTGAAAACTCTCAAGACTATTATTTTTGCTTAAAAATTTTGTTGGCAAAATGAATGGTTGATCTCTCGTTTTGCTACATTTAAACATTTCACTACTAAAGTAAAGAATAAGTTTGTGAAATTCTGGCTTGCTGATTATAGGTAATACTTCAAGAATACATACAGTTTGATTGAAACTTGAAATGGTCAAAATGTTGAATGATTAGTTTTACTCATTTTTTGATATCCCAGACCTTGTTCCTCACCTCCTCTTCATTCACCTAAAAACAGTATGCTATCTACTTCTTCTATCTGTTCCTGCAGGCATTGCTAACAGGGATGCAGAAGTATCCTGATGGGATTTCTTGGTAGAAAGTTCTTCCTNCTTCTATCTGTTCCTGCAGGCATTTTTTTCATATCATTGTTTTTTCTGTTGCTAACAGGGATGCAAAAGTATCCTGAGGGGGCTTCTTGGTAGAAAGTTCTTCCATAGGTTTACTGATCTGGTCTGTAGTATTACCAGTGGGACTAAGAAAATGCCTTACATTGACATCACTGATTTCTGTTTCAGTAAGAAACATACTTGATTTGGCAGGAGCTGATACGATGTTTTTGTGTGTATTGTGTCTCCTAAACTCTGATACTCCCCTCACTGAGATGGGAGGAAGTGATAATATTTTTGAGGCTGTTGTTCTACCTGAAGTGTTTCTACAAGACAGCAAAGTGTCATTACATCATATTTACATTTGCCTTCACCACAGGAAGTTAAAAAATTGTTTAGAAGAGTAAATATGTGAAAATTTAGATCAAATTTTCCAGGTCTGTCTGTAAATGCTAGTACAGCGTGAAGCACAAAGAAGACTCTTACCCTGAGACTTTCTATGTATAGAAATAATCAGTAAGAATATTTCTAGCAGAAAAAATTTGTGCAAATATCTAATGATGGGAGAAGTTAGAAATCTGACTGGTCTTTCATGCTTTTTTTTCCTGTATCAGAGAAGTTGAATGGAGTTAGGAGGTGAGAGAATAAAATGTTTGTTCCAGTAGAATATTTTAAATTGTTTTTAGTGTTAATTTTTGAAGCAGTAGCTCTAATTAAGATAAAGTACCTGTCTTAATGGAACAATGAAGAGAGCTCAGTATGCGATTACACTTCGCAGGGTGATTAATGATCGTACTTGGAAATTACTTTAGTTCCTGCAATGTTTTGATAATCTGCTCTAGTTTAGGTTGTGTAACTGGAGACAGTGATAATGATGAAGTTCACACAAGGTATTTATGCACAGGATCAGACTTACTAACACAATGTACTTCTGGGACAGGAGGTTCTTTTTTCTCTATATTCTGTCCAGTTCTTGCAGTGAAGTATGAAAAGAAACGATTTTTCTCCCTGTGTCCTTCAGTTTTTGGAAAGAAAGTTGTTTGCTAATAGTAGATAGCTGTTACTGTCACTTTTTCAACAGTGAAGGCTTTTCTTGTTTCCAAAAAGCAGCTATTTTTAGCGCTTCAGCAGGCAATTACAGGCATTTCCCATGCTTAACTCTAGTTTACATTTATTTGGATAAATAAAGACTTCTAGTTTTATCCTTTTTTAAGTCTGTCTGGATAAACAGAGTGGGCTATTGTGCATGTGTGCTGCACAAACACTTGTAAATACAATACCATTCCAAGAGAAATATCCAGCACACACAAAGTAGACTTTAAAAAGTTAGCTCTCTGATTCTGCTTTCAGAAGAAATACCAATTTCTAATCTGAATTTAGAGATTAGACAAAAGAATGTAAAAAAGTATGATCTACCAGCCAAGGAATAATATGAGAAATATGTGAAATTATGCTAAAAGAACCTGATAATAACCCCTTCAGTGGCTCCACTTCCCTGAATAGTTGATGTGAATTTTGGTAATTGTCTTGGTAGTAAGTGATGGCATGGCTTTGTTCGGGGTTTATTTCCCTATTGTTTATTAAATAACATGTAAACACTATTTCCTTGTGTTAATTGTTCTTAGTTAAAAAAAAAAAAAAGTTTTGTTCAAGATTGCTTCCATTACAATTTAAACAGAGTAGCAATTGCATGCACCTTGTGCCCAAAATTAAAGGACAAGAAAACTGACTCAGGTGCAGTCAGACTCTGCTTCAAAGTTAAACAACTTGCCAGGTAAGCAGCATCATTCGTGAGCCTGCCTAGCTGGGAATACCCCAGCAAATCAAAATGGTGAAGAACCCTCACTGAAAAGCAAATAATGGAAATGGCTGAAAATTCAAAGCTCCAAGTTCGGAAAGTCCTCACAGGATTGATATTAAGCATATGCTGTTCCAGTGGAGTTAATATAACTTTGAAGCAATTTGATACGTGATTTCTAAACACAGATGAACGAGGCATGTGCCAAGATTGAAGCATGCACTCAAGGTTTTAGGCGACTCAGGTTCAGCACAGTCTTTTTGTTCCATTTTTGGAAAGTTATTAGCACAATGGGATGTCTATGGTGAGAATTCCTGGCTGTGAACCCGGCACAAATAAGTGCTTTTCTCATCTGGAGGGAGCTGCTGGTTTGGGAAGCTGAGAGCTTTGACAGCAGTAGAGAATTCTACTGCTAGAAAAAATGCTCAAGCATGACAGGTTATGTGAGATTACAATATCAGGTAAAAAGGTCACAAATTAGTGTTAACAGAAGGAAAAAAGTAATTAATTTTTCAGGATCTGTTAGGTTAGTTGTTTTATCCTGTGTTTACTAGAATGTCACTAATCGCAAGGGATGTTACAAACGTGTTAAGAACCGTTTGCTTTTAAGAAAATTGGCAATCACCCGGTCCGAAACTGATGTCAGTATCCAGGGGTTGGTGACATTCGCCAGGGTCTTCTGAACAAAACTTGGAAAGCCTAGGGATGTCTGTAAGGTATTTGCTGCTCGGAAACACCAGGGGCAGCATTTGCTGCGGATTGAGCGAACGGGACTCGCAGCGCAGCCCGGCAGCCGGCTGCCTCTCGCCTCAAAAGGGAGAGATCAAACCACAAACCGAACTCTCGAGATGCTGCTTGGCAAAAAAGCGAATCTTAACAGTCTCAAGTTAAAATGAAAAGAAATCTTTGTTTGGAAAGATCACTCTCTGAGTTCTACAAAATCTTGTAAGAGAGAGAGAGAGAGAATTCCTCCAGATGTCTTGGTAGCTTCTGGAGCAGCACCGTGGATTTCATATTCCCACAGCCACTTTGAAAACCCTAGCCAAGCCGTCATTTAAAACACTCGCTTATTCTCCATGAGATTCGTGTGATACTGTTGCACGTGTGTTCTGTGACTGACCCCCCTTAAACACAGCAATGATATCTGAGCTGTAAAGAACAAAAGCCCAAGCAAGGCCTGAAGCAAAGGTAACATTGTCTATTTTACAAACATTATAATTTCATTTTATTTTCCAGCTGTGCCAACCTATTGTTCTCAACAGATGCAAGCTACCGTTACTTATCAAATAGTAACCCACTCTTCCTCAGTTGTTCAAGGTTAAACAACAACAAAAATTTTTTTTTTCCTGTTAGCAATAATGCCTTCCTCTGAAAGCAGCACAACCCCAAACCCTCTCCCGCCAGACCTTATCCCTCAGCAAAGTCTCAAAGCATTCAGACCCAAAACATGGGTCTGAATGTGCTGGAGGCTCTGGCTGGTGCTCACCGAGCCAGAACCTGGATACCCACATGCTGAAACAAACCCTCGTGTTTGTTGCTGTACGAAGGAGATGGGGGTCATGAAAGTGGGGGCTTTTATATTTCCCATATGTCTAATGCTTCATATCTTTTATATTCTGGGGGATTTTCCAGGAACGTGTCACTTCATCACTGGCATTCGAAATATTTATTTGTGTGACCTTGGAAGGGGATAAAACCACCTGAGAGGGTTATTATCAGCTCCTCCTCGTCCTCAGCTTAATACTCTCAGTGATGAAATTTGTGTATTTTTCTGACTGGACCCTTTGCAGAACTGAGAGAGATAATGCATCCATGTGCTCAGGGCTGTACAGTCTCCAAAGATCTTAGAGGTTTTCCATCAGGGATGTGTCTCTGCGTGCTTGGGGGCCATTTTTATTCCCAGAGGTATTTGGGAATTTGGCTAATGCAGCCACAGTAGTAGAACAGCATATTGCTTTAATAAAGCCGGCCAGCTCCCAGCTATTTCTGCATCCTCCTTTACAACTCACCTACAACAACACGCAGAACCTGACGGCTGCCAGTTGCAGCAAGGCCAGTTCCAGAGGCCGGATCTCGCCGTCTAAAATTGCCCTGCTCTAAATAGAGGAGCCGGGAGAGAGAAGCACTAAGCCTGCGGCTTTCCCGGGGAGGAACCACAGTGCAGGCGCTACGTGACTTGCCCCGGACACCCAAGAAGCTCCTGTCAGCGCGCAGAGCTCCCACATCCCGAGCCTGACCTCGCGTCGTGCACTCGTCCCGTGCATGCGAGCGCCCTAGAACACACTGCTTGTTTTTATACCGTTTGTTCCAGAGAAATCCAGCTGGTAGAGGAGCGCAGCGCCGTGATTTATTTGAGAACTCCCTCGTACTCGCCTGAAGGTCTCGCCGCCGGGGGAGGGGGGAGAGGGCGGGAGGCTGCGCTCCTCGGCAGCTGCTCCGCGCTCGGCCCGGCACCCAGGTACAGGGCGAGGAGGGGAGCGGGGATTTCCTTGGCTTCCTCCCATGCACATACCTCCCGGGGAGCGGCGGCGGCTCGACTCCCCTCGGTGGCCGCTGGGAGGCTCCGCGCCTCGCCCCGGCCTCCCGGGCGCCGCGTCCCCGGCCGCGCTCTCTGTCGGTGACACCCGCCTCCCGCCCCCGCTCCGCTCCGCTCCGCGCCGCGCCGCGCCGCGCCGCACGCAGGGGCCGCGGGCAGCTCCGGCACCGGCAGCGCCGACAGCCCACCGCAAACACCCGCCCGCCAGCGCGGGCATGGAATATACAAAAACACAAAGAAAAAGTGGCTGCTGGACTGTTCTGGGGGCAAAATGCTGGAAGTTTGTAAGTGCAACTCTCCGTTTGTAATTACTGTCTGAAGAGGGGCTGGGTTGCTTGGGTTTTTTTTTTTCCTCTTCCCCTTCTCCCTCCTCCTCCGCGCTTTTCTTGAAACTGTACTTGAAACTGTTCAATATCTGGGAGTAAAAGGGAAAGTACGCGAGAGGAGTTCTTTGCTCGGGTCCGTAGCTTGCTGTTTAATTCTACGGGGGGAGATGCGCACTGAAAGCAATACGGATTTATCCAGTGGCTGAATTAAGTGAAGGCGAAGCGTGGTCTGGAAGTCCACTGACTGACATTGTTCCGGACCGGGGGATCTGTCTCTCTGATTTTTAGAGGAACTACAGTTTAGCGGCAGCCAGCCGGACACAGTCACACGCCGCAGAGTGGCCAGCTACGAGCGGGCGAGAGAGACGAGAAAGCACAAAGACTGAACTAACCCGACCCTCCTCCTCTTTCTCCTCCTTCCCCGGCTCTTTATTTGCACATTTACTAAAGACTTAAAAGAAAAAAAAAAAAAAAAAGAGAGAGAGAGAGAGAGAAGCCCCAACAAACCCACTCCAGCTAACCTACGAGATTTTCGGTCCGCCGGGGGTTTCTCCGCGCCGCCGACCACGGCAATGCCTTAAATTTCCACTTCAAGGAATAACAACCCCCGCTCCCCCGAAATAAAACAAACCCAATAAACCTGCCAAGTCTCACTCTTTCCCAAGGGAGAGTTCCTTCGTCCAGGGATTCATTTTGAAGGCAGCGGCTCGCTTTATTTGATTTTTTTTTTATCCCGTTCTCCTCCGCCGGCGGAGCCCCCCCCGTCCCCCC